>CM076578.1:775101207-775311236 GCA_034641835.2 Pinus albicaulis
ATCTACTTGAGGCTCAAGGATAAGAGCACAATGTGTAGGGTATAACTATGGGTACCCCTTTATGGTAGGGAGTGTTGCATTGAAAATTGTCACCTTGACATTCTACTATCTGATGAGCTCATTATCACTCATGCTTTCCTCCTTTGCAAGTCTAAAAACATCAGTTCCTCATGTCAAGCCTTAAAAATAAGAGAAAATCTCTCAAAAGTCTCTAAAACTCTGGTATCGCACTTTCTCTTTGTCTTACCTGTAGTCCTGCACCTGATGGTCATGTCTCCTGCGTACCTGACCGCACTTTCTCTGTGTTAAGGGTGTGGAACCCTGTAAAATATTAAAAAGGTGCAAGTAAACTCTAAAAAGCTCACTTTCAGTCATTTCTAGAAGCTTCTGGAAGGAATCTTGCGGTGGCAAGTCCGCTCTTTTCAGGTTCATGTATCCCATACCTTAAGGAGCTAACCCTTTGATGTGAGGATCTTATCCCTTTGAAGGAGGATTCTATCCCTTCATAGGTGGAACTGTAACCTCCTCTTTTGCACTATAAAAAGAGGCATTGGGCAACCTCAAAGGGTTACAACTAGACAGTTGAGTTCAAGCTTTAGTGTTATTAGAGGTAAAGTTTTGTTGGAACTTAGACTCCTTTAGCTGAGATTTTATGAGGAAAGATTACATACCTATATGTATCTCGGTTGGAAGAGTGCAAGGCTTGTCAGAGTAAAGGAAATTCCTGCTTCGGACACCGGGAAGACCTATTCAACATCAAGGCTGAAAAGGTTGTAAGTTTCTTCTACTATTTCAAAGTTAATACAAATAAGTTTGTTTTTCTAAATAAGTTGTCAAATGATTGTTTATTTTATGGATTCCTTGATCACCATAATAGATATGATTTATGAATATATTCTATGCAAGTGCTATTTGATGTTTGTTTGTTTGTGATTGCACATATTCAAAGATAACTCTTTCAGGCGACTGAAGGACGACTACTAAAAACAAATGTTGGATCAAGGTAGGATCGTAACACCTTTGTAGAATTTACTTATAAATCGTGATATATCTAGAGAAAGATAGATTTAATTGTCTGTTTGTTGCTAGACTATCTTTTGATACTAGGGAGATCGGTCTTGTCCACAAGATCGATTTATCTAGCCAACAGGGAGGTTCATTTCCCACCATGGGTTGGGATAATCATGGGTTCCAGAATGATAGAGAAGGATTATATAGGGCCTATGGAACTAGGGTGATGACCATGGGTATGGTGAAGCTCTCATGCATTGGATTTTTCCCGTGTGCTAATATATGTTTTTCCCAACCATATTTTTCATCTTGTGGTACATTTTCCTATTGAATGTGGCCAATTATTCTTTTACCTTTTCTTTTTAGCTACATCAACCTATGGGGAATTGTTCTAAGCCCGACCAAAGGTGTGGGCAAGGGGAAGGGGAGGCTAACCCTAAGTGGAATCAGTGGAGAAATGTGGACTGAGTGGAGAAATGTGGACCCAGGTGGGAAATATGATGAATGGGATTATAATATTTGGAAGGCAAGTGATATATATGGATTAGGGAGTGGGACCATGCAACCAAAATAGGGGTTTCCCATGTAGTACCTTCCTTAAACCCAATTTTTAGTAAAGGAGATCTCACAGGAATAAGATGAAAGGGTAGAATCCAAAGTATTTCTAGGGGAAAAAAGCACATATCTAGCCCACTCTTTCCACCAAATCCCCCAATTAATCCATGCCAGAAGTATCCATAATAAACAAAATACCATACTCAATTACCAAATGACAAGGCATACCTTTAGCTTAAGGAGGCCCACCTTAAAACATATGATCATGACATATAGGTGAGGGACCACATGGCTGGCTCAAGTTGCAGAGAAATGGCATGAAGAGCTAGTTGGTGGTTGTAATGGGTTGTCAGCTCTCGGTTGAGCACCATATTGGAGAAAAGCTTCTCCTAGGGATATCACCCAAAAAGTGGTGGGTAAAATTTGGCTCCGACTTGGATGTGATCTCTCGAAAATTTGGTGAAGCTACTTGAATTGGAGGTCACGAGAACTCCAACAATCTCTTGGTCATCGTAGACCTATTACCTGCACATATCAAAGACTAAACCCTTGGGGAAACATGTTTGTATGGTTTCTAATGATCACCTATGCTTAATGTTAGGCCATAAAATAAAAAGATAATAAAATGTGAAAATTTTAATCTAAATGCAACTAATATACCATGAGCAATATCATTAGTTCAAATGAAAAAATCTTCATGTGATGCATCCTACTCTAACATGCATATAGTACAATGTTAAGTATTGAGGAAAGGGATGATACGACTTAACTTCATTGGTTGTGGCCATAGTTTCTCAGCGAGTTTTAAAATGTAATAATAGTCATCACCAAATTTTCCATGAATCTTGACAAACATAAAATCTCTATCAATTAAGACCAAGTCTGATACTTTATATTCCTTTTTAGGCTGCCACTTTTTCCTTTTTTTTCTGATTTTGTCTTTTGAGGGTTCAGGCTTCTTTTGAGGGGAAAATGGGAGGTGTCTTTTCAATGTCATGTGCTTCGTAGTATGGAGTCGATCAAGGCTTAATCACATGAGAGAGGTAAGTAGGCTCCCTATAGAGAATAAAAGGGGTCCCATTAGATTGTAGTATTGTGGCATATGATAATTCCATTTCAACATGACCCCTAATGGTAGCCCCCCATTTCCTAGATAAGAGCATTCCCCATATATCAGGAATATGCATGACAACAACATCCATAATAAGGGATATACCAAGATCTCTAGGCAAAGAAACCTTAGTCTCCATTATGAGACCTTCCACCTCCACCAGATTAGATTTAATACCACATACCTTCTTATATGCCTAAGTAATGTTGAGACCCAATTTCTTCATGACTTTTAAAGGCATGATATTGGCGGAAAAACCTGAGTCTAGCATACAATTATGTAAATAAAGGTCATTGATAGCCAAAGTGAGGAAAAAATGTTCATGTACAGGGTTACGATCAGGAATATGAATGTTTTGCAGGTCTTTGGGTAATTATTCCTATTCAAATGCTAGGGACTTCTTAATTTGTTGTTGTTGATCAGGTGATGAAATTTTCACTCGAAAAGGAAAATTCCTAGAAATTATCGAGACCGACATCAAATAGAAGTGATCATAGTTTTTAGTCCAGTGATTTTATTTTTAACTCAATATGACACCGGGAGCTCAAGTTATAGCTCACTAATCATTTTCCCAAACAGGCAAAAAAATTGAAAATTTTGGTTTTTGACTGTATTTTTTTTGGTTTTTAAGGGCCAATGGCAGGCTACCACTTGGCCTCCCTCCATTATTCGAAATTCTCAGATTTTTTCATTTTTTAATATTGGTTTAAGGTGGGCCAATAGCAGGGATCCATGCAGGCCAATGGGAGGCATCCAAGTGGCCTCCCCACACTGGTCTAAAATTTTGTTATGGAGGCCAACCAACCCACGTGAGTGGAACTGATGACCTCTCACCAAGCAACCACATGCCTAACGACTAGATCACCATATGTTTCTTTTTATATACGCGGTAAAAAAATTATATAAATTTTATTGAAGCCTCGTATGGGGGTTGGGTCAGGGCTAAGCCCCAACCCTTGTCACCGTGCCCACAAGAACTAAGGGGTGGGACTAAGGGCCAACGCTTAGCCCCAACCCCAAGTACGGCCCCAAAATCACTATCAATGCATTAGAGGATGAATTAATCGTTCCAAAAAATGAACCTGCATAGGGAGAATTTTTCGCTCCGTTAGAGATATTCGGGGAAGATTTTTAAGAAAGTTAGGAAGAAGGGCGAATTTGTAGGATGGTTAACTATAAAATTCATGAGAGATTTTGGAAGCTCATAAATTTTGGATTTTTTGGCCAAATTGAGCTCAGAAAGAGTTCACTTGGGGGTTTTTGGATGCTATGAATCCAATGGTCATCTCCAATATATGATTTGAGCACATGTACAAATTTTATCTACGGGTTGAAGACCAAGGATGTATGGATCAATCAGGGTTTTGAGCATAAATTTTGGAGTTTTTTCACAAACTCAGCTCAGAAAGAGGATTCTTAGGGGTTTTTAGATCTTCTAAATCCAATGGTGGCCGCTAATTCCTATTTTTAGCAAATATAAATGGAAAACTTTGAGTTTTGACTTTTTTTTGTTTATTTGAGTGCCAAAGCAGGCTGCCAATTGGTCTCCCTCCACTTGTCAAAATTTTCATATTTTTTCATTAGTTGATATTGCTTTAAGGTGGACCAATAGTAGGGATCCACATGGGATAATGGGAGGCAACCACTTGGCCTCCCCACACTAGTCTAAAAATTGGTTATGGAGGCCAAGAAACCCACAGGAGTCGAACTCATGATCTCCCACCAAGAAACCACATGCCTAACCACTAGACCACTACATTTTTATTGTTATATATGCGGTAAAAAATTTATAAAAAGTTTAATGAAGTGTTGTATGAGGGTTAGGACGAGGATAAGCCCAAAACCTGGTCATCGAGCACACATGAAATAAGGGGCGATACCAACGGCCAGGGCTTAGGCCTAGCCCCAAGCACAACCCAAAAATCAGTCTCAAGGTGTTAGAGGAAAAATTAATGCTTCTAAAAAATGCACCTGCATAGGGTGAAATTGTCACTCCGTTAGCGATTTTCAGGGTAAATTTGTTAGACAATTAAATTTAAAATTCATAACTATTGGAGTTTTTGGCCAAACTAAGTTGAGAAAAAGTCTATCTGGGGGTTTTTGGATGGTTTAAATCCAATGGTAACCTCCAATTTCTGATTTGAGCACATCTAAATAGTATTTTTTTAATGTTAAATACCAAGGGTGTATTGATCAATCACACTTTTGAGCATAACTTTTGGATTTTTTGGCGAAATTGAGATCAGAAAGAGGCTTCTTAGTGGTTTTTGAATGTTATGAATCCAATGGTGACATCTAGTTCTCGTTTTGAGCACACCTAAATGGAATTTTTGTAAGTTATAGGCCAAGGGGCGTATGGATCAAGAAATGTTTGGTAGCAATTCCTAAGGGTGTTGAGCATGAAGAAGGCCTTGTAGTGGTTTCCACACCTTTAGAATTCATTTAAAGCAGCTGATACTTGCAGGGTTTAACTCATGAACATTTTTATCTCAATTTCAAGTTGAGGGAAGCTTGTATTATGTCCTTGTTTTTGCATGTATGCTCATTTTCAATTGAGGTCTAGGGTCTTGGTAGGAGACACATTGTATTGATGAATTTTACATCTTGATTTCATATTTTCATGTTGTTTTTATGTGAGATTTATTTGCAAGAGAAAATTTCCTTAAAGGGTAAACAACCACATTTTCATAAACTACTTTATGTACTTCATTTTTACACTGAAATATAAGTGGTCTAGTCATGTTAACCTGCCTGGAGATGTATCCCAAGAGGAGTGAACTCCATGAACAAACCTTTTGTCTTGCTGGTATTTATGACTACATGGATTATGTGTGTTATGTTCATTATGTTCAGTTGCATATGAAGACTAATTCAGGCTTGAAGAGACACTAAAAAAACATGTTACTTTTGAAGACCAATTTTCATGTTCTCAAAGTGTCAACACGGTCCTAAGTTTTTTTTTATGTGATTTCGTGGAAGAGGAACGAGAACAACTCATCCAATTTAAAATCAGTTTTTGTTTATGGAGTTTAAAAATATCCTTTAGAGTAATGGGTATATTTATCTTCTATATAGTAGCTTCCAAGTGAATGTTAATTCCATCTTGCTTTCTCTTCTTTTTCTTCTTTCTGTTTCCTCCCTTTTGGGGAACCTTTTTAGGATCAGATGTAGTTTGGGTGTCCTTTTTAGAAGGATATTTAGAAATAAATTCCTTGGGAGGGGCTTGCTTGGGAGGAGGGTCATATTTTTTTAGTTCCTTGGTGGTTGAGAGGTATCTATCTTTTCCTAAATATTGCACCCCTTCGAATCTTCCATTACTAGAATCAACATTAATGATAGGCTCGTCTTTCTCTTGTTTGGTTGTGACCTCACTAATGGGAGGATGAGTGTATGAACGCCTTAGAGAAATGTTGAATGCATTGGATTATACAATATTGGTCTACTCGTATATTTCATCACTATCACTTTCATCATTCTCACTTTTCTCATCTTCGGAAGATGAGTCTTTCTCCACCACATTGGTTGGAGCCAAAGTGTTCGGGAGTTAATATGAGCTTGGCTTATCTTCTTCACTTTGATTTTTAGGAAAAGGTTTTCCCCTTGGAATGTACCTATAATTTTGGGCCTTTTCCAATTAGTGATTGTGTTCATAACTATTCTATCCCGTGAGTGGACCTCTTCATTAAGTTTTTACATTTTTTTAAGGATGGTCAGAAGGGTTTCCTCGTGATGATATTTAGATTTTTCCTTCTTGGCATCAGTTTTAGCCTTAGGGAGGTCATTTAAATCCATTTTTGAGATACACAAGTTATCTTGAATCAGCGTTTCCATTTCTTTAGCCTCAGCCAACGTAGAAGGTTTTTTGACCCTCAATGCATATGTGAGGTGGACACCTACAAATTTAATAAATTTGTCAAGGATTTGGCATTAGATGGTTTTAGGTGATTAGGGATATCCCATAATTTCCTATCAAACATTTTAATGAGTTCCCATATGACTTGACTTCCTCTAAATATTTGATCAAAATTCTCAATGTTAAGGTTCCTTTGGCATTGCATGACCACCTCTTCATGAATAGGTCCTCAAATTCATCAGAATCTTCAATTCATGTTGGAGGAAGTATAAGGTAGCATTCTCTTGCTTGTCCATAAATAAAAAAGAATCATGATATTATCTTCATCAAAGATCATCTTCAGGGACATGTGCCAACAAATTTTGTTAATAAAGTCATGAGCACTCATGGTATCATCACCCTTGAACTTGGGTAACCATCGGTTGTATTTTTCAGGTAATTTTTTATCATGGTTATTGATTTCGAAGGGGAATAGAAACTGAAAGAATGTCCTTCACTCTTAGTCATCTTGGGTTTTTGAGATGTGGAATTAGTTTCCATCTTTGGGGGGGGATCATTGAAATTTTGAAATTTGGGGAGAAGATTTGTTCCAAGAGGTGATGGGGCATGTTCCTTCATTTTTATAGCATCCTTAGTTAAAGGAGGAATATTGTCATCTTCAAGCAAACTTGGGTTTTGGAAAATGAGTTGAGCCGCTAGAGGAATAATAAAATTGTCTTCAATGAATTAATTCCTCAACGATTCACTAGGGAGGCATACCTTCTTCGTCCCCGACAACGACGCCAAAATATTACTGCTCAAACTAGCAGGGGTCCTAAAGGGGCACTTTCTAGGTCAAGAACAATAATTGAGCTATAGCCCAATGTCACCATAGCTAAATATCCCTACTATTTATAGACTTTAACCAATGGGAGAAGACCTCATACGTACGAAATCATCTATGAAGGGTAGATCAAATGAAATGGTTACTAAGTGATGTCATTGGCTCTTTCATAGGAACAAATCAAGATTAGGGCTTTCTTACTTTTTAATAAAGGTACACTTTTCTCTAGGATAGGGTGATGAATATTTTAGGGATAAGTGTAATGAATATAAATTTCAAAGGAGCTCCCTAATCCCTAAAATACCTGTAAAACTTTGTTTCCCAAATGGTCTTTGGAGAAACATCCTTCATATGAAATGGGACCACACAGGACCAAGTGGACCCATGGATGGTTCAAGGTAACGAGATTTAGAAACCAAAGGTGTACTTGATCTAAATTGGGAGGAAAAGGGAATCAAAGATAGAAAATTTCACTGAAAGAAATGCAATGATGCCTATGAGGTCACTAGCCTAGGGAAATGTAGGGAAAAATTTAGTCTCAAGCCTAGGGCTTGGGATATCTCGAGATAAAACCGCCTCAAATTCAAAGGACACCTAGGATACTCCCCAACATAGTAGAGGGTAAGAGATCAAAAATTTTCTATGGGCAATTTTCTGGAAAAACGATGCCTTAGGACGCCTAATGGGGCTAGATCTAGAAAGAAGAGGAAAAGGTGAATAAGAATAGGTTTTAAAGTGATAACCTTATATTATACCAATGCCTAATACTTTTAGAAGATCAGAGTTAGAATAATAATTATTATTGACTTTGTTTTCTAGGCCATGGAGGCTTCAAAGACTACTTCGTTTGTCATTAGGGAAAAGGAGATTAACTTTTAAGGCTTTAAATTTTTATTTGCAAGATTGGATGTCTTATCAATAAAATTTCAACAATGGAACACCCCTAGTAGTATTAATTCATCAAACATGTCCTCTACTTGAAAGAGAACTATCTAGAAACATAACTTCCACAAAATTTCATAAATGGATGTAACAAATTAGCCCTAGTATAGCGAAAATATCATCATCAATGCATGGGACAAAGTAAAAGAAAGAATAACATTAAATGTGTACATACATGTAAGAGAACATATCCAACCATCAATAAAATTTCCAATCAAAAATATCAAAGAAAATAGAAGATAATCCGAACATCAAAATGTATTCCATGCTCCAAAATTTTCGTCAACCAAGAAGGATAGAAAATATCTCTCAAGAGATACAAGTTAAAACTAGGTGATGTTTCTAAAATAAACTCACATCACTTGTATTTATACATTTATAATGAGTTCAATTTATCTATTTGAGCCTACATTAGCCCCTAAAAAAAGAATGTACAAAATAACTAACTCTTGGTGACAAGCCCACCAAATTGGCTCATAAACAAAATAATAAGCCTTTCAAGAGGTCGAATGATAAATAATACTTGTTTTTGGGCTTTCTAAGAAGCCCAATGAAGTCCATAAGTTCCATAATGGTGAAGAGTACTCCCAATAATAAACCTATGGTGCTCCAATGGATGTGCGGAAAAATAAGTAACCTCATGGATCTCCAAGTAAGTCAAAGATTCATGTATACCATCTATAAGGGCTCATATGATTGTGTAAGTGATGCCACATCAACATAAAATTCCTCAGGAATATTCCAAGTGCATGGTATAACTCTGGGGCCAACTAGGCATGGTGAACCAATTTCATCTTCCTCGTCCAATAGGTGAACCTGGAGCAATATATGAACATCTCTGGGGATCCGAGGAGTGTTGTCTACCGTTGTAAGGGCCCATGTCTCTCTAAAAACACGATATATGTGAAAATGTATCCCTATGGATGGTTAGGACCCCATATGGGGATAAAAATCCTGAAAATGGAGACCTTATTCTATCCTGCATAAGATCCAATGTGTCTCCTATCTTTCCAACACAACACGACACATAAAGTAATCGAGTTAAAGAGCTTACAAAGCATGGACAATAGGTGGGCAATTCATAATGGAATTCCCTTCCATAGTGGGATTTTTCATGTGCCAATGTCTCCAAGCTCTAAAGGGGGTTAACCAAGTACCCTATTAGGTGGTTTGTACCTTTAGAGGGGATAATATGTCCAAGGTATATACTTGAAATGGTGGTGGAATATGATAAATAGATGAATGGAGTAGGAAGTGAGAAGGGAAAACCAAGGCCACATTTTGGGGTAAAATGGAAGCCCATACTCGTGTATATAATGTATATGAGGGATAAATTGTGGTGCATGAGATACCCCAACCTTGAATTTTCCACCATTATTTATATGACTTTTTCCTTTTATGATTTTTTTGTTTGATTAATTGCTCAGGGCTCAAGGATAAGAGAATGATGTGTAATGTATAAAAATTGGTACCCTTTTATGGTAGGACACTTTATTTCCCACCAGGTTTTGGGACAATCATGGGTTTCAAAATGATAGAGGAGGCTCATCTAGGGCCTAAGGAACTAGGGTGATGGCCATGTCTAAGAGGTAGAGCTCATACACTAGATTTTTCCCACGTGATAATATGTGTTTTTCCTGACCATATTTTTCATCTTATGGTACATTTTCCTGTTGAAAGTGGCCAATTATGCTTTTTCCTTTTCTTTTCAACTGCATCAACCTCGTGGGCATTGTTGCAATCCCGACCCAAGGTGTGGGTAAGGCGAAGGGAAGGCTAATCCTATGAGGGCCCAGGTGGGAAATATGATGAATGGGGTTACAATAAATGGAAGGGGAGTGATATATGTGGATGAGGGAGCAAGACCACACAACCGAAATAGGGGTTTCCCATGTTGTACACCCCTAAAACCCAATGGTTAGTATAGGAGATCCCAACATACTAATTTCTAGGGGTAACATCCAAAATAGGTCTGGGGGGAAAAAACACAGACCTAGCTCACTCTTTCCACTAAATCACCCCATTAATCCATGCCCAGATGTGTCCATGATAAGTTTTGACCACTCTGTGTCAACGAACCCATAGCAGTACACCACTTTTTTCGCAAAGGCATTTATCATGTTCAAGTGTTCGAATCATTCATATTTGATCATCAGTCACAAATTTGTTAAAGATGTAAACCCATTCTGCATGTTTATAATGTAAATTATCTTAGTAAGACCATCATGTCTATAAAAACCTATGTAATCCTATTATTTTGGTGACTATTTCTATCCTAGGAGCCTTTTCATCTCACTAATTCATCTGTGTCTCTAGACACAAATGATCGGCAGAGTTTTTCCTTTCGGCCTCACCCCAAATCTAGGGTGGATTTTGTCATCAACATATTAGGGGAGTACTAGTGTTTTTTATCGAGTATTCGTAAAATTAATCTAGGAATAATCCTATATAATTAGCTAGATTATTTCATTACAAATTACTTCATCTACTAGTTCATAGTTTGAGTCACAGAATTGGGTAAATAATTGAGGGTCTATAATGAACGGGTTTCTCTCGTTCATGTATTAAATCATAATATCTTGATGTTAAAAACATTTTAGTGCATGGTTCCTCATATTTAGACACCATGGCTAAATTATTCGAGGGTTGGAAAAATTATTAATCCCCTCATGAGTCAATTAATTGAAAATTTTGATAAAAATAAATTTAATTGATAAGCCATAAATTTAATAAATTTTAAGCCTTATGAAAAATTAATTCTCCAAATTAAAAAAATCATGTATTCTAGAAGTATTAATTTTGGAGGTCCCCGACGGAGGGAATATTGAAAATTTCAAGAGATTTGGGACCCTTGGGCCTTGGTATTTAAGTCAAAATTATTTTTTAAAGGAAATCGACTCAAAAATAATTAATTTTGATTTATTTAAAGTTCAACTAAATGAAAAATTCGAATTTACTCAAAAAATAAAATAATTTCGACAGAGGAGATTAAAATATAATTAAATATTTTTTAATGGTCAATATTACTTTCACTGGGATCCATCCAACTAGGAATTAGAGAATTAATATATAAATTAGACCTCATTTTTCATTCGAAAGGATCTGATCATTTAGATAGTCTATTAGCTCTTGAAGCTATTGTAAATTTTTCTAGAATAATACAATGCAGAGTCTTTGGGGTTTTACTTGATGAAAATGTTCATTTCCGGTATTTTATGGTATCTCGTGTTTAATATTTTATTGATCTTATTTATAAGATGTTGGCTAATAGCTCTTGTAGATTAATCCATTGCACACGTATCTTGCTTATATTGTTGGGTTTTAAGATAGAATTAATATTTTAATTTTATTAGATGTTATCTCTAATATTTGAAGATTTAATTGTTATGTTATTCCTCTATTAATTTAATGACTTATATTCAAAGAGTGTAGAATGATCTTTATTCAGAAATTTTGGGAGTTTGGGGAAGTCCTCGGTTGCACCAACCTACTCCCGAAACTTAATATCTGAAGAGCCTTCCGGATTAAAACCCCAAGATTATCTAACGAAATATATATTGTAGGGATTTTCTGGGATAGTATCTAAATTAAAAAATTTATTTACTTTCAATAATTTGTGCTAAATAGATAGATATGGCTAGGAAGAGCATAAATGTTTAGATCTGGGAGCGGATTCAAGCACATACTCCTAATATATGATATATTTGTAGATTATTTGTATAAATATGTATTATATGTATCGAAAATTGTACAAATATTTTTTTGTTTTGATTGCTAATTTGGGATTCAGGTATCTTTTCAGTTTTTTGTATATGTGTATGGGGTTTTTGGGTTTTTGTCTCTTGTTTGTGCAGTGGTGGATATGAAGGTTTTTGAAGGAAATTCCAAGATCTGAGCAAGATTTAGGCCCTAGAGGGCAATATATTTTCTCATAATACAAAATTTTGCAGGAAATGTTTTGTCTAAATCATTTAATTAAAATTTGTTTTTTAGATCTGAATTTTTTCATAAAAAATTGTGAGGAAAGTTGGAATAAAAAAATTTGGGAGTGGAAATTTCTTTTTAAGTATTGTGCAGGTTTTTCAAGGGATTTTATTTTGCCTCATATTTCATGTCTATATTGTCTTTCATCCCTCCACGAGAGTCACCCTCTGCATTTTTCTTTCCTATTGTGCTGCCTTCCCTCTCTTCTACCCTACGTCCCTTGAACTTCTCCCTACCACGTTTGCTCCCATCCTTGTGAGTTTCCTCAAAGCCTCTTGCTCATATTTTTCTCTTCCTCTCACGACCGTTATCTCCCTCACGCACCTACCATCTCCCTTGCTCCTTTTTCCTAGGAATTTTTTTCATTCCTCTTACCCTTTCGCCCTTGTGCTCCTACACATTGACATCCTGCTCCAGTCCCCTTGCATTCCTTCTACCCTTGCTCCTTCTCACTGTGTCCTCAACTCCTCTCTCCATTGAGTTGTGCCTCCTCCTTTCATCTCTCTGTCTTCCACCATCTTCTCATTTCATTCCCCCTAACCCTATCCTCACCTTTCATTCGTGCTCCCTCCTAAACCTATTCAAAATTCAACTGAAATCATTTAGATTTAAATTTTTGTGGCTTTGGGGCATTAAAATTTTGAATCTTTAATATTTTATTAACTTTTTACCTTTGAATCAAAACAAAATATTTAAAAAATCTAACTTTTAAATTTTGTTTTAAATTTTTTCATAACATTATCTTATTAAAAATAAATAAAAAATTTATCAAAAAATTTATATTTTTTTGTGACAAATTTTTTAAAGAAAGGAAAATCGAATTTTTGAAGTAAAATTTTGACATAGTGGTTTTGGGCGATTCATTAAATGTTGAGATTTTTATCTTAAGAAAAAAATTTGTGGAGAAATTTTTAAAATCCTTACAGTCAAGGCAAAATTAAAAATTTTAAATATTTCTAAAGTTTGACTATAGGATAAGAAAATATTTTCTGGATTTGAACTATTTAAGAATATCATTTAAGTCCAGAATTATTCGAAGTGTTTATTTCGATTAAGATATAAATGTCATGGCGTTTCCTAGTTATTTATTATCGAAGTTTTTAGACCTCCATTATTTATATGATTCAGCTAAATTTCATGATTATTGGCATCAATTTTTAAATATTTTAACACTTGTTATTGATTAAGGTCGCCAATTGTTTAAAAGGGAAATAAACTCTAAGCATGCTTTTATTTACTTGAATTTTTGGATATTTATTTAATATTTAAGTTTGGGATTTTTTTCAAGTAATTGTAAACATCATTAACTACTCTATCGTGGACTTGTGACAATTTTTTTATCTTTCATTTGAGTATCTTTGAGCATATACATATTTGGTATTTTTGCTTAATTTCTTAGTGTTTAATCATAATAAAATCATGATCTAAGTGTTTTGGGCCTTTAACATCACGTTTCACTAAAACATATTCTAAATTCTCCTTGTATTCTTCATTCTATGTTAGTCTTGCAAGATTTAAATTTAATTCCAAGCATAAGCTTTTTCGATAGAAAGATAGGTACCTATCGATCTTCACTTGAGAAGCGTGGTTTTTCTAGTATTTAAAATGGTGAGCTTGCAGTCGTTATAGCCCCCACTCTCTGTAGTGCCAAAGGCACTAGGTACATTATATTTCAGGAGAGCTATCATTAATCACACCTTAGTGTGCTTCACCTTATTTTCTCTTTGTCACTTATTATAAAATCAGGATCAATATAGAAATGTTTGAAGGGTTTAAACTTAGAATAGGCATTTAATTAAAATTAATCACGATTCCTAAATTTAAAATTAATCTTAGGATCTACATTACATATAAGATAGTTATTCATCCAAGCAGTAGTTTCTCATTAATTACTTGGTATTAAATTTCTTACCAAGATAGTTGACTCCATAATACACTGGTATCAATCATCTTAATCTAATCAAATCCTTTATCTTGCTAGATATAATACGAGTATATGGTCACTCAACTGTGTCTCCCATATTGGTTGGTTCCCAAATAGTCCTTCTTCATTCCATTTCTGTAGGTTCTACCTCCCTTAGTATGTTATAGGGAGACAACTTAAATGAAGAGATTGGGAATCAGGGTGACAAACCCTGATCTAAGCCATTTTCATGGTGCCTAGTCATTTTTTGCGACAACACTTTTTGGTGTTGTTTCCGGAGACCATCTTGTTCTCGATGCTTCAACGACATTCTTGTAATAATACAATATTTTTCTCCATTCATTAGCCCGTAAAACAACATAAAATTTCCTACTTTCATTTCCAGGTATCAATTTATTGGACCTTGGCTTCACAACATTCTTCTTAATCATCTTCACCTTCTCAATATTTCATCATTTCTTATCCCATCAACACCACATTTTCTGATGCCATTATATCTCTTCATGTTTTCATCGCCTCTTCTTTATTCATCTCACTAATCCTTTAATATTCTCTATTTGTACCTTTAGCACCTAGACATTTCAGTTACTTTCCTGTTTGGGTGGTGACTCCAATTTCTCATCCATAATTTCTCAAACAAGAAGCCCTCCCTGATATCCATCTGCTTCTTGTAGACTAAAATTTTGGTTCTTTCCTTTTGGATTTTAGAATTAGATTCATGTTCAAGTGGCAACTCAAGTTGTTTCATTTCTTACAAGAATTTCTACTAGAAGCTTGCTTCTTGTGGACCTCTTATTTTTCTTGAACAATGGTCTCTCTCTCTGACATCCATCGAATCATTTCCCCTTTAAGAAAGTCATCATGTATTAATTTCTTGGCCTATGTCATTTTACTAACTATCTGCATGATATCCCAGAATATGCCATTGATAAATTTCCTTTCTTCAGAGGGAAAAATGCAATCACTACTACAAGACATATCTTACAATTTACTCATTGTGTGCTTATACATTGTATACCTTCACGATATAATCATGAAGATGTCAACATGAATCTATTTGTCCTTTCCTTGGAAGTTGATCCTAGATATTAGTTTTGCAGCTTTCCTAATAACTCTTTTGATTCTTTAGAAGACATCATCCATTCTTTTAAAGATAAATATAGAGATCAAAGGGTTTGGCCTTGTGCCTCTTGTACTATAAAGAAAGATCAAAGTGCCCCTGTAAAAGACCCAATTATCGAAGAAATATTTCAAGAAAATTCAACACATAATAATGTGCTATATTGCATGCATTGTGACCATTCTCATGATGAATCCATTTGTGCTATTGACAGAGGCATCCATGATAGTTGAAAATAAGAGACAAGTCATCATATTGGTATTGACTACGAAACAGAAAATGATAAGAATCTTGTCAAGGAATTAAATACAACTGTTATAGATATGCAATCCAGTCAAATGCATTTGATGAAAAACATGCATTTTAATCAATAAAAAGTGATATCAGATCACATCGGGGATATGAGGATCTTCTACACAAAATTAAAAAAATGTGATGAGGAGATAAAAACCATGAAGGTAAATCACGTCAATCAAATGACCGCCATGCAAGTGAGTCATGAAGATGAAAGAGGTTCAATTCAACTAAATTATGATAAAACAATAAAGGACATGGAAATCAGTTTTCAGAGCAAGTTGTAAACTATAGAAGACAAACATGTTGAGGAAATGAAGATCATGGAAAATAATCACTCTAATCAAATATCCACCATGCATAATCATTTGATTACCATGGAGGCAAACCATGAGAAGGAAATAAGTGATATTGAATTAAATCATAACACAATAATCAAATATATGGAAGCTGGTCAAATATATTTTCAGAATAAGTTGTTGACCATACAAGAAATCCATTCCAAGAAGGTTAGCGAAATGAAGGTTGAGCATTCTAATCAAATAAACGCTATTCAAAATACATTGGATGCCATCATAATTGAAAATACCACTCTTCAGGATAAGATGCAGGTAATCGAAAATATACAGGTGCAAGAATTTCAACGTGGATCAAAGGAGGAAAGAAACAAAGAATAGTCAACAGACCATAAGCCTCCCTGTATGCCGAAGCAATTCTCATCTCATCACAAGGAGGTCACTTTCCCATTAAGGACATGTTAACTATGGTGACAAAGGAAGTGAAGAAGGACCCAAATTACATGTCACCATTGAGAGAATATATTCAGAATAAGATTGGGCATACTTCAGATTCTTCAGATATTTCATCCCAACATCTTCAAGATCAAGACACAAAATCTATAGTGGTATCATTGTTGACCTCTCAACCTACCTAAAAGAAGATAAAAAACTAGAAAATAGTAGGGAAACAATTTGATGCGTCTAATTGTCGAGAGTATCTCAATATCTGGATAAGATAGAGTCCTACCATATACAGGATCGGGCATGGAACATTTGAGAAGCAACCCACATCTCTGCCTAAAAGTCAGAAGATGCTCAGTATGCATTATGCTGAAGACATCTGAAGCCATAGGACATCCTGTGTATTGTATTTCTAACACAAATCCTTATCTTTTCTTTCTGTAGTTAAAGTAGTTTTCATTTTAGCATGTAATTTCTAATTTTAGATTAGATTTACTTTTGATGTTAGCGGAAGTGTTACTAGCTACAAAGCTTCTATTTCATGTATGTCATGTTGTATGATGATTTTTGGATTGATGCTACTTATACAATTTTTTGTATTTCTTGGGTGCATATTCTGGATTCTCACACTCCTTCGGTGAAGTAACGTCTCCCCAAGTAGAGCTAGATGTTGACCACTCTATGTAAATGACCCCATAGCACTACACCCCTTTTTTCGTAAAAGGAATTTATCTTCAAGTTTTCGCATGATTCACATTTCATCATCATTAAGAAGTTTTTTAAATATGTAAACCCATTCTACATGTTTATCATGTAAATTACCTTAGTAAAAGCATCATGTATGTAACAATTTAGGCAAGCCTATTATTTTGGTGATGATTTCTATCCTAGGAGGTTTTTCGTCTCGCTGATTCGTCTGTGTCTCTAGAGACAAATGATGAGCATAGTTTTTCCCTCCAGACTCACCCCAAAGCTAGCGTAGATTTTTTCGCCGAGATATTAGGTCGGTCCTAGTTTGTTTTATCGACTCTTTGTAAAAGTAATTTAGGAATAATACTAGCTAAATGGATAGATTATTTTATTACAAATTACTTGGTCTACTAGATCATATTTTGAGTCGCAAAATTGGGTAAATAATTGAGGGTCTATAATGAACGAGTTGTCCCCTTTCATGTATTAAATCGTAATACCTTGATGTAAAAAATATTTTAGTGCATGGTCCCTCATATTTAGACACCATAGATAAATTATTTGAGGGTTGGAAAAATTATTAATCTCCTTGTAATTCAATTAATTAAATTTTATGGAAAAAATCAATTAAATTATAAGACACGAATTTAATTAATTTTAAGTCTGAGGAAAAAATAATTCTCCAAATTAAAAAATTCATGAGTTCTAGAAGTATTAATTTTTGGAGGTCCCCGGCCAAGGAAATATTAAAAATTTCAATAGATTTTGGACCCTTGGGCCTTCGTAGTTAAGTCAAAGTCAAATTGTTTAGGAAATCAACTCAAAATAATTAGTTTTGAGTTGGTTAAAGTTAAATTAATGTAAAAAATCAAATTTCCTCAAAAAAAAAATCAACGGAGGAGATTAAAAGATAATTAAATATTTTTCAATGGTCGAGATTACTCTGACGGGAAACAGGACAACTAGTTGTTGGAGAATTAATTTATAAATTAGAGTTCATTTGTCATTTGAAAGGATCCGATCTTTCATATCATGTACTATCTCTTGAAGCTCCTGTGAAATTTTATAGAATAATACAAGAGAAAGTCTTTGGGGTTTTACTTGATGGTAGTGTCCCTCTCTGGTATTTTATGCTAACTTGTGTTTAATATTTTGTTGATCTTATGTATAAGTTGTTAGTTAATAGATCTTGTAGATCAACCTAATGCACAGGTATCTTTCTTATATTGTTGGGTTTAAAGATATCATTAAGATTTTAATTTGATTAACATGTTTCTCTAATCTCTGAAGATTGAATCATTATCTTATGCCTCTACTAATTTAACGACTTATATTCTAAGTGTGCATAATCATCTTTATTCATAAAATTTAGGCATTTGTGGAATTCCTTAGTTGGACCAGCCGACTCCTTACACTTAATACATGGAGAGCCTTTTGGATTAAAACCATGAGATTATCTATAGAAATATATCTTACAAGGATTTTCCAGGCTATTACCTAAATTAAATTTTTTATTTATTTTCAATAATTTGTGCTAAATAGATAGATCTAGCTAGGAAGAGCATTAATCTTCAGATCTGGGAGTAGAGTTGAACTTATACTCCTAAGATTTTATATATTTCTAGATTATTTGTATAAATATGTTATATATTGTATCAAAAATTGTACAAATATTGTTTTTGTTTTGATTTCTAACATGGGATTCGAGTTTCTTTTTTTATTTTTTTATGTGTATGAGATTTTTGGGTTTTTGTTTGTTATTTGAGCAGGAGTGGATTTGAAGGTTTTTGAAGGAAATTCCAAGATCTGAGAAATATGTAGGCCCTAGAGGGCAAGATATTATCTTAGAATACAAACATTTATAGGAAATTTTCTCTCAAGGTCATTTAATTAAAATTTCTTTTTCAGATCTAGAAATTTTCATAACATTTATGAGGCGATTTGGAATAAAAAAATTTGGGAGTGGAAATTTTTCAAGTATTGTGTAGGTTTCTCAAGGGTTTTTATTTCACCTCAGCTCTCGTGTCTGCATTATTTTTCATCCCTCCATGTAGGCACCCTTTGGTTTTTTCTTTCCTCTCACAATTCCTTTCCCTCACTTCTACCCTGTGTTCCTTGAAATTCTCCCTACCACGATTTCTCCCATCCCTGCAAGTTTACTTGAAGCCTTATTCTCACATTTTTCTTTTCCTCTTGGGGTTGTCATCTCCCTCTTGTAACTGCCATCTCCCTTTCTCCTCTTTCTTGTGAATTTAAATCATTCATCTTACCATCTCACCCTTTTCCTCCTACGCATCGGCCTCCTACACCAATCCCCTTGCATTCCTTCTTCTGTCGCTCCTACTCTTTTCTTTCTCAACTCCTCATTTTGTTGCTCTACGCTTCCTCCTCCCATGTTTCTATCTACCGCCATCTTCTCATTTCCCTCCTCGTAACCCTATCCTCACCTTTCACTTGTGCTCCTCCTAAACCAAATCAAAAATTAAATCAAATCATATAGATTTAAATTTTTTTCGCTTTGGCGCATTAAAATTTTGAATCTTTATTATTTTATTAGATTTTTACCTTTTAAACAAAACAAAAAATTTCAAAATTATAAGTTTTTATTTTTCTTTTAAATTTTTTGATAAACATTATCTTATTATAAATAAATAAAAACATTATCAAAAATTTTAATTTTTTATGACAAAACTCTAAAGAAAGGAAAATCAATTTTTTGAAGTGAACTTTTGACATAGGGGTTTTGGTCCATTCATTAAATGTTGAGATTTTTTTCTTAAGAAAAACTATTGACGATAAATTTTTAAAATCCTTATAGTCAAGGAAAAAATGAATTATTTTAATATATTTAAAGTTTGACTATAGGATAAGAGAATATTTTCTGGATTGGAACTATTTAAGAAAATCATTTAACTACAGAATTATCTGAAGTGTTTATTTTGATTAGAATCTAAATGTCATGGTGTTTCCTGGTTATTAATTATCGAAATTTAAGTGCTTAGGCCTCCATTATTTATATGCTTGATCTAATTTTCATAATCATTGGCATTGGATTTTAAATATTTTAATGCTTCATATTGATTGAGATCACCTATTTTTTAAAAGGGAAATTAACTCTAAGCATGATTTTATTTAATTGAATTTTTGGATATTTATTGAACGTTTAAGTTTAGGAAAAATTTCAAGTAATTGTAAGCATCACTGAGTACTCTATCATGGACTTGTAACAAATTGTATACCTTTCTATTGAGTATTTTTTAGCATCTACTTAATTCCCAATTTTTCTTAATTATGTAGTTTTTAATCAAAATAAAATTGTGATCTAAGTTTTTTGGGTAGTTGACATCACATTTCACTAAAAAAAATTCTAAATTTTCCTTGCATTCCACATTCTAAGTTAGTCTTGCATGATTAAAATTTACTTCCAATCATAAGTTTGGTCGATAGAAAGATATGTACCCATCCATATTTTCTTGAGAAGCCTGGTGTTTCTAGTACTTAAAACGATGAACTTGCAATCTGTAATATTTCCAACTAGGAAAAGCAGGAATATATTGCATAAAATGAAAGATGCAACAAATATTTAACACATGATACCATGACACCAATATGGATTCATAAAATTATGTATTAGAGCAGTAAATCAATACAAAATAGTGAGGCATAAATCATATACAATGACGAAACAAGCCTCCCATAAGAAATCACTCCCAAATATGAGTTGTTGTTACAATACAAAATGTCGGAGAGAAACTACAGTGCAGTCATATTAAGCATAAATATAGCTGGAGATGATACAATGATATAAAAATACTGATAATGCCGCAATAGAGTCTAAAAATACAGATGTGGGCACTATATTAGATTTCGAAGACAACCCAAGAGGGTTTCTGGAAAATGCACACAATGTGCCGATGTAAGTTGTAGCCCTAGGGCTGAAGGTATGCTGCAACAAAATAAATGAGAAGATATGGTTGTAGATGTTTTAGAAACCTACATCTCTTCTCCAATATATCCCCCAGATGAAATAATGGCTCCTCCACTGAAGAAATTACCTTCCAAAACAGCCATTGCAACCACCCCTGCAACTCCTCCCTAAAATAATGCAGATCTGGGCTGAAACTGCATTGTAGGGGATAAATACACCTTAGATTGCTGCTAAATGTGTCAATAAAGCCCAAGGGGCTTCTTTGCAGGCCTTCCAATGGATGGAAACCTTCCTCCACTACAAAACTAGCTCTAAAGACACGCAATATATTTCTCCACTACTACACCCTGCGACACAGCACAATATTCTGCAGAAACTGCACTGATGAAGAAATCTATATCTTGAACTTGAGCCTAAATATGGAAATTTAGTGCAATGCTCCTCCAAGAGGCCTCTCAAGGAAAGAGATGGGATTCCCGCTCGAGAACACCCTGTACTAAACAGCACT
This sequence comes from Pinus albicaulis, assembly GCA_034641835.2. Classification (NCBI taxonomy): domain Eukaryota; kingdom Viridiplantae; phylum Streptophyta; class Pinopsida; order Pinales; family Pinaceae; genus Pinus; species Pinus albicaulis. The sequence goes on from CM076578.1 coordinate 775,122,691, forward strand.
ACAAACTCAACTAAACAGCTGAAGAATGCCAAAAGTATAAACATACCATATACAAAATAATAAGCCAAAACATGAACAATATGGCTACCATCCTCTTCCTTATATAAGTTATTAGCTTCCTTACCCTTGTCCCCACTCAATTAGGTCACTACCTCCATGCAATCAATCTCCCTCCAAAACTACGTTATTCCTCATTAAATGTCCACTCCTCCATAACATCGTTGTTGATTTGGTCAAAGTTGACCTATTCAACATGTTCTATCCCTTGTTCACACTTAAAGGTGCTTTATTTAGCTGCTTAGAGGGTCTCCTTTCACACTTGAAGTGTTTTTATTGCTGCTAAGGAGATTTATGGGCCTCCCTAGCCATTTATTTACTTACCTAGTGACAAAATAATCCATAATATTCCATTTAGCTGAAAGTTAAATTTTAGGAATATTATAGTCATCCCCTCCAAAATGTTGCTTGTCCTTAGGCAACTGTAAGGGTTGACCAAAATTCTCCCCTCCTCCTCTTATGGCCTCCTCATCCAATAGTCTCCACCACTGCTTTAGATATTCTACAACAATTCTTCCTTCCAATGGTTCCTCGCAAATCTGCAAGTTGGCCTTTGGTAGATAAACCAAATGGCTCTCATCATGAGAAAGTGCAAGGTCTATATGGAAACCTTCTTGTTGTCCAATGGCCTCCTCAAGATAAGAGTGATGAAAAACATAGGGGATCTCATTCCCAATGAGAAACTCTCATCCCCATGCTATCATCCAACTAAAGTGAGCCATTCTTGGTAGCTCATAGAAAAAACCACTAATCCCCTATTTATGCAATGTGTAAGGGTTGCATGTCTGAAAGTGAGAGGTAAGGTTGTTCAACTTACGCTTCTTTTCTCTCCATTTATGATAAATTTGGAGCTGTTGATCTTGGGCTACAATAATATAGTCCTTTTGAAGCCAAAAGATACTTGGAATCTCATGTTTCCACTCATTGGTTCTAGGAAGACTTCTTGCCAAATCCTTCATGCATATAGTGAATAGAGTGTCATCACCATATGGGCTCCAATAGAAACATGGACTAAGTGTCATATGAAATTTTGGATGGTGAGAATGGTCCCTCAATTGAGACCACTGTTGTTCTTCTTCTTGCTACCTCCAAATATGATATGATAAGTGGCCATCCAACCACCTTATTGTTGTCACAAGCTTCTCAAAAGCTTGAAAATGGTAGAGGACATTAGGTTTTGGTTGAATATGATCAAAGAAAAACATATCTTTCCCAAATTCCTCCATAAAGTGGTCATCCCCATCACTAAATGTAGTCCCAAAAGGACCATGAAATCCACAAATAAGTTTGCTCTCTTGTGGAGCAATGTGTTGCAAATGCATGGTAAAGGAGTGCACATACATTGTTAGTTGATAAATAATAATCAAAACACAATCTTTACCATATATTGTAGACAAGTTGGTGAAGAGGTTCATAGATGAGCCTTCCCATCTCTCCATCAAAAGGGGAAGTGATTGAAACAACCTTGCAAGGTGGTTGCTTTCCTCCTCATTCATCAAACAAGCTACATATTTCCTAATGTGTTGGTGCACATCTTCTTTGATATCCTCCCAATAGAACCCCTCCATGATGGTGTGATAAGACTCAATGAAGTCTACATGTCCTGAAGAGAGTGCCTCATATGCTGCATGTAGAATCTCCTTCTTGAGCTTGGAGTCTCTAGTCAAGTAGATCTTATCATGGAAATAAATGACTCCATCAACCACTCTATACCTCCCATATATCACTTGCCCATCAAGAACCTTACATGTGAAGAAGTTCTTGGAATATTCTACCAATAGTTGGGACTCCCAATATGGATCTAGGCTTCCCAACAATGACGGCACTGTAGAAATCTGAAATGAAGCTCCTATCACATCATAACTCTCCAATTTGACATGCTCAATGCAAAAGCCACATGTTGGAGTACTGTTACCCCACCTTTGCTGCCTCTCTTGCAGTTGATGTTGTCTAAGACAAGATTCAAGTACATGGAGGTCAACCTCCTCTTGGAAGGCATTTCCCATCCAAAAATTCCATAGTTTTTCCATTGCATGCAAGAGTGTTAATAACCTCTTGTCATATTCAGAAATATCCCTCATGTGTGGAAGTATCATTTACAGGTCCAAGGCTATGGAGTGGCCATTTGACACCATTCTCATGTCATCATAGATTTCTGAATCATCTTTCAGCGCAAATAGTTGAGTGGGAGATAGCAATGTCCTTATCAGAAAATTGTTCGCTCCTCGTTTGAACCCATCAAAGGGTATCTGCATTGTGCTAGCTCCTCCCAAGGCTCCTTCCCTAGCCAGATATATCAATGATGCACTATGTTGAGGGAACTCTTTATTCATCTTCCAATCACGGGGTCTCCCTGGTGGAATGCCTCCATGTAAAGTGTTAAGTCCCTATATTAATAGTGTAGTCCCTTATTATGTTAGTGTATCCCCCCTTATTTTTATTATTGTACCCTTGTAACCTCCATATTGTTATTATTGTGCCCTTACATTATTATTGTTAAGTCGGCTAGGGTGACATTGTGGCCCCACTAGGATTACATTGTTGCCCCATGGACTCCTATATATAGAAAGGAATTTTTGTCATTTGTATCATCCAAGAATTGCTCATTATGTAATGTATTGGATGTTTCCCCCTCGAAGTGGCTATTTATAAGGTGTTGATATCTCTTTTCTTCTATTTTTGGAGTCGGTTTCACAACATTTAGTATCAGAGCTTTGGATTCTAGGGTTTCGCTGCACCAAATAGGTCATCGTGTAATTTTCGCTATAAATTTATTTCTACAAAGTTTTAGAAGCTAAAATGTTTAGAGAGCGAAGCCGAAATCCTAAGAAACATCGTCACAAAGTTTCAGAGCTTGGTTCGCAATATTTTCGGAGATATGATCTGTGGAAGTTAGGTCTTTTTTCAGGCTCCTGAATTTCATCTCAAAGAGGTGATCGTGGGAAAATATTCATAACTCTCTCTCTGAGCATCGGATTGGAATTCTGTAAAAATTGGCTTGAATTAAATGGACTTTAGTTTCCTTTCTATCAATTTTAGAGCTAAAGGAGAAAACTGTGACACGTTGCAAGTCATACAAGTTCACTCTACGGAACCAGTCTATAATTAGGTCATTGTGGGAGATTAGACATAACTTTGTCTTGAAGAATCCAAATCAGGTCAGACCTGTGGCATTCAAAAGAGGATTTAGAGATATACCTTAGAGCCAATTTTCAGATATTGAAGATCCGAAATCACAAAGATAATTCAGTTTCAATATAGAGCTCTTCAAAAGCAAGAAAAATGTGTGTATTTGGTTTTTAAAATTGCATAACATTTGTTTGAAAAAGCAGTTTGAAGTGATTCCAAGGGAATATTTTAGAATTTTTATCAATATTGGGTTCTATAATGCCTCCAAAAAATAATTCCATACCCATTAAGCCCTCAAAAATCTATACTATGATGCATGAAGAGGAATAATTGCAATATGAGATATCAAAATTACGGTACCAAGTGCAACCAATTTCGATCTTACGAAGAGAAACCGAAGATGACATAGATGTTTTAAAAGCAGAAATGGAGGCTAATTTTGATGGTTTGAAGGATCAAATAATAGCTTATATGGATGATAAATTAATGGAATATCACATCGAGCATCAACAACAAGTTATCCAACTCTCAAAGGATAACCTAACTTTGGTGTAGAATCTAATGAAACAACAGGAAGATTAACATCACATCAAAAGAAGTTCCTAGCGATTAAACAAAAAACACAAAGCTAAATATGATCAGTTTGAGTATCTCGGCCAAGTGAATAACTTTCTTATTAAAAGAAAGATTCCACATGGGAGGATGAAAATTTTATCTGGCTTGTCGAAAATAATCAAGCGTGAGACAACACTTGTTTGAAGGAGAAGGAAACATTAGTCCTATATTAATAGTGTAGTCAAATTGTGTTATTTGTCCCCCTTATTGTTATTTTTGTACCCCTGTAACCCCCATATTGTTATTATTATGCCCTTACATTATTATTTTTAGGTCGGCTAGGGTTATTTTGTGTCCCCATGGACTCCTATATATAGAAAGGAGGTTTTTTCATTTGTATCATCCCAAAATTGTTCATTTATGTAATTTATTAGGTTTCCTAAAATGGCTATTCTGGTGATATCTCTTTTCTTCTATGTTTGAGTTGGTTTCTTAACATAAAGACAAAATCCCAAGTGGTACCATTCAGGTAGACTTATTTGTCCTTCTTTCAATGTATAAATGGGTCTCCATTTTCTATGTCTCGACATAAATAAACAAAAGTTTGCTTCCATCCTTTGATGTTGTTCCATATGTCTCCTCCTTTGATCAGTGTAGCCATCCTCTCACAGTGCTCATGTGAGGACTTTTAAATATGCAAATTTCCTCTAATTAAGCAATAATTTCATACCCTATCTCCATGTGTTGATAGTTCTCCTCTGGTAATGTCGATATTTACTTCCTCTCTGTCTTCTCTCTCAATAGCGAAATACCTCATCAACAATAGAGACTGGTCTGGTCTTCCCTTGAAGGAGGAATCTACTGCTCTTCATGAGAATAAGATAAATAAGCTCTTCTGTATTGAGATCACCTTGGAAAGGCATCATGCAAGTTTCTATCCCCTTCTATGGAAATATGAAGTCGAGTTGGTGTAATGGATCTTTCCAACTCATGCAAAGGTTTTGAATGTTTATTTTTTGATAGCTAAATAAAAGATGTTTTAGATTGTTTTATATCAAATATCTTCACTAATCTCTTAGTGAATCCTGCATAAGTAGCTATATTTTCATGATTAAGTGAAGAAGATTCATAAAACCACCAAGTATAAGCCTTACCTTTAGGATGCAGTGCTGCTATCCTAAGGGCTTCCTTTTCTAAAACTTGATGTAGCTACAAGTATGAGTCTAGCTGCTCTATCCAATCCTATGTTGTGAATTTAGATGACCCATCAAAATTTGGTAGAAAGAATCTTCCTCTTCTGCTTTTGTTGTGATTTTTGGGCCTTCTATCCTCCTTGAGTTGGGAAAACCCTTGGAAGTTCAAATGCTCCTTGAATTTCCAAGATTGAGATTCATACTCCTGAAGATAGTCACTCAATGTCTCCTCCTTTGGTGCATCTTCTTTCTTCATCTCTCTTGCAGTGAATGTGGGCATAATACTGTGACGTGGATCAGATTTTGTGGTTGAATTATCACACCCATCATGTACAAATCTAGGGTTTTCTTCATATTCAAACCTCTTGGAGATTCCATACACATCTCCCTTATCATCTTCTTGGTATCTTCATGGATGCTCTGCATAGTTTGAAAAAGAAGCTTTGAGAGCCTCTCTTCCTCCCTTCCTCCCTTCCTCCAAATAATGGAGTCTTGTTTTTGTTTCTTCTATTCATTTTCTCTTATTGTGAGAATATTCTCCTTATGGTGACATATTGGCTGAATACACAGGCTAAGCCAAGATTATGATCTGATACCACTATAATATCCCAATTGGGAAAAGCAGGAATATAGTGCATAAAATGAAAGCAGCAGCAAATATTTAACATATGAGACCACGATACCAATATGGAGTCATAAAATTATGTATTATAGTAGAAAATAAATACAAAATAGTGAGGCATAAATCATATACAATGAGGAAACAAGCCTCCCATAAGAAATCACTCCCAAATATGAGTTGTTGTTACAATACAAAATGTCGAAGAGAAACTACAGCGCAGTAATATTAAGCATAAATACAGCTGGAGATGATACAATGATATAAAAATACTTACATAGGCCCCAATAGAGTCTAAACATTAATATCTGAGCACTAGATCAACTTTCCAAGACAACCCAAGAGGGTTTCCGGAAAATGCACACAATGTGCCAATGTAAGCTGCAGCCCTAGGGCTGAAGGTATGTTGCAACAACGGAAATGAGAATATATGGATGAATCTGATGCATAAACCTACAACTCTTCTCCAATATATCGCCTGGATGAAAGAATGGCTCCTCCACTGAAGAAATCACCTCCCAAAACAACCACTGCAACCACCCCTGCAACTCCTCCGTAAAATAATGCAGATCTAGGCTAAAACTGCGTTGTAGGGGATAAATACACCTTATCCTACTGCTAAATGTGTCAATAAAGTCCAAGGGGCTTCTTTATAGGCCTTCCAATGGATGGAAACCTTCCTCGACTGCAAAAATAGCTCTGGAGACACCCAATATAATTCTCCACTACTGCACCCTGCAACACAACACAATATTTTGCAGAAATTGCACTGATGAATAAATTAGTAGCTTGGCCTTGAGGCTTGAATGTGGAAATGTAGTGCAATGCTCCTCCAAGAGGCCTCTCAAGGAAAGATATGGGATTCCAGCTAGGGAACACCCTATGCTAAAGAGCACTGCAAACTCAACTAAACAACTGAAGAATGCCAAAAGTCTAAACAGACCATATACAAAATAATAAGCCAAAACATGACCAATATGGCTGCCATCCTCTTAATTATGTAAGTTATTAGCTTCCTTACCCTTGGCCCCACTCAATTAGTTCACTACCTCCATGAAATTAATATTCCTCAAAAACTGTGTTATTCCCCATTAAATTTCCACTCTGTAATGTTCTGAAATCAGGAAAATGCTACAACAATGAGAATATCTCAAGATATTCTAAAGTTGGAGCTCCAGTAATAAGCAAACATAATAATGGTGCAGCAGTAACACTCAACTCATAGAAACATGAGAGAAATCCATAGCCTTCTCATTAAATAATAGTAGCAACAAATACATACAAGATCTTAAGGAAATGTTACACAAGATAGGCAATGCTCAGCCTCAAGAGACAAGTACATGAATCATAACAAAACCACTGCTACATATGCATGCTAAAGCTATGACAGCGCAGTCCATGAAGAGAAACTGCTGCATAAGAGTGTCAATACACAAATATGTCAATATGTGGCTCAAATACAATACGAGGAGCAAGATCTCAACCCTTGGAAACCATAATGCACAATCCCTAGAAGGATTGGCTGCAAAACATACAAAATGGCAATTCTACAGAAATGTTGGAGTTGCTGGGTAGCAGTAGCAACTCAGAAATAGAACTGGATGGAGATGGCTCTAGATGATGCCCAAGCTGAATGTACCTCCCCCAATGGATCTTTAGGATTAATGGTTGATCCCTTCACCAAATATCTCACCCTCCAACAATCTGCAACAGCCCCACTGCAAATGCTCTACTCAAAATAACGTAGTCACTGGATGGAATTGCATTGTAGAGCTAGGGAAAGAGTTGGCCTTGATGCCAAAGTCTTCAATAAGCTCCAGAATGTCTCCAATATGATATCCCAAAGGAAAGAGAGACTCCTCCTCTGAAAATAACTGATGGAGGTGGTGTAGTGAATCCCTCACTGCAACACCCAGCAACACAACATTACTCTACTACAGAAATAACATTGTCTTGATGGAGGATGCTTGGCCTCAAGCCTGGATGTGAGGAAAATCAGAGCAATCCCTCAAGAGGCCTCTCAAGAAGGAGAAGGAATCCTAAACAAGAATTCCCACGGCAATTCTTGCTAAACAGCAAAGAATGCACAATTGTCAAAATAGACAATTGAGATGAATAATACAAGCATGAGAAATAATGGTTGCCTTGCCCTCCTTTTAAACAAGTGAAATCCCCTCTCCATGGGTCCCACTCCTCTTAAGGTTTTCTCCACCTAATAACCCTTTCCTCATTCATACTGTGATGCTTCTCTAAGTGTGCTCGACCTCTTGGCCCAGCGCAGTTGACTTAGTCAAACTTGACCTTGTCCACTTGCAAATAACCCTGTTCACACATGAGGATGTGAAAACCAGCTCCAATGATGATCCCCATTCATACTATGAGGGATTTTATTTTTATTATCACTATGCATGAGCCTCCTTACCAATTTATTCTCCTCCTAGGTGAAATCAGCAAAAATTAATGTTCCAAATTATTGTCAGAAAATTTTGGAACATTACAGTCCTCGCCTCCCAAATGTTGCTTGTCCTCAAGCAACTGCAAGAACAGAACTGGAAAGCCTCCTCTCAAGGCATGGAGTCTAAGATTTGTTGAGGAACATCTTCCCCATGTGGATCCTCCATCTCCAAGCTATGAGCCATGCAAAATGAGTTACCTTCCAACTAGGCAACTCCTGGAAACTGTCCTCCACCTTTGGCTTCGGCAAAGTAGGTGGGATGAAAATATGCTCATGGTAGACAATGTAGCCTACCCCACGTTGTCCATATCTCCACTCATGATAAGTGTAGAGATATTTCTGATCCTGGGCTACAAAATACTTGCCCTCAAGTGGCAAGATGAAGACTAGATCTCCAAGGATCTCTCCTCCAACGCTGCAAATCATGCTGGCCCAAGTATCTCCATATATGATGAGTTGGAAGTAATCATCATATAGCATCTCCTCCATCATATGACTTACCTCAAAAAGTTACAAATGTGTTTTTAAGGTAACCATATCATGTCCCATGTTCCCCTTAGAACATGTAGTGCAGAAAGTGTGAGGAATCTCTAACTCAAAGGACACATTTCCCAATGTGTCTCTCTACCAATAATGCTCCTAAGAGAAGCTCTAGCAATAACAACCAAGGGAACCATAAGGAGAATCATGCTAGCTACCATGTGAAGTAAAGGAGAAGGACAATGGTCCCTCAAATGTAGCCAACACAGTTTGACTCTCCACTGCCATAGAAAATAAAATTATGGGTGGCCCCCCCACCATTTTCTTGCTACCCCAGTCTCTTCACAAATCTGGCGAAAGTGAATGATGTAATGTGCAATGTGAGTAAATTCTCCATGAGAAATCTCCTCCCCATATCCACTTAGGGAGTGATCACCCATAATGTCCTTATGTGGACCACCAAATCTAGAAGGAAGAATATCCTTCCTTTGAGAAAATCCCTGAACATATATGGTTAAGAGATGCATATATATAGATAAATCACTATGAAAATCAACAATACTCTCACCATATGTTTCGCTCATATAAATGGAGTGGCTCATAGATGAGTCTTCCCTCGTCCTCAAAGGGAAAAGAGTTGACTGTGCTAACTCCTCCATCTCCTCATGATCCATAGAGTGCCTCCTCAAGTTCTTCAAGTGGTCCCTCCCACAAGAAGGAAAGAAATGTAATGTGGCATTCATGGTCAGCCCATGGCTCCTCCTTAAATTTACAACATGTATAATAGGGAGAATCATCCTCCCAATGGGCATCCTCAGTCTCAAGTCCACTCTCCAATCAAAGCTTCCCATGGACATAGAGATACTAGCAATAAATGGAAGCAAAAACCAATAGGAACAAGTTGTCACATGACAACCGGAAAGTGGATCAAGGTCCCATACAAGGAACCAGCGCAGTGCATCCCTTGCCTGCATCAAATCAAATAGAAACAAGTGCTCTTCCAGCCACTTGTTTGCTGCCACAATCATTTTACAAGATGGAAATATGAAAGTACAATTTGGTGCTAATGGTGCACACCAAGAATCATGTGGCCTCTCCCACAAACCACCAATGACATAGCCAATCTCAATGCTACAAATGGCTTCAAGTACATCATCATACAATATACAAGAAGAAATAATCCTCCTTGGGACAATATGCTGCTTATAAGAAAACAGGAAGTACAAAACATAAGGTGAAATTGTACATCCTTCATTGTGTACTTGAGGACTTGAGCTGAAATGGCTCAACTGAAAATGTACCCTTACTCCCAATGACTAGGAAATTGGCTTTGACATCCTCACCATCATCATCCGGGCTATGCATCTCTCCATATGTAGAAATATGTCTTGTTGAATGCCCTCCCAAATTAACTTCTCTGCCAAGGCAAGATATGCATCAAAATGCATGGAAAAGAAGTCCTCATATGCTGCATGCAACAACTTCTCCTTGAGACTAGAATATCTAGTCAAGAAGACTCTTCCATGTGAATATATGACCATATCATCCACAATGTATCTGTCATCTCTCTCCGGGTCATCAAGAGTCATGCATACACCAAGATCCTTGGAGTACTCTACTAAAAGCTGAGATCTCCAATAAGGATCAATCCTCCCAAGGGACATCGTTGGTGATTTGGCATGTGAAGCTCTCCTCATGCTGTTGTCTGCTATTTTTACATCCCCCATGCCAAAATTCTCCTCCAAACTCTTCACCTCTCCAAAATCCAAGAGCGGTGAATCCAAATACAAAATTTCTCTCATCAATGATAGATCTGGGGGCCTCCCTGGTGGAATGCCTCTCTGCAATGAGACATCAATGTCAAGAGTGGACTGCACATATGTTTGGGAAACCTTGCCCTTGCTCTCACAATGCAATATAGTCTGCCTCCTCTTTGCACTAGCTCTCTGAAATAGAGAAGGGTATGTGCCTCTCATCACCTGATCCTGCTCTTCCTCCCTTCCTTCTCCTTCCAGCTACAATGCTGCACAACCATGCTGCTCACTGATTGTGCTTGGACCTCCATGGATGAGATCCTAGGGACTTCCTTGTAAAGCTGCAAGAATCCCTCTAGTTGGAGCAAGTTCTCCTCTTCCCTCTTCATGAGGTACTAGATCAACTCTAGAAATGACAGCGTTATTGCCCTCAGCCTTCTCAACATGAGTGAGAAACCCTCCAATGATTGGATCCTCTTTTGGAAAAAGGATCTCTTTGCCTCCTTGTGCCAAAATACAAGATGAAGGTCTTGCCTCCAACAAATTATAATGCAAGATATCAGCCTCCATGGTTCTCTGAAATTTTTTTGAGTCTATGGTTTCCTTCATCACATGCAAGGGTTTTGTTTGTTTGAATGTGTTTGTTTCCTCCACATGTGTTTCAGAATTCCTCCTACCAAATCTCTTCATCAAAGTTCTAATGAACATTGCATAGGAAGAGGTATTTTCATTTCTCAAAGTAAATGACTCAAATAACCACCATGCATAGATCCTACCTCCCAAGTGAAGCGTTTCTACTCTGATGGCCTCATCTTCGGGAATCTGATGCTGCTGCAAAAAGGTGTCTAGCTCTTCTATCCAAGCCTTGGCTGAACAAGTAGGGGAACCATCAAAGATAGATAGAAGAAATTTATCCTCATTATGTTGTTTGCTCCTCCTCACCATGATCTTGCAAAAATCCGGAAAAGTAATATGAACTCTAAAATTTTGAGTTTGAGATTCATACTCATGTAAGAAACCACTAAATTTTCCTTTCTTCAGCATTCCTCCTTCTTCTTTTCCTCCCATGGCAAAGCTGGCCATGTGACTGCGTTGTACCTTATAGGGTGTAGCTGCATGTTCACACTCTCTATAAGAAAAACTAGAGTTTGACTCAGTTTCAAACCCTCTTGGAGATCCTGTACAAATCTCCCTCCTTATCTTATCAAATTATTCATGAATGCTCTGATACCACTGTAATGTTCCCAAATCAGGAAAATGCTACAACAATGAGAATATCTCAAGATATTCTAAATTTGGAGCTCCAGTAATAAGTAAACACAATAATGGTGCAGCAGCAACACTCAACTCATAGAAACATGAGAGAAATCCATAGCCTTCTCATTAAATAATAGCAGCAACAAATACATACAATATCTTGAGGAAATGTTACACAAGATAGGCAATGCTCAGCCTCAAGAGACAAGTACATGAATCATAAAAAAACCACTGCTACATATGCATGCTCAAGCTATGACAGCGCAGTCCATGAAGAGAAACTGATGCACAATAGTGTCAATACATTCAATATGTGGCTCAAATACAATAGGGGTAGCAAGATCTCAACTTGGGAAACCGCAATACTGATCCTAAGAAGGATTATTACAAAACACTTAAAATAGAAATTCTACGGAATTGTCGGAGTTATTAGTGTGACAACTAAATAAATTTGAATGGAGATGGCTCAAGATGATGCCCAAACTAAATGTGCCTCTTCCAATGGATCTTTAGGATGAAAGGCTGATCCCTTCACCAAAGATATCATCCTCCAACAATCTGCAAGAGCCCCACTACAAATTCTCTACTCAAAATAACGCAGTCACTGGATGGAACTGTGTTGTAGGGCTAGGGAAAGAGTTTGCCTTGATGCCAAAGTATACAATAGAATGTCTCCAATATGATCTCCCAAAGGAAAGAGAGACTCCTCCTCTGAAAATAACTGATGGAGGTGGTGTAGTGAATCCCTCACTGCAACACCCAACAACACAACATTACTCTGCTGCAGAAATAATGTTGTCTTGATGGAGGATGCTTGGACTCAAGCCCGGATGTGAGGAAAATCAGAGCAATCCCTCAAGAGGCCTCTCAAGAAGGAGAAGGAATCCTAAATAGGAATTCCCCGGGCAATTCTTGCTAAACATCAAAGAATGCACAATTGTCAGAATAGACAATTGAGATGAATAATACAAGCATGAGAAACAATGGTTGCCTTGCCCTCCTTTTAAACAAGTGAAATCCCCTCTCCATGGGTCCCAATCCTCTTAAGGTTTTCTCCACCAAATAACCCTTTCCTCATTCATACTGTGCTGCTTCTCTAAGTGTGCTCCACCTCTTGGCCCAGTGCTGTTGACTTGGTCAAACTTGACCTTGTCCACTTGCAAATAACCCTGTTCACACATGAGGATGTGAAAACCAGCTCCAATGATGATCCCCATTCATACTATGAGGGATTTTATTGTGATTATCACTATGCATGGGCCTCCTTACCCATTTATTCTCCTCCTAGGTGAAATCAGCAAAAATTAATGTTCCAAATTATTGTCGGAAAATTTTGGAACATTACACACTCCTCCATAACATCGTTGTTTATTTGGTCAAAGTTGACCTATTCAACATAGTCTATCCCCTTTTCACACTCAAAGGTGCTTTATTTATCTGCTTAGAGGGTATCCTTTCACACTTGAAGTGTTTTTATTGCTGCTAAGGAGATTTATGGGCCTCCCTACCCATTTATTCACCTACCTAGTGACAAAATAATCCATAATATTACATTTAGCTGAAAGTTAATTTTAGGAATATTACACAGTCATCAGAGCCACACATATCTATAGACCAGAGGCACCAAGTACGTAATATTTTCTAGAGAGGTATCGTTAGTCACACCTTAGTGTGCTTCACCTTATTTTCTCTTTACCACTTACTACAAAATCAGACTCAATATACAAAGGATTGAAGGGTTTAAACTTAGAATGGGCATTTAATTCAAATTAATCTTGATTCCTACATTTCACACACTATTAGAAAATGAGGAAATTAGTTACTAGGTGACTAAAAACATTAGTCACCACAATTATTTCAAGTGAATTGCTGCTAAATTTGAGCAATTTTAAGTGACCGAAATAAAAATGACTAACTTAAATGACTAATTTAGTTTGGGGATAAAATATATGACTAGATAATAAGTGACCAAAACAAAAGCGACTATTTAAGATGACTAATTTATTTCATTTCTGAAATATATGAGTAGATAATAACTGACAAAGTTAATAATTATAAACGTAAATTACTACTATGGTCCAAGAATAAAAATATGACCAAAAAATAAATACAGCAAGTATATGAATTAGTCATTTATGTTAGTAATTTTTAATTGTGTCACTCTGGAAATGTAAAATTGCAATTTTGATACTGAAGTGTTTCATTTGACTACAATGGTCTCTAAATGAATATGCAGTGTTAAAATATAGATACAAAGTGGTTTTTGAATCCATCTACAGTGTTAAAATTCTAAATACCCTTTTGTCTCTAAATTTTATCACTACAGATGGATTCGTATATTCTCAACATCAGTTTGACCTTCCTTCAGCATCAGGGTGAGGCTCTCCTACACTATTTCATCCAAGGAGGGCAAGGCCAATGACACTTGAGATGGAGGACAAGCAAAAAAACAAAACGAAGAAAGTTATAACTTATGAAACTTCTGAAAACCCTATGAAAGTCGTAATACATTTCATGTATTTCTCCGATATCTAGGGTGAAATCAAAACCAAACTTAGAGCTATAGAACCCCAACAAGAGTTTTGCAGCCCCTCACAAATGGACTCGAGCTCTGAGCTGGCCGAAATTAGAGGACCTCAACAATGTGCAATTGGAGCAGGGCATAGGGGCTCTAAATCACTGGATGACTTCTGTATCAAATTTTATTTTTTCTTTCTAAAGACTTGGTAGGCTCCAAAAATAAGGCATGGTGAGCTTTCGATCTAACTGCCAAATGTGAATGGATAAAATCCTTGCACTAGCAGAATTTTTTTGAAAACCCCCTCCTCTAGTGCTTAATCCACCAACTCCCCCTCCTTCATGTGGGTTTGATAGTAAGAAACCAACATCTCATCTGAAAAACATATTTCATGAGTAGTCTAGTGTCTTCAAAGGGTTTATCACGATGATTATCTTTGTACTTAAAAAATATACATCATGTGAATAAAAATCTCATGGTTATCATTTAATATTATTTTTCATTTTGACAAGGATATCAGAGCCTCACATTCTATATAGCCCATTAACTCTTCTTCAAAACTATGCCTCACTTTATTCAGAAACTCCACATCGCTTTCTTTATGTGTAATGTTTCCATGGGCCTATAGGGTTTCTCCATAATTATTGAATTCCTCTCCCATGGTAGATATTTTGTGATGTTCTCTTTAATATTTTGACTTCATACAAAAAAACAAATCAAATATTTCTTAGGTTGCACACATGAAAAAATAAAAATTTGAGAAAAAAAAAATAGCTTGCAAATTCAACTACCTTTCTTTTTGAAAAATATTAAATTTTTTGTAAATTTGGATAACTTCAAAAAAATATACATATATTTATTATATTCAGATAATATTTTTTTACATTATGCTGAAAATTTTGGGGCCTTCTCATTTGGAATTTCATTTTCCCACTAAAATTTTAAGAGGGTATCACCAAGAAGGATTGGCGGGAAAACTAGGCTAATAATATTTGGTTAATAGAAAAATAAATAGAAAATTTGTAGGAAGGAAGCCTTACCACTCTCTAGATAGTGCACTGTAACTGATTACTGGTATGCCACTTCTCTAAGCGCTTCCCCCAATAGGATGGGATATATTCAATGCCATGATGAAAGGAATAGGTGGAACCCTCAATATTATAGCTATTAGTGTCTATTCCAGGTCTATATCCTATTTCATATGTTGGAGCCACCATCCTAGAACCTATGAATTCTCGGAGGGATTATAGAGGATGGTATAGAGACAAATGCTTCTACTCCTCCTATCACTATTCCAAAGAAACAAAGTTCATTGTTTCCAAAGTTTTAGTATTTATTTAAGAGGATAAAAGTCAATTTGGATCCCATTCTATATCATGATAACCTTGTCATTCTTTGGGATAATGTTAGATCACCGTCTTGTGTTGAAGGGGTTGAGATAAAGCAGAAGGGTAGCAAGGAATTCAATCCATCTATTTGATTGGAAATGAATTATGTTCCAGAGAAATTCAAGGTCTCGCCTACCTTGACTAAACATCTCGGAATTGAGGTGGATACAAGACCAAGAATAATTGATGCACTTTGGTGGTATGTGAAAGCTAAGAAGCTTCAAAATGATTCTAATCCACCAGTCATTAACTTTCATCCACCATTGCAGAGGAATTTCAGGAGTGAGAATATTAAGTTTTCTTTTATATCATAGAATATTTCTCAACATCTCTTCCCTCCGCAACCCATCCACTTAGAGCATAAGATCAGATTGTCAGGAAACAGTCCTATTGGCCATGCTTTCAATGATGTTTTATTGGATGTTCCTTTCCGCCCTCTAGACCTGTCTTCTGGAATGAATGTGCTAATGTCGAAAGAAGGAGGTCTGCCATAGGTGAGGAAATAAGGAATCCTCAACTAAGGCACGAGGGATCATAGTAGAGTGGTTGATGGACTGACACCAGGGATGATGATGGAAGAGGGGATATTAAGTAGCGAATAGAAAACTTACCTTGTCACAGCATAAAAAACATGTATGACCTGGCCACGATTGACTCGACTCTGGAGGGGATGGGGGATAGTATGATTTCATGCCAAAATTGGATACATGAGAGAGGTACAAAGAAAAAATGGATGGAATACTATAATATGAGGCAAAGGGACTCAGGACAAACTCCATGATGCGATGGTGACTCGACTCAGATGCTCTGATCAAGGGAAACTCGATGAGGTTGCCACACAGAATAGGCCCGGTGGGGACCATAAAATCATGAGAAAAAGATGGCTACTCATGACGAAAATAAACACATGCATTTACAAGTATGAGGGAAAGTGGTGCCCCAAGTACAAGCAACGCAACTGAAGAAATGAGATTTTGAGAGTTGGCGAAGTGACCCTTCTTGGAAAAATGGCTTCTGGGTGAAGTATCAAATCACCAAAAACAAAAGGATACCCATTTGAGAACTTGGTGAGAGATTTCCAATAGTGTTGAAAGTTCATCAAACCGAGCTACGGTTAGGTCACAATTAGCGAAAGAAAAATTATGGGTTTTCTTTTAATAAGGTGATTTCCCTCCAATTTGATTCATTTTCTAGTGGAGCTGTGGTGAACTTGGACAGGAGGAGAAGGCCCTAAATCTTGCGATGATCATAGCAGACAAATAGATTGTTGTAATTGAATTCTGTCAGTTTCATGTTGGTGGCATAACCCTACTCTACTTTTTCAATGGATCAATTTTTCAGATTAGGTGCCCAGAGGCCAGGAAGAACACTCTACCAATCCTCATGACCAGCTCACACTCCTTACGCCCTGTACTGTGAGTTGGATCGCAGTTTTAAGGGGGGGAACTGTAATATTCCCAATTAGCCCAAGCTAATGGGAATATATAATTTTGTTTCATTTTTCTTATTGCATGAATAAATTGTAAAGGAGGATCAATAAACTCCTAAAACAGCAAAATAAATCAATGCCCCATGTGTGAAAGGGATTGTGACAATTGACTGGGTCAACAGGACCAAATCCAAAGCGTTTTCCAGATGCAATGTACCCCCTAGATGCATAGCACAGTTCTAGTTGGAGGCTACTCATTTGAATAGAGCTAAATCATTAAGATGGTTTAGGTTTTGGCAATATTTCTAACTTATAAAAGGAAGAGAAGGACATCAAGGGAAGGTTGATATGACATTTTATGAGTATATTTTTTGTTTAGACATATATCATTCTCTTCGTTGTTTAGCAGAGAATAGTGTTGTTTAGCACTAGGGTTTTCCTGATCAGGAATCCCACCTCTTCCATTGAGAATATCTTGGAGGATTCTTGTTGATATTATCCACTATCAGGCATTTGGCCAAGCTACATCTTCCAACTACAATGCAGATCCTATTGAGGGTTTGGTTTCCCTTGTAAGCTACAGCAAGTGGAGGCTAGATCTATTCAGATCTAGGCCATTCTTGTGCCTCTTTTCAGTGGGAGAGCCTTCTATCCTCCTGATAAGAGAGTATTAGATCCTTGGAGCTACATATTCATATCTTAGCACTAGGCCAAACCAATGCTAGAGTCTACAATGCAGTTTCTCTCCCATAACTTCGTTATTTTCAAGTGCATAGTTGCAGCGAGTTTTGGCATACTTTTGGAGGAGAGATCTCTGGTGTTGGGGGTCCTTCCCTTCACTGTGGTGATCCATGGATTAGACTTCTGATTCATGTTCTGTTCAGATCTGATCTACTTGTTATTATATTTTCTTCATAAATTCTGAATATTACTGCAGATCTGCAACTTTAGATCTCAGATCTACTCCTTGTATCTCATGTTTTGCTCAAAACCCTATGAGGAATGTGTAGAGGAACTCTTCTAGTGTACAGATCTGATATGGATCTAATATTTTCTACACAAATCTATTCTAGATCTGACATGTAATTTAAAACTACTTCAGCTCTTAATATAACGTTGTCAAGCCTTCTTACAACCTAATACATTGTTGCAGCACCTCATTCTTGAGGGTTTCTTCATCAAGCTCTCTATTTTTCTCTTGTACATTGTGTGGGATTTATTATAAACTTTTTTTTCTGATGTATAAGTGATTAATGGGCCTTCATATTAATCTCCTACATATGCTGGGCTGAACTGCGTTATTTTCTGGGCAGTGTTATTTTGTATTGCTGCAGTCCCTTCCTTAGGCATTTTCCAACTGCACTAGGTGTGGGGAGACCTATTTAACCCACCTAGAAGGATTTTTTTTTAATACCTCTTGTATTCAGGTCTTATATTTTCAGATCTAAGGGATCCAAGGGTTGATCTCCAATCCTATAGCATACATTCCTGAAAAATGCGTTTTTCAGGCATGCCTTGCTAGCAGTCCCAATTTGGGGATATTACAATGGTATCGAAGCATGATCTTTGGCTCAGCCTGTGAGTTCCAGCTATCAGAAGGAGAGAGATCAAAATTATGGGGAGAATGAGATTACTCTTATCACTTTTCAGATCTATAAAGAACATCTCCAAGGAGGTTAAGAAGACACAAGAAGAGAGATGCAATGAAACTTTTAAAGGGTTTCAAGAAGAGGAAGTACCATGCACTTCCTATTCTCATAAAAAATAAGACAAGAAGCATGGAGGACGCTCAGATCGTCAAATTCTAAGTGAATACCTTGTTGAGTACAAATCTCAACCTAAATCCTTCAAGGAGACTCTAGCCTTCCCACAATTCATTCAACTGGAGGAAGAAAGGAGACCTTGCAGCACAAGAAGAAAGAAGGGAAATAGGTTTCTATTTTCTACTTTTGATTGATCATCTTCAGCAAGGGATTGGGCAAGAAGACTTGAAGAATTATTCCTACTACATCCAGTGGTAGATAGAGAAGCAGTAGAGATTGCAGCACTACACATGAAGGGCAAGGAAAGCACTTGGTGGTTGAGTCATCTAAGCCATCCAAGAGTATCTACTTTTGTAGATTTCACTCAAAGGGTGATCAAGAGATTTTATGAAGAAAAATCAGAAAGAGATGAGCCCTCAACACCACTTGAGGAGACTTGTATCAGCGTTGTCACCACCTTGGAGGAGTAGCCTTGAACATCAACAGTTGAGGAAGCCAACATAGTAGAAGAAGGAACTCTTGCAGCCATACAAGGTGTTCCCAGAGCCCATCAAGGTATGATTGAATTTCCACTTTCTATTATTGCAGAAAATATTTCATAGGATTGTGGAAATCTGTTGTTGCATGACCCAGGATCATCACTTACTACTAATCTAGAGCAACAAGGTTGCACTACACTGTCCAATAGCAGTAGTGAAGAAAGAAGGACCCATTCCTCATGGGAGCATTCAAATTATAGCTTCATTCAGGAAGCCATGGAGGAAGAGATGACAAAGGGTAGACATCTTGAGATGAGAAAAAATTTCTCCTCTCTAGACGACACTTTCTCAATGAGCATGCCACAACTCAAAGAGAGACTTCTACTTGCAGTAGATCCAAGACCCCATTGGTTTTGGAAGGCCATGCATGAGGAGGAGGTCTCATCAAGAGATCCCATTGGAGGTGCACTTCAACATTTCATGAAGTGCAAAATTCTTCAAATATTTGAGAAGGTTGGTGTCCTACAATGGGAGGATACCAAGTATTTGCAGAATGAGGTCCATCATCCACAAGTGATTGAGTGGATGTGGATGATGAGCAAGAAGCTGGAAAGCTACTTGCAAATCTATGATACTGGGCAGCAAGAGGCTTGGCTACGTTGGCTACTCTTGAAAGAGTTTGGCCATCAACCTCTTTCTAAGGGTATGTGGGGGAAATATGTGTGGCAGGATGCTTGCATCATTGGGAAACAAGGAGTATGGACACATTGTGTTGATATGACATTCTTCATATCAATCACCATGTTTTCACCACATGATTTTTATGATGGAGGTATGGGGAGGCAACAAAAACATTTGTTTCTTTGGATATTCTTGGGAGAGCAAGGGCAGATTTGCTCTCACACTTTGCATGATGTCGCAGGAGTAGGAGATGGCACTATCATGGTGCAAAGGGGCTACTCCTTAGCCTTGGATGATCTAGAAGTACTTCCACTTTGGAAGGAGCTTCTTGTATGTAGCAGCATTATGGAAGATATCTTTGACAATGAACATGTCAAAGAATGGGGTTATGTATTAGCAGGAGCCTATTTTCATAGGCCAAAAGCGCTGCCACTTTGGAGCATGGGCTTATGGGTGGAGTGTCACCAGGATCACTTCATTCTTGATGCACTTTATGAACAAGGAGGAGGTGAGAAAGATGGAGTAATGGGTGGAGACATCTATTACCGTGATATGTTCCTCTTGGCTTGGACTTCCAAGTATATGAGGAAGGATCTTCATGCAGCACATGATTCAATTCTCTTCATGAGAGTATGTCATACCACTATAGAGAGTTTGTTCATGGATCCTATAATCATCTTACTTTTAGTACATGGTAAGCATCTTGTTTTTGTATTTAGTGATTTGCATGCTCTTACCACTTCTATGCAGTGCATTTCTCCACAAGAGGGCAAGCTTTTCATTGAGCTCCATGATCAACATTGGGCCAAAATGTATGATGGAGACAGCCATCTCTTATATGGCCATGGGAAAGTGTTGTATTACTTCATGTATGTTCATTTGATGTACACAGCCATTTACCATTCATTAGTGGATGAAATAACATACATAATCAGCCATGTATCAAGAAACCACTTGCCATGTAATATTCTGAGGTAGCAGTTTGAAAAACTGCATTGTGACTACTCGGGAAACTGTTGGTACAATTTAGCTCCACATGAAACCTTCAATATTTACCTCATTAAAATTCTAATCATGATTTCATTTACTGATATTATCCTTATCTTTGTGGGGAACATGATTAGGAGAGAGACACATGGGTTGGATGTGTCCCTTTGGGAAGAGGATTCCCACACTTTCTGCATTGCATGTTCTAATGGGAGCATGGGAGGGGATATGGCCACCATAGCCAAGCACTTGTTTCTTTTTGAGGTGTGCCATGTGATTGATGGGATGCCATATAGTGATGATTTCCTATCCATCACATATGGAATGATTTGGGCCAGCTTGATTCACAAAGTTGGGGAGTAGATCTTTAGAGATGTAGTCTTAATTTTGCCACTTGAGGGAAACATTATTGCAGCCCAAGATCTATATAAGCTCTACACTTATCATAAGTGGAAGGGAAGACAGTGTGGGGTAGGATACTTTGTCTACCATGTTCATATTTTCAGCCCACCTAATTTGCAGGAGCTCAAGGTGGAGGAGAGTTTTCTGGAGTTGCCATGTTGGGAGGTGACTCATTTTGTATAGATGATTGCTTGGGGATTGATGGTCCACTTGGGAAAGATGTTTCCCAACACATTTTAGACTCCATGCCTTGGGAGGGAACTCTCCAGTTCTATCCTTGCATTTGCTTGAGGACAAGAAACATTTTGGAGGGGAGGATTGTAATATTCCCAATTAGCCCAAGCTAATGGGAATATACAATTTTGTTTCATTTTTCTTATTGCATGAATAAATTGTAAAGGAGGATCCATAAACTCCTAAAACAGAAAAATAAATCAATGCCCCATGTGAACAAGGCTAAATCTAGGTTGCCTTAATAAAACCCCCTTATGTGTGAAATGGATTGTAACAATTGACCAGGTCAATAGGACCAAATCCACAGCGATGTCCAGATGCAATGTACCTCCTAGATGCACAACGTAGTTCTAGTTGGAGGCTACTCATGTGAATAGAGCTAAATAATTGAGATGGTTTAGGTTTTGGCAAGATTTATAACTTATAAAAGGAAGAGAAGGACATCAAGGGAAGATTGTTCATGGTATGACATTTTATGAGTATATTGTCTGTTTAGACATATATCATTCTCTTCGCTGTTTAGTAGAGAATAGTGTTGTTTAGCACTAGGGTGTTCCTGATCAGGAATCCCACCTCTTCCATTGAGAAGCTCTTAGAGGAGTCTTCCTAATCTTGTCCACTATTAGGCATTTGGCCAAGCTACATCTTCCAACTACAACGCAGATCTTGTTGAGGGTTTGGTTGTCCTTATAAGCTGAAGCAAGTGGAGGCTATATTTATTCAGATCTAGGCCTTTCTGGTGCCTCTTTTCAGTGGGAGAGCCTTCTATCCTCCTGATAAGAGAGTATTAGATCCTTGGAGTTGCATATTCAGATCTTGGAATCAAGCCAAACTAGTGCTAGAGTCTATAGCTTAGTTTCTCTCCCATAACTGCGTAATTTTCAAGTGCATAGGGTCAGGGAGTTTTGGCATACTTTTGGAGGAGAGATCTCTGGTGTTGGGGGTCCTTCCCTTCACTGTGGTGATACACGGATTAGACTACTAATCCATGTTCTGTTCAGATCTGATTTTCTTGTTATTGTATTTGCTTTAGAAATTCTGAATATTACTGCAGATCTGCAACTTTAGATCTTAGATCTAGTCTTTGTATCTCATGTTTTGCTCAAAACCCCAAGGGGAATGTATAGAGGAACTCTTCTAGTGTACAGATCTGATATGGATCTAATATTTTGTACACAAATTTGTTCTAGATCTGATATGTAATGTACAGCTACTTCAGCTCCTAATATAACGCTATCAAGCCTTCTTACATCCTAATACATTGTTGCAGCACCTCATTCTTGAGTATTTCTTCATCAAGTTCTCTATTTTTCTCTTGTAAATTGTATGGGCCTTATTATAAACATGTTTTGCTGATGCATAAGTGATTAATGGGCCTTCATATTAATCTCTTTCATATATTGGGTTGAACTGCATTATTTTTTGGGCAGTGTTATTTTGTGTTGCTGCAGTCCCTTCCTTGGGCATTTTCCAACTGCACTAGGTGTGGGGGGGCCTGTTTAACCCACCTAGAAGGATTTTTTTTTTAATCCCTCTTGGATTTAGGTCTTATATTGTCAGATATAAGGGATTGAAGGTTTAGTTTCCAATATTGTAATATACATTCCTGAAAAATGCGTTTTTCAAGCATGCCTTGCTAGCAGTCCCAATTTGGGGATATTACAGAAACTGTGAGCTTGTAGGTAGAGGGTTGAAAAACTGTGAGTTGACAGAAAGGGTGATTTTGTCCTATTTTTTGGTTGGGAACTGGGGATTGATGATTTTGATGCATTTTTTCTTCCTCTGAGCTGACAAACATGTTGGGTTTGTGTAGGTATGATAGAGTTAAATATCAACTAGAGAGAGAGTTATTTGGATGAAATTCGTTCTGATATCTGAGGGGATCAGGTTTTCTGAGGTGCACTTGTGAGGTATGGGTTTGTCAAGATGATTGAGAACCCACTAATGAGGGTAGGGGAGCCCTTTTTGTCCAGGATAGTCAGCTACTAGGATCCAGAACAGGAGGCCTTTATATTGTAGGGGGACCAGATCGAGTTGACCATATAGGACATCTATTTCTTGATCAGACCGATGCCACTGAGGGTGGTGGGAGACATACATCCGGTGTTACCGCGAGGGCAGAACATATCATAATTTGTGGAACACCACTACAGACTAGATGCTCATGCTAAGGGCACGACCATACTAATCGGTGATCTAGTGAGACTATAGACATGGGATGTCGCCACAGAAGTACCATGGATCCTCGGAAACGAGGTGTTTCACCACATCACCGAAGGGAAGATGATGTTAGTTGAGAGTGTACTGAGTGGGACCTACTATGGGTCAGCCTCGATGATGTTTTCGTTGGTTAAATGATAGTTATCGCTATGCAAGAGATAGGTGATCCATGAATATTCTTTAGGTACAGTGTTATGCTCATTCTTCTTTGAGAAGTTCCCCACAATTCATCCTCATGTATAGATCCAAGATGGGGTCCCACGAGAGCATAGGATGCAACACTGGAGGTAGCTACTATGGAAAGGAGGAGGCGAGGGAGTCAGATGAGTGTTCCGACCCGATTTCTTCGCACGTTGGGACCATATTCTATTGTATATAGATGACTATTCATATAGTGGTATGAACTTTCAAGGTGACCCTGACTTGCCACTTCTGCTGGGTTGAGCAAGGGGACCAGACGGTAAGTGAAAGTTGTTATATATTATGGTGCATCTATAGTTTTTAGAATATGTATGTGGTACTGATTCGTTACTTTTTCTTTCCATATATAGCGTGAAGTTGACAGGGTATATGGGACGACCCACAGTGCGAGGGGCTACAGAGTCTAGTAGAGTGAGACATGACTAGGGACCTGAATATCATGCCCTACTGGAGGATATCCGCCGCAGGTGAGAGCTGATGATGACCGAAGTTTCTGAGCGTGGATGGCACGATATTGAGGACTAGTACATTGAGGGACCTATCGAGCTACCCTGTGAGTGGTGAGGGGTCATGCGGCACATGGCGATGGCTGGTCAGGATATGCGGGATTTGTTGGATACAGGAGCCAAGCCATTGACACGGGACCCTCCATATAGTGATTGTATTTAGGGGCATATGGTTCCCCCTATTTTGATTTTTGTAACATGATATGGGCATGTCGGATTTATTAGAGTAGAGGACTCCAAAACATTTATGATGTTGTGGACACATATTATGGATATGTATCTTTTTATATAGGACGAGTATATGGTTCTCCATTTGTTTCACAATTATTGTCTTGTGTTAACTGCATGTGATAAATGCCAATGTAGAATATTGCTTGCAATGCTATCTACATAGTGATTACGAGCTCTAGGTACATGACTTAATGTAATGGTTTCAAATTCATGCACAAAGAACTTCACTCGTAAATATATTCTAAAAAGGACATGGTTATTCACACGATACACACCATTCAATTGCATGAGAAGATGCAGGGAATATAAATGAACATGAAGATGAAGGATGTGATGATCAAGGGCATCGACTAACAAACCTATCACTACATCATATTTGGCCTGATTATTGGTGGAAGATCCAATGCATACACTATTGGAGAGGACTAACGAATGCATGGGGGTGAAAATTGCTCAGGCTACCGAGGCTAGATTCTAGGAGAAGTGACTTGCACCATCATCATAGCCAATATACGGTGTGGATGATAGATCCATATGAAAGGCGCCCCAAGACAATAAATGAGATGATTGAAAATGAAAACTACCTAAATGCATGACAGAAATAAAACATGCATCTGGATGGGAGATGTTATGGGTAAAATCTCTTAAGGTAGAGTGCATTGTGAGGGTTATGAAGGATTTGGCCTTTGAAATCCTCCAGAAGGTATGCCCCCTTGCCCAAGTCCTTACTAATGATGAAAGGCCATATCTATAATGAGACAAACTTCCCATGGAGAAGGACATCATCAGTCTGGTCATATACTTGAACAAGATTGCCTTCGTGAAGGGTACGAGGGTGGAATTTTCGGTCATATTGAGCTTTGGTGCAATTTTTGTCTGCTTCGATGGTTTGAAATGAAACACAATAGTCTTCAGAATCACACTCAAGCATGATAATTCTTTTTTATAAGGGTTGAGTGTGAGGGAGAAGCTCGACAACTAGGTGAAAGGAGGGTATTTCACATTCGATCGATAAGACTTCCTCCTCGCAAAAAACAAGGTGGAAAGGAGTAAAAATAGTGATGTTTTTAAAATAAGTTCTATAGGCCCACAGATCAATGAAGAACATAAGGTGCCAGTTGGTTTTGTGCTTGTTCACCATCCGTTGAAGCACAGTTTTAAGGATTTTATTGACTGCTTCAACTTGATCGTTACCTTGGGGGTAGTAGGATGATGAATATTGGTGCTCAAAGCCCAACAGAGAGGATAACTCACACCATATATCATCTTTGAAATGTCCTCCATGGTCAGAGACCAATTTTTTTGGAACCCCAAATTGAGCAATAACATGGTTAAATAAAAAGAGAGTTGCGGTAGCTGTCGTGTTATTGAGTGTTGGCATGGCCTGATCCCAGTTGGTGAAATATTCAACCACCACAATAATATACTTTTGGTTATTAATAACATGTTCATTTATAGTGTCATATTCCCAGATTAGGACCCTTATAACCCAATAGGTGGAAGCTGAGATGTACAGGATGAAATCCCTATGAAAGTTAGGAGGACTAATCAAGGGAGCGGAAGTGAGACCACGTTTTAGGGCATCAAAATACTATTGAGCATAGTTATACCAAAAAAATGGAATGTTAGATTGAAGGAGTCCTACAAACCCATGCGTAGTGGTGGCATAGTCAAGGATGAACCGAAGAAGGAAGTTACCTTTTCTTTGGAGGCTTTGTAACTGGAGCAAGGTATGAGGAATATGAAGCTCAAGGATGGCTTGAAATTTGAGGGGATCAATAGTTATACCATATTTGGACATAATGAATCCAAAATGATGACTGAAGGGAACACAAAATACACACTTCAATAGTTTGAGGTGGATATTATACTTGCAACATCAGAGAAATATGGTACGCAAATCATGAATGTGTTGCGCCCAATGCCTAGAATAAGTAGTGAGGTCTTCAAGGTAGGCAAGGATAATATGAGCCAAATCATGGAAACAATATGAAATGGCCCATTGGAAGGTGGCTCCGACATTCTTTAGGCTTAACGGCATGCCCTATAAGAAAAATTTATGCATGAACTAATAAGTGCAGTTTTTAACTGATTAGCATGACGGATAAAAATTTGGTTGTACACAGAGAAAATATATATAAAGAATAGAACTTCATGCCCCACACACTCATCTATGATATGGTCAATGAATGGTATGGGGAAGTTGGATTTGGGACAAGCTTTGTTCAGGTCACGAAAGTCAGTGCAGACATAGATGGTGCCTTGTTTCTTGAGAACGGGAACCGGGTTAGAAACCCAAGTGGCGTATTTAATGGGATAAATAAAACCATCATGCTTGAGCTTAGAAATTTCGGCTTTGATAACCTCTCGTCTGGAAGGATTAATGGGTCTTAAATTTTGACGGACAGGATTGGCATTAGGCCATGTATCGATATGGTGTTGGAAAATGGTGGGATCAAGTCCAGGCATCTATAAATAGGACTAGGAGAAAGCATCACAAAATTCATTGAATAGCTTAGTGTAAGTATCAATTTATTCCCGGGTGCAATCTTCCCCCAAGGTAATGTTTTCTTCTACCACTGGTTTATTGGAAATGTTACTTTTAATGGTAGGAGATATATTGGCCATATTTCCTTCTTCAAAAGCATCAGGTGTAGGAATGGGATTTAAAAACCAATCTACTTCATCAGAGATGAAATATTTAGACTTCAAAGCATACTAGTCATGGGACTACTGCGGAAGGAGGTAGGCATGGTTGTGTATATCATCATCATCAAAATGTCTTCATCCATAATGTTAGGGGTGGTCATTGCTTCCATAATGTCTTCATCAAAATGAAATATGGGGGACTGGTAGAAGGAATATCACATGACACGATGGGGCTACCTGACGCATCATCATGAGAGATATGGTTCACATACACATTGCTACAGAGGGTAGACAAAGAGATAGTAGATGAAACATTTACCAATGTTGAGCCCAGGGTGATCGTCGAAGGAGGTTCAGTTGAAGCAAAAGGGGATGCCCCAGAGGGGTCTTCCACCATGGATCTCATGCATGATGACATATAAAGGATAGTGGCCAAAGGTTCCATCATCTCAACATAGGGGGGAGGTATCACAATGGGTGCTGAAATGTCCTCTGGTTCTCCCGAAGAAAACCTCACAAGTAGAGGGGTGCAGGATCCACTACGAGCAACCTCTATTTGGTGAAAAACCTCAAGGTTGTCACAAAATTTGTCATGATGGGGACAAAGGTCAGAATAGTGGCCATAAATATTACAAAAAGCACAAGGGTGATTCATGCGCAGCAATTTGAGTTTCTTACTTGAATCGGGTAAAGGTAACATCCTCAAGGATATCGGATTTAGGAAACGTATCATTGACCACAGGTTTGAGACGAGGTAGCTTAGGACAATTATGGGTAGCATGCCCAACAACGTCACACAAATCGCACGGAGGTGACTGCTTGGGAGGCTTAGGAGGAGTCGGAGTTGTCTAGGGGGCCTTGTCCTTAGGTTCCTTATTTTTGGCTTTGCCCCCCTCACTAGATGCTTTCGAAACAAGAGTAGATTCTTTCTTAGGTGGCTGAGGTACAGAAGAAAAGGGAGGGGTCATAGCGACCGGTTGTACTGGGGACAAAGCATTATAAGGTTTGAGATGACTAGGTAGAGTGTTTGATGGTTAATCAATGTACCAGACTGGGATCCCCAATTTCATATTGGGAAGGCTCAACATAGCCATAATAGTCACCAAAAAGATTGTAGATGGGGGAGCTAGAAATGGTATTTGACCAGAAGGGTAATGGCCTGGAAAAATGGCTCCCAAATGGTTAAGGCTAGGGGGAAAGATTCCTGTTTTAAAAGGTGTGGAAGAGACACCAACAGAGGGAGAAGGTTCTTGAAGAGAATGACTTGAAGGCTCCATCGAGTGACCCCAGTAGGTTGAGGAGGCATAGGTTGTTGGCTGGTCAAACCAGCCCACTTATGGTGAGCTCGAGATGATTGGATCATCCAAACATTTGACAATCTAGGGTCAGTGATAAGAGGGGGGTGATAAGGGAATGCACCAAGTAAGGTGGAATCTTGATAGACTCCTGGTGAAACACTAGTTAGAGGTGCAACTAATTGCTTATCAGCCACCAAAGATATGATAGACTCGGGGTTTGTCTGAGACTTCTGTTCGTAATATGTCAATTGTTCGATGGCGACGATCTTTCCGTTGTGAGAAAAGCACATCTTATGGTGAACCACATATGTGAAAACAAAAATTTCATAGGTATATATACAACCTAAGAGGATATTGTAATCCAAGGGGGCATAAATGACTTCAATGTCAAAAAAAATAGTTTGGCCCGCAAGAGTAACAGGAAAATTGCAGTCCATGCCAAGAGGCTGAGAAGGGTGACTGTCCCAAGCATGCAAGGTGATAGTGGATGACGCTAAGTCAGGTGATCCAATTTTATTCCAAACAGAGGTGGACATCACATAGGTGGATGCACCCTCATGAATGATACATCAGGAGACATTAGCATTACAAATATTGAATGGTATTTGGAAGGCGACGGATGAAGGTAAGGGGGGATGCTCTGACTTGTCAACATAAAATATGATCAA
The DNA here is from genome assembly GCA_034641835.2 of Pinus albicaulis. Taxonomy (NCBI): domain Eukaryota; kingdom Viridiplantae; phylum Streptophyta; class Pinopsida; order Pinales; family Pinaceae; genus Pinus; species Pinus albicaulis. The sequence goes on from CM076578.1 coordinate 775,151,844, forward strand.
ACGATCATCTGAAGGATCCACAACACCCAGAGTAGATAATAGAGATTTTTGTTTTGAAGGGAATGATTGGAGGACTTCCAGCGTTAACATGGTGGTAGGAGATTGTGCCAGGTCATCTACTATGTTGTAGGTGTGGGCGGCTTTGGAAAAAGTAGCATTTCGGTTTAATAGACCTTTGGGGATCCTTGGAATAACCTCTGTCTGAGGCTGAGGGATCCATAAGGGAGCATTGGGTGTCAAAATGGACTCTATGGAAACTTTTTTTTGGGACTCGATTGTAGACGTAGCATGTTGCTTGTCATATTGGCGCAATCAGGTCTGAAGTTTGACATCAACATTATTGACCTCTTTAGAATTCATCATGAGAAGCTGGTATTCTGGGGTACCAGACTATGAAGGATGAGGAGCATCCTGACCTTGAGGGGGTTGGGTAGCCACATATCCTTGCTAACGGAAAGGATTAGTGAACAAAGCCAGTTGAGCTGGCGCATTATTTCGAGGAGCCAAAGCAGTGGCTTGTTATCCTATAGATGTTGCTTTTGCTTCCCACAATTAGCACATCCGAGGTAAAAGGGGACAATCATGAGTATAATGTTCGTGGAAGCCACAACACAAACATGTCTTATTCGTACGAAGAGGCACATTCTGCTCTAAATGATCGCCCTATTGTTGGTTGTTAGTGTTAGGTTGGTTCCCTTGGGGTGCATTCGTTTGGTTACCTTGGTTCCCTTGATTACCCTGTGCTGGTTTGTTCTGGTTTCCTTTCCTATTTTTCTTTGAATTAGGAGGATTACTCGCACTCTGCTACACATACACCTGACGTTGAGGGGGAGGTGGTTGTTGTGGTGGAGGTTGAGCAAGCACGGGAGGCTGGGGTATTGACGCTGGAGAGGCTGGAGAACTGAGCTGTGGATAAGGATAAAAAGGAGATTGAACAACATTGGGGTAAACAAGTTGAGAAACAGCTGGCCCTGGAATCGGTTGATGAAATTCGGAAAATGCATAAGGTGTGCTTTGTCCCGGATACATGTTGCTGGGAGGGGGATAAGTGCTAGAGGATTTGGCCCCTCCTTGAGGGAAACCATAACCCATTGGAGGATGAGTATACATATGTGAAATAGATCCAATGATACTGTCAGTGATGTGAGATGCCCCTAGTGCGTTAGCACCACCAGGTCTAGGAAGATCCAGTAAAACAGTATAACATAACTAGATTTGGTGTAGATCAAGTCATATTTTAATGTGACTTGGAGAGATTCTTCCTCGGTCTGAGGAAAGTGAGACGTGCCATCTTTACCAATAGAAGGAAAAAAAATTCTAAGAAACCAATCCATATATACATCTTCTTTGAATGTAGGTGCTCGACACAAGATCCTCCTACTACGCCATTCTTTGACATGGTCAAAAAGGTGGGTGGCAGAAGCTTGAAGGAATGTGGTCAACATCTCGAGACTGGTATCATATCAGAGAGGTAGCTAGAAATAGGACAAAAACAATTTAACAAGGGTCACAAAAGTGGAATGAGAGGCAGTAGCCTGGTTGATATACCACTTTGCAGCTTCTCCAGTGAGCATAATTTGGAATAACCGAAGACGGATGGAGTCATTAGTAATAGAATTAGATGAACACCAGATGTGAAAGGAGAGGACGTGATTAGTAGGGTCCTCTCCAAATTTTCCTTCAAACTTAAGGGTTATTGAAGGAATCTTAGTTTGCATAGCAGACCAACCTGGATTGTGGAGTATAGGGTCGTTAATTAACTAGCCAAAATCGGGGAGGCTTAAACCTGCCATAAGAGGTAGCAAAGGAGTAGCTAGAATGGTTTCGGTAGTGGCTCCACTAGTAGCAGCTCTTGCATTAGGGTCTAGGCTACCACCAAATTGAGAATCAACACCTACATTGGCACCTGACATGGTGACGGAATGAGGTGGAGGGAAATCAGGTTCAGAATCAGAAGGAGGGCCCGATGATCAAGAATTAGAGTTGGTATGGGTACTAAGCCGAGGAATAACCTGGATTCTACGTGGTGGAGTAAGTATTCCTAATAGAAACTGAGGATGAAGGCCTTGGAGTCTTCGAGATAAATGCCTTGGGGGCACAATGATGGCAAGACACAGATGACATGACCAGATGGAAGAGTGATAAAAAAAGGATTAGTGAGGCAAGTAAATTAATTATGATGTTTATGTCTTTTCTTGGCAGTGTAAACAAAGTGCTCTTCGCTTTAGGTGTGCATGTGTGCAAGTCATGTGTTAATTTTAATTAAGCCCAAATGGTTTTACAAAGAAAAATAAAAAATGTTGAATAACTGTAAATAAAACTAAAATGATAGTAAACTAAATAGCTAAAGATGCATAAATTCAACCCCAAAAGAAGGCTTCCCAAGCAACTAGTCTAAGAGGTGGGTGAAATTGACTCAAAACACACAAGATGGCCAAAATATATAAGGTGAAAGGGACAGGTATCTAATGACTCATATCTACAGAAAAAGGTGCAGAAAATAGAAACAAACCAGAGCGAAAACTGCTACAAAATGGGAGGCGAAAGATTAAAACCCTAGGTGAACAAAGGGAACCCTAAGGGAGATACCAAAAAACACACAAGGGCAGTTTTTGGATGGAATAATAACCGATCAAAATGGACCTGAAAGAAGGATAGCTAAGACCCTAAACAATGGATGATTAAAGCGCTGCAAAATCTCATACTACCTATTCAGCTAAACCCCTCCTAGAAAGGTGGAAGTGTACTAAAACCTTAAGGGGCTTGGTCCTACTTCAAGGAGACAAAATGAGCATATCTAGGCCTAAGAAAAGCTGAGAGAGAGGTCAGACAGCCCTGAACAGTGCTTGCAGAAAACCTTGACAGTTACAAAAAAATCCCAAAAAAAGTTGCAACTCACAGGTACTTACCTGTAAGTTGGCAAAATCATAGTTTTTGGGCTCACAGCTGCGAGTTCAGGAAGAAATCATAGTTTTGGGGCCAAAAAGTGAAAGTTCCAGATCCAGGATCCTCAGGTGGCAGGTTGTGAAAAAAAATTCTATCTCTAGCGCGACTGATACCTGTTACCTGCATAAAACACCCGAAAACACACAGAAGTTAGAATTTTTATTATTTTAGGCCATAAAAGGTAAAACAAAACATCAAGAGACTAAAAATAGTTGAATAAAAACCCTAGTTACTGAAGCAGTTGGTCATGCAGGGATCTGAATAAAACACAGCAAAGTCTCCAATTGTTAGCGTAAATTATTAATGCACGTGTACGAAAATAGTTCACTTTAGTTTTGCATGACAAACAGACCTAACAACAAATATGCCTACTTAAATTCCTTAGATCTACAATATATAGTCGAAACAAATGCTGCCATAAACCCGATATATGTATTAAAATTAGCTAAACAGTGAATAGAAATAAGAAAATGCTCCATATATCCAATGGACAAGCCAAGATATATAAATAATTTTATATGTATTAACATGTGGGAAGGGAAAAAAGAATGATGTTACTAGTCCCCCTCAATGGGATAGGTTTTTGGTTGTCCTCAACGCTTCATATCGAGAAGTTTCTCTCTCTCAAACGTGTAGAAAACCCAAGACGTGTTGAACTCTATGGGGGCTCAAGAAGCAAGAAAATAGTAGCAGCAATGAGAATGATCAAATCATGACAATGAAAGTGATCAAAGTGAATAATGAATGGAAAACCCTCCTATTTATAGCAAAATATTGAGTTATCCTCGATAATGGCGAACAATAAAATATTATTAACCAAGATCTAGATCTAACTGCTTGGAATATTTTATTATATATTGTTGGAGAGAAAAGGAATTTAAATTGGTTAAATACCTTTATTTAGAAATAATAAACAAATAAATTATTTATTTATCATTTCAAGAATGGGGTTAGGGAATAATTTCACAAATAATTATTTGTTTAATTATTTCTAGGTGATTTAGTCAAATTTAACAAGGAATAATAACTAAATAATGACTTAATTAATTATTCCTAGAGAAAAATAACATAAATAATTATTTATCAAATTATTTCTCATAATTGGGTTAAATATGACCAAGAATATTATTTAAACAGTGCTTTAATTAATTATTCCTAGTGGAAAATCAAATAAATAAGGATTTATTTAATTATTCCTCATGGGGTTTCATGTTTGAACGAGAAATAACTTAATAAATTATTGTTTATTAAATTATTTATTGTAGTGAAAAAAATTTTACTATGGTAAAATTGGTCTTACATGGTGAACTTCGATCCATCTAATTGTAAATGGTTAGATGACCAAAAATTAGTGTAACAATGAGGGGATGAATTTTCAACATATTTTAAAACTTCTGATGTGAGGGATCTAAAAAACAAGTCCAGGAGAAATCTATCATTCAAATAGGCTTTGCATAGGCTACACCTTTTTTTCTAGTCATGGATATGGTCCGATATATGGATGGCGGGTGCTTGTTTGAAATGGGTGAGGAGTTCCATTCTCGATTGATATTGAATCGGGAACTGGAAGAATCTGGTGAGCATTGTAGCTAGGGTGTTGAAAATTCCATGTGACGCAAAAGGTTGGTCAACATACCATTTCATTGTAGGACCTATAAGGTTGCGTTGAAATAGTCACAGTTGAACGGTATCTTCTGTAATATTGTTTGATGAACACCACAGGTGAAAATTCATGACATGGTTCCTCAGGTCTTCACCTTGCTTTCCCTCAAATTTTGGAATGTCTGAAAGGATATTAGTGGGCATGGATGGGCAATTAAGGCCATGTGAAATTGGGTCATTTGTTAGATTACTTAGATATGGTATATTCAAATATGCTAATAAAGGTATTTATTTGTTATTCTCCATCGTGAAACGATTTTGGATAGCTATGTGAAAATGGGTCCTCGGTCGGGAGGCTGGAGGAATACTGCCCTAGTGGGTGTTCCTAGGGATATATGAAGGAGTGGTATGTGGGTGACCCAAAGGGGTAGCAACTGGTGATCCTTGTGAGGTCATAATTTGTTTATTTTTTTCAGGGAGGATTCCTGAGAAAAATTTCCCAGATAAAGGAAGATCTTATAATGGTGACAGTGTGGCATCCTCTATGCCTAAATGGCAAGAGGCCTAGCACATATCCCGGTAATGGGGGGAGGTCTAAGAAATGCCTAGATCAATGAGGTTCCATGGGGTCCCCTATGGGGTCAATTAGTGTGACTTAATTTTTATTATTTTGAGGGAAGAAGGTCACTATCAATGCAATATAATCACATACATAAAACAAAGAAAGAATGGAAAGGTAATTTTTCCTTTATATTAAACTATGTGATCAATCAAGGAAAAAGATAGTTTTTTTTTGTTTGTGTATGATAAAAAACCTATGTAGACCTGATCGTTCTTGCAACTCTCAAAGTAACTGGGCCTTGCGGAGATATCATCTGGTGGGTACTGGGAAAAACATCCTGAAAGTACTGGTGATGCCCTCCAACAGTTGAAGAATCTACCAAGGTAATTGAAATGAGGATCTAGTGTTTCCTACACCATCACCTATAGGGAAATGATGCCCTGGATTTTGGCCACTAAATTATCTTCTTCCCACGTGAGCATTCAAGCCTTTAGCTTCTTGGTAGTCATTTACTAGTATCAAGCACTATATGGGTCTAGTAGCCCCAGATAGTACTACACGCACTGGACCTAATTCAAACCCCCTCTAAATTGGGTCTCTCATTAGGGGAATTTTGAGGTCTAAAATGGGCCTCCTAAGGAAATTATAAAATAATAGTGGATATAATAAAATAAGATTTGATTACATCATCAAGTTTAATAGGGAAAAAAGGAAAAACTCTTTTTCCAACTCGTGTTCTAAACTTATTTCCCTATGGGTTTACTCAAATTTCAAGCGGAAACACTCATTGGATGAAAATTTTTATTTTTCATCCAAGGAGTACCCATGTTGCATACTTTTGATGGACCCTTCTATATTAAAAATGAAAAATACATGAAAAACTTGATTGTAAACATGTTTCTTTATGTATTTCTCATTTTTCGTGTAGCGGGTTCCATCGAAAGTATGCAAGAGGGGTACTCCTTGGATGAGGAATTAAATTTTGAATCCAACGAGTCCTCCCGCTTGAAATTTGAGTAAAACATTAGTGAGATAAGGTGAAAATACGAGTTGAAAAAACAGTTTTATTATTTTATTATTTTTTAATATTTTTATTTTTTTTATCCAAAAATGGTGAATCATCCGCGATGGTTGACATAATCATCTTGAATCCTATTGGTTCTTATAAATTTGATTTTTTTTTACATTTTTCGTAGGAATCCCATTTTATACCTCAAAATTCCCCTAATGGTAATGTTCATGAAATATTTTCCGTGGGATTATTGAAGGATTTTAAGTTCCCTAAACAGTCAAATTATATGTTTTGAAATGTAATATGACTATGATGGCTTATGGGATGCCTACCCCCAATGGTATTAACCTGAACTATTACTTCTTTTGTGGCCCCTATGTGGAAATTTTAATGGGCTCAAGTTATGATTGTTTTTATGTGTCTTAATTTGCTTTAGGGTGTGAAATGGTAAGAAAACGTAAGCTAAGAATAAATGCCCCAAAAGCTATATTCCTTTTAATGAAAATCTTACTGATTCTTAGCATGTGACAATGTGAACACACAAAGTGTGATAAGATGTGGACACACGATGATCCTTTCCTATATCCCTCTAATTAAACTAATTGTTTGATTGTTACTTGCATGAAAATGGAAATGATATGCAGATAGTAGGCCACTTACAATCCTCGTAATTACACTATGTGGAACTAAAGAGAGCTGGGGAATTTAAATGCTTTGTGAAAGAGTCCATATGCAAGCCCATCTTCACCTAAAGGCATAAGGGAAGCAAATATTACTTTATTTCTATACTAACATTTGGCCCTAGTCCCAAATATAATGAAAAATAAAAATAGCTTGTTTAGTAGCAAGATTTGTTGATGATGGGCCACTTACTCCTTTACAAACTGAACTATTTGATTTGCATAGAATTTAGTGAAATATTTTGAAAAACATGTGTGGAATTTGGCCACTTACTCTTCTTCCTTATTAATATCTGTGTGTTTTTGAAAATATAAAAAATAAGAAAAAAAAACTCTAATTTATCCCCTAATTATGGTTGGAACAACAATAAGGAAAACTGAAAAATAGAATAACACAGTGCAGTGGTGAAGTCAATTGACTAAAGGATTCAAATCACCTAAAAAAGTGGAAAATACAAGGCTTTTCTTGCTTTCAGGAAAACTGCACGTATTTTTCAGACACGGGCATAGAGCGGCGTGTCTGTAAGAGAGAAAGCTATGTAGTCGAGAAAAAAGGGTAAAATTTCTCTTTTTGAAGGTCAAAAGAGGTCCAAAAGGTCTTGAAAACATTCCCATAGAGGTGTCGAGCTCCTTGTAGTTGCTTATGCAAAGAGGAGGTCCTACAAAACAATCGTTAGAAAAAATAAAAGAAAGTAGTGGAGTCACGAATTCTATGTTAGTGTTTATGTCGAAATGGAGTACCAAATAAAATCTCCTTCACAATTGGTTGTTCCATGCAAAGGATCTAAGGGATAGTTGGTGTTGTTACTGACAGACTCGAACAAAGAGAACCATGTTTAGTATTGGACGTAAGGCATGTAGAAACATAAGCCTTGACAAAAGACAAATAAAACAAAATACTCAATGGAGCAAACATGTCAATATCTCAATGGAGAAAGACTCCATTTATTGATTGTTGGTGGTAGAAGAATACAATAGAATGCTAGAACATTTGAATATAATCCTTTGATATATTGAGCTCAAATATCCTTACCAAGGAGGTCCCTTTCCTTGGTCTCTTTGCAATCTTCTCCCCTCTCTGAAAATAAGTGTGAAGACTCTCGAATTCTGAACTCCTATTCTCTCACTAAGATGTTCATTTTATTTGAAGAAATATGGAAAACATGCTAGTGCTCTCACTTCCCTTGCTTCAACAATGAAATGAGGTATTTCTCTGATATAAATTTTCCTAGTATAATAATGGTTCATGGTTTTCTCTTCCCATGGCTTGTTTATATAGAAAATTTTGAACCCATCTTTCCTCCCTTGGCCCAAGAGTGATAGTGACCCAAGAGTAGGACAAGATGATTCCATTGAGGGCTGCATCTCTTTAGGGAGACCTCAAGTAACTTTTCCTTGACTCACTATGCCAGATAATCAACTTCGCAAGTGTGGTAAGTGGTCCCAGAAACTAAAAATGCGACCTTCCTTGGACCGCACGACTTTTGAAGAAAAAAATACGTGGTCTGCGAAAACTTCCTTTATTGCTGGTGCATGGTCAATTTTTTCTCACATAACGTTAGGAGAAATTAAATTTTTATCCTTTCATGTTGTTATCTTCTGGAAAATCTTGATTTGTACCTTTTTCTAGAGAATTTCTAATGTTTGTTGCAGTGTACAATTTGATGGTGTTAACAATAAAAAACCATTTTATTGTGGCCTTGATCTTGACAATTCCTATCATCATCAAAAACTTCAAAACCCTAGGTCTTGAGCTTCCCTTTCTAGGATTTTTCTTTGAAAGAAATCTACTTCTTTGAAGCCTTGCACCTTTATTTTTCCTAACCTTGAATGAGTTTTAGTTATATCACTTCGTATCTATCATCAATATTCCTATGTTAAGTGGTTCCTCATTTACCATGACTCCTCCCATTGGTGAAAATTTTTAAAGAGGAGGAGGCATTGGCTGAGGTGAGATTGGGCCTTTACCCCATTGTTGTCACATTTTCTACTTTATAGCTTCTAGAGTTTCCCTTTTCAAGGCCTACTATATTTTGCGCAAAAATACCTATTTAAATTTTATTTTCGTTCTTGTTGATTTAAGGAAAATAATGGAAATATTAGTGTATATATCCTTCCGCTTTATCAAATCACCCTACAGAGATGTATGAATCCACTCAGGTTCTTATATTTTCCATGCTTGCATGTGTAGAACTCATAATATGTAAAAAATTTCATCTTGATCCATTGATCCATAGGTTTTCACTAAGAAGGAAATCAACCAGAAAAACTTGATGTTTATACTATCAAAATGGCTAAAGAATAAAGTACAATAGAAAAGCCTTATAGTTCATTCTCCACTAGTGCTTGCACTTCCTACCATACAATATCAATTTTCCATAAACAACATTGTTAAGTAGCAGAGATAGACAATAATTTGTTAAAAAATGAGGAACGCGTACAAATTTCCTTATTTTCATAATTACATGTGATATTTGTGTATTATTATTAGCTTCTTTTATATATTCGTATCTTCTCTTCATGAAGTAAATACCAAAACATAAATGCATGAAGATAAAAACAACAAGGACACCAGATGTAGCTTGTTAGCGAAGGAAAACCCCCTCTCCTAAGGGAAATCCCAATCAAAATATCTTCTCTTCTTTAAGAACCAAATCAAATCAGACAGCCAAGACCTATATCAACAATATGTCCTCCTCCATCCACCAAGTCATATTTTTAATTTCCCTTTCTTCATTAAGACAAATATTCCCAAGTTAAAACACTTCATCCTTATTGTTTTATTTCATACTTTCTCGTATGTGTCATATAAAGATAGAGGTTTCAGTTCTTCTAGGCTTTGTTACTGCTCAAAATAGCAGGGGTTATAAAGGGGAACTTGCTAGGTCAAGAGAAACAATAGAGCTATATCTCACTATCACCACAACTAAAGACCCCTGCTATTTATGGAATTTCACCGATCAGAGGTATGTAGGAAATCACCTATGAAGGTAAGATCAAATGAAATGGTTATGAAGTGATTTCATTGGCTCTATCCTAGGAGAAACAAAATATTAGGACTTGATATATTTTTAATAAAGGAACAATGTTCTTTAGGAGTGGGTGACGAAGATTTGAGGGATAAGCGTAATGAATATAACTCGCAAAGGATCTCTCTAATATCTAAAATCCTTGTAAAACTTGGTTTCCCAAATTATCTTTGGAGAAACAACCTTGATATGACATGGGACCAAGGGGATACCTGAATGGTTCAAGGAGTGGGATTTAGCAACCAAAGGAGTGCTTGACCTAAATGGGTAGGATAAAGGCATCAAAGAGAGGAATTTCACTGAAAGCAATGCAATGATCCCTATGAGGTAACTAGCCTAGGGAAACCTAGGGAAAGTTTTGGCGTCAATCTTATGGCTTGGGATATATCTAGGTAAAATTGATGGAATGGCCTCAAATTCTGAGGACACCTAGGTTAATCCTCAACGCAATATAGGGAAAGAGATCAAAAGTTTTCTATGGCTAGTTTGCCGGAAAAATGATGCCCTATGAGGCCTAATGAGGATAGACCTAGAAAGAAGAGGAAAAGGTGAATATGAATAGGTTTTAAAGTGATCACCCTATGGTATACTAGTGCCTAATCCCTTGGGGATATCAGAGTCATCAGAACAATGATTATGGACTTTTTTTTCTAGGTCAAGGACACTTAAAAGACTACTTTGTTTGACATTAGGGCAAAGGAGAGTAAATTTGAAGGCTTTATGCTTCAATTTGCAATATTAGATGGATTATCGAGACAATTTGAACATTGTAACAAACCTAGGAGTATTCATTTATCCAACATGGCCCATACATGAAAGAGAACTATCTAGAAACATAATTTCCACAACCTCGCATAAATGGATGCAACAAATTGGTTGTAGTATAGAGAAAATCACATCATAAATGCATGTGAAAAAATAAAACAAAGGATATAATTAAATGTGTACATAAATGTAAGATAACATATCCAACCATCTCTTTTAAATATCTTGGGCTCCCTGTCTTCCTCAAGCGGGCCTACAACAGAGATTGGCTCCCCCAAGTGGAAAAATTCAAGAATAAACTCTAGGCATGGGGATTCACCTGGCTTAATATTGCGGGAAAGACAGTTCTCATCAAAGTTGTACTCAGCAGCCTCCCCTTATTTCAGTTCTCAGTACTCCTTGCTCCAATTGGCATTCTTCAGAAAATGGACCAGCACATTCGCAAATTCTTTTGGAAGGGAGGCAAAAAAAATGAGAGGAAAATCCCACTTGTTAACTGGGCGACTGTCTCCAAGCCTCTAATGGAGGGGGGTTTAAACTTCAAGAATATTTCCCTTCAGAACATTTCCATGGGAGCCAAACTACTTTGGAAAATCATTGCGCGCAAGCCTGGCTGGGCCCAATTAGCGCTATGGAGGAAATATTTCAAAGGAAAGAGAGTTCGCTACTTGGATGGGCCTCTCCCCCAAGGTGTCTCTCCCTTTGTAAGACTCTGCTCCAAAGCCACCCCCCTGATCTGCTCCAATGCTTACTGGATCCCTGGAAATGGTAGAAATATAAATATTTGGACTGATCGCATCATGGATCGAACTCCGATTGGTGAATGCTCCCCCTTGAATGCGCTGCGCCGCTGGTTGACTGCTTCAGGGAAATCCACTCTGTGGGATATTTCCACATGGTCTAGGATGCGCTAGGCTAGTTGGAACTTTATTGAATTGCCTCCGGAGCTACTTCACGGTTGCGGCTACCTTCGTTCTCTGTTGAATGGTATTGCTCCTACACATGTGCGCAGAAGGGATATGCGTGGATGGGGTTCACTGTCAGTTGGTTACACCATAGCACAAGGCTACTCAAAACTCCCATTGAGACCGCATGTTCCACCTGCCCCTGCTCCATGGAATGCGATCTGGTGCCTCTCCTCTCTGCCCAAAATTGACATGTTCTGTTGGCTTATATGCGACAGAAAAATCCTCACCGATGATAAATTGCAGAAACGTGGACTTCATGGCCCGTCCAGGTGCCCTCTGTGCAAAGAGAATGTGGAATGTGCCACCCATCTCATGTTAAATTGTAAATTTGTTGTGCAAATTTGGAGTGAACTGATGGATTATTGGAACCCCAATTTTGATCTTCCCATATCCATAATTGAACTCTTTGCAAATTGGCAGAACAATTATCCCGGCCCTCCTCCCAAAAACAAAGTGATTAAAGTGGCTTGGTCTTCCCTTCCTAAAATCTGTTGCTGGCAGATCTGGCTAGAGCGAAACAACATAATTTTTAGGAACACACAGCATGATGCCAAGGTTGTAACGACTAAGATAAAATTACAGTTAAAAGAATGCTTGGGAGAAAAAAAAGATGCTTCAAATCTAAATCAGTTAGATACTTATGGGGTGCCTCCCTAAGCCAGCAACTTCATCAAGCTATCAGAAATACCTCCCCTTCTAAAGACTGGCAAATAAGGGGAAAAAACAATGAAGCTTTCAAGATTGGATCTCCAATCAAAAGGTGCACTCTCTCTTCTTTGATGGGGCATCAAAGGGAAATCCTTGCAAGGCTGGGGCAGGAGGAGTTGTAAAGAACACTGAAGGCATATCGATCCACAACTTTTCCTGGGGTCTGGGGATCAACTCCAGCATTCAAGCTAAGGCTTTGGCCCTCTTCCAAGGTCTTAAATTGCTCTTAGAATTGGATATCAAGGAGGCAGATATTTTTGGGGATTCCCAAGTGATAATAAAAATCATGGTGACCAACTCATCTCCACGGGACTTAAGATTGGCAAGACTGATTTCTAGAATCAGAAGTCTGGGGAACTCATTCCAAAATCTAAAATACTTTCATGTACTAAGAGACAACAACAAAGATGTAGACCTTGAAGCTAATAAAGCTGCCCTTCTCTCTGTTGGGGCAATGATAAGAGATGGGGACGAAACATGGGATCCAATTCCATAATCAGTCAGCTGACATGTTTTACTGCTTGTTATTGAAACAGTTCATTTGTACTTTTAAGCTTGGGAAAATCACAAAAATCGAATCCATAGATGTAAGCAAAAAAAGCTGGAAGATGACCACAAGCTCCATAGCACTTCTGGTTGCCGAAACTCTTTGGGCTCTGCTCCCTCTCATTGTAATCTGAAATCTGGCATTTAGACCAATCAGTTAATATAATCTATAACTGTTTCTATAAAAAAAAAAAACATATCCAACCATCAATAAATTTTCCAATCAAAAATCTCCAAGACAGTAGAATATAATATAAACATCATAATTCATTCCATTCTCCAAAATTTGTGTCCACCAAGAAGGATAACAAAGATCTTTCAATGGAAACAAGTCCAAACTATGTGATGATTCTAAAATGAACTCGAAACAATTGTATTTATGCACTTCTAATGAGTTAGATTTAGCTATTTGAGCCTATGTTAGCCCCTCAAATAAAATAATGAAAAAAATAACTAACTCTTAGTGACAAGCCCGCAAAACTAGCTGATAAAAAAAACAATAAGCCTCTCAAGAGGTCGAATGATAAATAATACATATCCTTGGGCCTTATAAGAAGCCCAATAAAGTCCATAAGTGAAATAATGGTGAATATGACTCACAAAAGTAGTGGACATGGGGATTTTCCCTTGTTCTGCAAAAAATAAACTTGTGGTGTTCCCAGTGGATGTTGGGGCACAGAAGTAACCTCATGGGTCTCCAAATAAGTTGAAGATTCTTCTAAACAACATGTAAGGGCTCATATTATTTTTTAAGTGATGCAACATTAGCATAGAACTCTTGGGTCATATTTCAAGTGCATGGTACAACTGTGGGTCCAGTTGAGGATAGTGCACCATGTGTATCTTCCTCTTCCAATAGGTGCATCTCGAGAAATCTATGAACATATTTGGGGGTCCATGGATTGTTGTCTACCATTTTGGATGTCCATGGCTCTTTACACACACCCTACATGTGCCAATGTATCCCTCTGGATGGTTAGGACCCCATATAGGGATACCAAACCCCAAAATGGAGACAATCTGCTATCCTGCATAAGATCCAATGTGTCCCTTATCCTTCTAGCACAAAACATAATTTAAAGTAATCGAGTTAAAGAGCTTACCAACTATGGAAAATACATGGTAAATTCATAATGGAATTCCCTTCCATAGTGGGCTTTGGCATGTGATAATGTCTCCAAGCTCCAAAGGGGGTTAACCAAGTACATTATTAGTTGGTTTGTACCTTTAAAGGGGATAATATGTCCGATGTACATCCTTGAAATGGTGGTGGCATATGATAAAGAGATGAATGGAGTAGGAAGTGAAAGGGGAAAACCTGTACCACATGTCAGAAAGGGAATATAACAAAAAGGGAAACCCATACTCGGGTATATGATGTATAGGAGGTGACAATCATGGTGCATGAGATACCCCAACCTTAATTTTTCCACCTTTATTTATATTCCTTTTTCCTTTTATGATATTTTTCTTTTATTAACTACTCGAGGCTCAAGGATAAGAGCACGATGTGTAAGGTATAACAATGGGTACCTGTTTATGGTAGGGAGGTTCATTTCCCACCATGGGCTGGAATAATCATGGGTTCTAGAATGATAGAGAAGGCTCATAGAGGGCCTATGGAACTAGGGTGATGACCATGGGTATGGGGAAGATCTCATGCATTGGATTTTTCCCGTGTGCTAATATGTGTTTTTCAAAACCATATTTTGCATCTTGTGGTACATTTTCCTATTGAATGTGGCCAATTATTCTTTTACCTTTTCTTTTTAGCTACATCAACCTATGGGGAATTGTTCCAAGCCCAACCCAAGTTGCGGGCAAGGGGAAGGGGAGGCTAACCCTATGTGGAATCAATGGAGAAATGTTGACCCAGTGGAGAAATGTGGACCCAGTGGAGAAATATGATAAATGGGATTATAATAAATGGAAGGGGATTGATATATATGGATTAGGGAGTGGGACCACGTAACCAAAACAGGTATTTCCCATGTAGTACCACCTTAAAACCCAATTTTCAGTAAAGGAAATCTCACAGGAATAAGATTAAAGGGTGGAATCCAAAATATCTCTAAGGGAAAAAATCATAGATCTAGCCCACTCTTTCCACCAAATCCCCCAATTAATCCATGCTCAGAAGTATCCATGATAGAAAAAAATACCATACTCAATTACCAGATGACAAGGCATACCTTTAGGTTCATGAGGCCCACCTTAAAACATACGATCATGACATATAGGTGAGGGACCACATGGCTGGCTCAAGTGGCGAAGAAATGGCATGAAGAGCTAGTTGGTTGTTGTAATGGCCTGCCAGCTCTCGGTTGAGGACCATCTTGGAGAAAATCTTCTCCTAGGGATATCACCCACAAAGTGGTGGGTAACATTTGGCTCCAACTTGGACATGATCTCTAGAAAAGTGGGTGAAGCTACTTGAACCAGAGGTCGGGAGAACTCCAACAATATCTTGGTCATCATATACCTATTACATGCACATATCAAATACTAAACCCTTGGGGCAACATGTTTTTATGGTGTCTAATGATCACCCATGCTTAATGTTAGGTTGTAAAATAAAAAGATAATAAAATGTGAAAATTTTAATCTAAATGCAACTAATCTACCTTGATAAATATCATTAGTTCAAATTCAAAAATCTTCATGTGATGCATCCTACTCTAACATGCATATAGTACAATGTCAAGTATTGAGGAAAGGGATGATATGACTTAACTTGATCGGTTGTGGCCATAGTTTATCACTGAGTTTAAAAATGTAATAATAGTCATCTCTAAATTTTCCATGAATCTTGAAAAACATCAAATCTTTGTCAATTAAGACCAAGTCTGATACTTTATATGCCTTTTTAGGCTTCCACTTTTTTTCTTTTTTCCTGATTTTGTCTTTCGAGGTTGCAGACTTCTTTTGAGGGGAAAATGGGAGGTTTGTTTTCAATGTCATGTGCTTCGTAGTATGGAATCAATCAAGGCTTAATCACATGAGAGAGGTGCGTAGGATCCCTATAGGGAATAAAAGGGTTCCCATTAGAGTGCATGATTGTGGCATATGATAATTCCATTTCAACATGACCCCCATTGGTAGCCCCCCATTTCCTAGATGAGATCATTCTCCATATATCAGGAATATGCATGACAAAAACATCTATAATAAGGGATATACCAAGATTTCTAGCTAAAGAAACCTTAAGGTCCTTTATGAGACCTTCCACCTTCACCATATTAGAGTTAATACCACATACCTTCTTATATGGCTAAGTAATGTTGAGACCCAACTGCTTCATGACTTTTAAAGGCATGATATTGGTGGAAAACCCTGAGTCTAGCATACAATTATGTAAATAAAGGTCATTGATAGCCAAAGTGAGCATAAAAGGTTCATGTCTAGGGTTACAATCAAGAATATGAATGTTTTGCAAGTCTTTGGGTAATTCTTCCTCTTCAAATCCTAGGGAATTCTTAATTCGTTTTTGTTGATCATGTGATGAAATTTTCACTGAAAAAGGAAAGTTCCCAGAAATTCTTGAGATCGACATCAAATCAAAATGAGCGTAGTTTTGAATCCAATGATGTTATTTTTACCTCACTCTGACACCAGGAGCTCAAGTTATAGCTCGCTAATAGTTTTCCCAAACAGGCAAAAAATTCAAAAAATTGGGTTTTAACTATATTTTTTTGGGTTTTTAAGGGCCAGTGGGAGGCTACCACTTGGGCTCCCTCTATTGGTCGAAATTCTTAGATTTTTTAATTTGTTAATATTTGTTTAATGTGGAACAATAGTAGGGATCCATGCGGGCCAATGGGATATAGCCAAGTGGCCTCCCCACACTGGTCCAAAATTTTGTTATGAAGGCCAAGCAACCCACGGGAGTGGAACTCATGACCTCCCACCAAGCAACCATATGCCTAGCAACTAGATCATCGTATGTTTATTTTTATATACATGGTAAAAAAATTATATAAAGTTTGTTGAAGACACGTATGGGGGTTGGGTCGGGGCTAACCCCCATTCCTTTTCACCGTGCCCACAATAACTAAGGGGCGAGACCAAGTGCCAACACTTAGCCCCAACCCCAAGTACGACCCCAAAATCACTCTCAAGGTGTTAGAGGACGAATTAATGGTTTAAAAAAATGAACCTGAATAGGGAGATTTTTTCGCTCCGTTAGCGATATTCGGGGAGGATTTGTAAGAAATTTAGGAAGAAGGGAAAATTTGTAGGATGATTAACTGTAAAATTCATGAGAGAGTTTGGAAGCTCATAAATTTTGGATTTTTTGGCCAAAATGAGCTCAGAAAGAGTTCACTTGGTGGTTTTTGGATGCTATGAATCCAATGGTCATCTCCAATATATGATTTGATCACATGTACAAATTTTATTTGCGGGTTGAAGACCAAGGATGTATGGATCAATCAGGGTTTTGAGCATAATTTTTGGACTTTTTTTCCAAAATGAGCTCAGAAAGAGGATTCTTAGGGGTTTTTAGATATTCTGAATCCAATGGTGACTGCTAATTCCTATTTTCAGCAAATGGAAATGGAAAAGCTTGAGTTTTGACTATTTTTTTGGGTTTTTGAGGGCCAGTGGCAAGCTACCACTTGGCCTCCCTCCATTAGTCAGAATTTTCATATTTTTTCATTGGTTGATATTGCTTTAAGGTGGACCAATAGTAGGGATCCACATGGGATAATGGGAGGCAGCCACTTGGCCTCCCTGCACTCGTCTAAAAATTGGTTATGGAGGTCGAGCAACCCAAAGGAGTCGAACTCGTGACCTCCCACCAAGAAACCACATGCCTAACCACTATACCGTTGCATGTTTCTTATTATATATGCGGTAAAAAATTTATAAAAAGTTTATTGAAGTGTCGTATGAGGGTTAGGACGAGGCTAAGCCCAAATCATGGTCACCGAGCACACATGAAATAAGGGGTGATACCAAGGGCCAGGGCTTAGGCCTAGCCCCAAACACGACCCAAAAATCAGTCTCAATGCATTATAGGACAAATTAATGGTTCTAAAAAATGCACCTATGTAGGGTAAAATTATCACTCCGTTACCAATTTTCAGGGAAATTTTTTTGGACAATTAACTATAAAATTCATAAGTTTTGGAGTTTTTGGCCAAACTAAGCTGAGAAAAAGTCTACTTGGGGGTTTTTGGATGCTTCAAATCCAATAATAACCTCAAATTTCTGATTTGAGCACACCTAAAGAGTATTTTTACATGTTAAATACTAAGGGTGTATTGATCAATCCCGCTTTTGAGCATAACTTTTAGAGTTTTTGACCAAATTGAGATCGGAAAGAGGCTTCTTAGTGGTTTTTGAATGTTATGAATCCAATGGTGACATCTAGTTCCTATTTTGAGCACACCTAAATGGAATTTTTGTAAGTTGGAGGCTAAGGGGTGTATGGATCAGGCAATGTTTGGTAGCAATTTCTAAGGGTGTTAAGTATGAAGAAGGCCTTGTAGCGGTTTTCACACCTTTAGAATTTATTTAAAGTAGCTGATACTTGTAGGGTTTAGCTCATGAACATTTTTATCTCAATGTCAAGTTGAGTGAAGCTTGTATTATTTCCTTGTTTTTTCATGTATCCTCATTTTCAATTAAGTTCTAGAGTCTTGGTAGGAGACACATTGTATTGATGAAGTTTATATCATGATTGCATATTTTCATGTTGTTTTTATGTGAGAGTTCTCTTCAAAAGAAAATTTCCTTAAAGGGGAAAAAACCACATTTTCATAAACATACTTTATGTATTTCATTTTTAAACTGAAATATGAGTGGTCTAGTCATGTTAACATGCCTGGAGATGTAGCCCAAGAGGGGTGAACTCCATCAACAAACCTTTTGTCTTGTTATTATTTATGGCTACATATATTATGTGTGTTATGTTCATTATGTTCATTTTCATATGAAGACTAATTTAGGCTTGAAGGGACACTAAAAAAACATGTTTATTTTGAAGACCCATTTTCATGTTCTCAAAGCGTCGACACGGTCCTAAGTTTTGTTTTATGTGATTCTGTGGAAAAGGAACGAGAACAACTCCAATTTAAAATCCATTTTTGTTTAGGGAGTTTAAAAATCTCCTTTAGAGTAATGGGTATATTTATCTTCTATATAGTAGCTTCCAAGTCAATGTTATTTCCATCTTGCTTTCTCTTCTTTTTCTTCTTTGTGTTTCCTCCCTTTTGGGGGCCCTTTTTAGGATCAGATTTAGTTTGGGGGTCCTTTTCAGGAGGATATTTAGAAATAAATTCCTTTGGAGGGGATTGCTTGGGAGGAGGGTCATATTTTTTTGGTTCCTTGGTGTTTGAGAAGTACTTATCTTTTCGTTAATATTGCACCCCTTCGAATCTTCCATTACTAAAATCAACATTAACGATAGGCTCATCTTTCTCTTCTTTGGTTGTGACCTCACTAATGGGAGGATGAGTGTATTAATGCCTTAGAAAAAATTTAAATACATTGGATTATACAATATTGGTTCGCTCATCTACTTCATTACTATCACTCTCATTATTCTCACTTTTCTCATCTTCGTAATATGAGTCTTTCTCCACCGCATTGGTTGGAGCCAAAGTGTTCGGGAGTTGATATGAACTTGGATTATCTTCTTCAATTTTATTTTTATGAAAGGTCTTCCCCTTGGAATGTACCTATAATTTTTGGCCTTTTCCAATGTAGTGTTCATGTTCATAACTATCCTATCCTATGAGTGGACCTCTTCATTAAGTTTTTCCATTTTTTAAAGGATGGTCAGAAGGGTTTCCTTGTGATGATATTTATATTTTTCCTTCTTTGCATCAGTTTTGGCCTTAGGGAGGTCATTGAAATCCATTCTTGAGATACACAAGTTATATTGAACCCTCATTACCATTTATTTCGCCTCAGCCAATGTAGAAGTTTTTTTGACCCTCAACGCATATGTCAAGTGGACACCTACAAATTAATAAATTTGTCAAGGATATGAAATTAGAGATTTTTAGGTGATCAAGGATATCCCAGACTTTCCTATCAAACATTTTAATGAGTTCCCATATGACTTCCCTTCCTCTAAATATTTGATAAAAATTCTCAATGTTAAAGGTTCCTTCGGCATTGCATGACCACCTCTTTATGAATAGGTCCTCAAATTCATCAAAATCTTCAATTCATGTTGGGGGAAGACTAAGGTAGCTTTCTCTTTCTTGTCCTTCAAGTGCTAAAGAAAAAGGAATCATGATATTATCTTCATCAAATATCATCCTAAGGGACATGTGCCAACAAATTTTGTTCACAAAGTCATGAGCACTCATGGTATCATCACCCTTGAACTTGGGTAACCATCGGTTGTATTTTTCAAGTAATTGTTTAGCATGGCCACTCAATTTAAAAGGGGAAAAGACACTGAAAAAATGTCTTTCACTGTTGGTCATCTTGGGTTTTTGAGATGTGGAGCTAGTTTCCATCTTTGGGGTGGGATCATTGAAATTTTCAAATTTGGGGAGAAGAGCTGTTCCAAGATGCGATGGGGCATGTTCCTTCATTTTTGTAGCATCCTTAGTTAAAGGAGGAATATTGTCGTATTCAAGCAAACTAGGGTTTTGGATAATGAGTTGAGCTACCATAGGAATAATAAAATTGTCTTCAATGAATTAAATCCTCAATGATTCACTAGGGAGGCATACCTTCTTCGTCCCTGATAACAACGCCGAAATATTACCGCTCAAACTAGCAGGGGTCCTAAAGGGGCACTTTCTAGGTCAAGAACAATAATAGAGCTATAGCCCAATGTCACCATAACTAAATCTCCCTGATATTTACTGCCTATCACCTATGGGAGCAAGCCTTGTATGTACAAAATCACCTATGAAGGGTAGATCAATTGAAATGGTTATTAAGTGATTTCATTGGCTCTTTCATAGGAACAACTCAAGATTATGACTTTCTTACTTTTTAAGAAAGGTACACTTTTATCTAGGATAGGTTGATGAATATTTTATGGATAAGTGTAATGAATATAACTTGCAAAGGAGCTCCCTAATCCCTAAAATACTAGTAAAACTTAGTTTTCCAAATGGTCCTTGGAGAAACATTCTTCATATGAAATGGGACCACATAGGACCAAGTGGACCCATGGATGGTTCAAGGTAGTGGGATTTAGAAACCAAAGGTGTACTTGATCTAAATTGGGAGGAAAAAGGAATCAAAGATATAAATTTTCACTGAAAGCAATGCAATGATCCCTATGAGGTCACTAGCCTAGGGAAACCTGGGGAAAAATTTGGTCTCAAGCCTAGGGCTTTGGATATCTCGGGAGAAAACCGTTTTAATGGTGTAAAAAATTGAGGAAACCTAGGAGACTCCCCAACAAAGTAGAGGGTAAGATATTGAAAATTTTCTATGGGTAGTTTTCTGGAAAAATGATGCCTTAGGACGCCTAATGGGGCTAGACCTAGAAAGAAGAGGAAAAGGTGAAGAAGAATAGGTTTTAAAGTGATAACCTTATATTATACCAATGCATAATAAATTTTGGAGATCATAGTTAGAAGAATAATTATTATTGACTTTGTTTTCTAGGCCAAGGAGGCTTCAAAGACTACTTCATTTGTCATTAGGGAAAAGGAGAGTAACTTCGAAGGCTTTAAATTTTGATTTTCAATATTGGATGTCTTACCAATAAAATTTCAACAATGGAACATCCCTAGTAGTATTAATTCATCAAACATCTCCCATAAATGAAAGAGAACTATCTAGAAACATAATTTCCACAAAATTTCATAAATGGATGCAGCAAATTAGCCCTAGTATAGCGAAAATATCATCATCAATGCATGTGACAAAGTAAAAGAAATAACAACATTAAATGTGTACTTACATGTAAGAGAACATATCCAATCATCAATAAAATGTCCAATCAAAAATCTCAAAGACAATAGAAGATAATCCGAACATCAAAATTCATTCCATGCTCCAAAAGTTTCGTCAACCAAGAAGGATAGCAAATATCTCTCAAGAGATACAAGTACAAACCAGGTGATGTTTCTAAAATGAACTCACATCACTTGTATTTATACATTTCTAATGAGTTCAATTTATCTATTTGAGCCTACATTAGCCCCTAAAAAAACAACATACAAAATAACTAACTCTTGGTGACAAGCCCACCAAATTGGCTCATAAACAAAATAATAAGCCTCTCTAGAGGTCGAATTATAAATAATACTTATTTTTGGGCCTTCTAAGAAGCCCAATGAAGTCCATAAGTTCCATAATGGTGAAGAGGACTCCCAATAATAAACCTATGGTGCTCCAATGGATGTGGGGGAAAACAAGTAACCTCATGGATCTCCAAGTAAGTCAAAGATTCATGTATACCATTTATAAGGGCTCATATAATTGTGTAAGTGATTCCACATCAACATAAAATTCCTCAGGCATCTTCCAAGT
This sequence comes from Pinus albicaulis, assembly GCA_034641835.2. Classification (NCBI taxonomy): domain Eukaryota; kingdom Viridiplantae; phylum Streptophyta; class Pinopsida; order Pinales; family Pinaceae; genus Pinus; species Pinus albicaulis. The sequence goes on from CM076578.1 coordinate 775,174,118, forward strand.
GCATGTTATAACTTCGGGGCCAACTAGGCATGGTGAACCAATTGCATCTTCCTCATCCAATAGGTGAATCCCAAGCAATATATGAACATCTCTGGGGGTCCAATGAGTGTTTTCTACCGCTGTGGAGGCCTATGTCTCTCTAAAAACACCATATATGTGAAAATTTATCCCTATAGAGGGTTAGGACCCCGTATAGGGATATAAATCCCAAAAATGGAGACCATCTTCTATTGTGCATAAGATCCAATGTGTCGCCTAGCCTTCTAAAACAACATGAAACATAAAGTAATTGAGTTAAAGAGCTTACAAAGCATGGAAAACAGGTGGGCAATTCATAATGGAATTCCCTTCCATAGTGGGATTTGGCATGTGCTAATTTCTCCAAGCTCCAAAGGGGGTTAACCAGGTACCCTATTAGGTGGCTTGTACCTTTAAAGGGGATAGTATGTCAAGGGTACATCCTTGAAATGGTGGTGGAATATGATAAATAGATGAATGGAGTAGGAAGTGAGAGGGGAAATCCAAGGCCACATGTTGGGGTAAAAGGGAAGCCCATACTTGTACATATGATGTATAGGAGGGAGAAATCATGGTGCATGAGATACCCCAACCTTGAGTTTTCCACTGTTATTTATATTACTTTTTCCTTTTATTATATTTTTGTTTGATTAATTTCTCAGGGCTCAAGGATAAGAGCATGATGTGTAATGCATAAAAATTGGTACCTCTTTATGGTAGGGTGATTTATTTCCCACCAGGGGTTGGGAAGATCATGGGTTCCAAAATGATAGAGGAGGCTCATCTAGGGTCTAAGGAACTAGGGTGATGGCCATGTCTATGAGGTAGATCTAATGCACTAGATTTTTCCCACGTGCTAATATGTGTTTGTCCCAATCATATTTTTCATCTTGTGGTACATTTTCCTTTTGAATGTGGACAATTATTCTTTTTCCTTTTCTTTTCAACCGCATCAACCTCCTGGGCATCGTTGCAATCTCGACCCAAGGTATCGGAAAGGGGAAGGGGAGGCTAACCCCGTGTGGGCCTAGATGGTAAATATGATGAATGGGGTTATAATAAATGGAAGGGGAGTGATATATATCGATGAGGAGCAATAACATGCAACCAAAATATGGGTTTCCCATGCAGTGCAACCCTAAAACCCAATGGTTAGTATAGGAGATCCCAACATACTAATATCTAGGGGTAACATCCAAAATAGGTCTAGGGGAAAAAAGCATAGACCTAGCCTACTCTTTCCACTGAATCCCCACATTAATCCATGCCCAAAAGTGTCCATGATAAGTGTTGACAACTCTATCTCAACGACCCCGTAGTAGTACACCACTTTTTTCATAAAGGCGTTTATCAAGTTCAAGTGTTCGAATCATTCATATTTGATCATCAGTCAGAAATGTGTTAAAGATGTAAACCCATTCTATAGATTTATAATGTAAATTATCTTAGTAAGACCATCATGTACGTAACAATCTATGTAATCCTATTATTTTGGTGACTATTTCTATCCTAAGAGGTTTTTCGTCTCACTGATTCATTTGTGTCTCTAGACACAAATGAATGGCAGAGATTTTCCCTTCAGCCTCACCTTCAAGCTAGGGTGGATTTTGTCTTCAAGGTATTAGGGGAGTCCTAGTGTTTTTTATCGAGTATTCGTAAAGGTAATTTAGGAATAATCCTAGATAATTAGCTATAATATTTCATTACAAATTACTTCATCTACTAGATCATATTTTGAGTCGTAGAATTAGGTAAATAATTGAGGGTCTATAATGAACGGGTTTCTCTCGTTCATGTATTTAATCATAATATCTTGATGTAAAAAATATTTTAGTGCATGGTTCCTCATATTTAGACACCATGGCTAAATTATTTAAGGGTTGGAAAAATTATTAATCCCCTCATGATTCAATTAATTGAAATTTTTGGCAAAACTAAATTTAAATGATAAGCCATAAATTTAATTAATTCTAATCCCTAGGAAACATTAATCCTCCAAATTGAAAAATTGACGTGTTCTAGAAGTATTAATTTTTGGAGGTCCGCGAGCGAGGGAATATTGAAAATTTCAAGAGATTTTGGACCCTTGGGCCTTGGTATTTAATTCAAAGTCATTTTTTTAAGGAAATCAACTCAAAATATTTAATTTTGATTTATTTAAAGTTCAATTAAATGAAAATTTTGAATTTCCTCAAAAAATAGACTAATTTCGACAAAGGAGATTAAAATATAATTAAATATTTTTCAATGGTCAATATTACTTTAACTGGGATCCAACCAACTAGCTATTAAAGAATTAATATATAAATTAGAGCTCATTTTTCTTTCGAAAGGATCCGATCGTTTAGATAGTGTATTAGCTCTTGAAGCTATTGTAAATTTTTCTGGTATAATACAATGCAAAGTCTTTGGGGTTTTACTTGATGGCAATGTTCATTTCTGGTATTTTATGGTATCTCGTGTTTAATATTTTATTGATCTTATTTATAAGTTGTTGGTTAATAACTCTTGTAGATCAACCTATTGCACAAGTATCTTTCTTACATTGTTGGGTTTTAAGATAGAATTAATATTTTAATTTTATTAGGAGTTATTCCTCTATTAAGATAGAATTAATATTTTAATTTTAATCGTTATGTTATTCCTCTATTAATTTAATGGCTTATATTCAAAGTGTGCAGAATGATCTTTATTCAGAAATTTTGGGAGTTTAGGGAAGTCCTCGGTTGCACCAACCTACTCCCGAAACTTAAGATCTAGAGAGCCTTCCAGATTAAAACCCCAAGATTGTTTAACGAAATATATATTGTATGGATTTTTTGGGCTAGTACCTAAATTAAAAATTTTATTTACTTTCAATAATTTGTGCTAAATACATAGATCTGGCTAGGAAGATCATAAATGTTCAGATCTAGGAGCAGAGTCGAACACATAATCCTAATATATTATATATTTGTAGATTATTTGTATAAATATGTAATATATGTATTGAAAATTGTACAAATATTTTTTTTGTTTTGATCGCTAACTTGGGATTCGGGTATCTTTTCAGTTTTTTTTATATGTGTATGGGGTTCTTGGCTTTTTGTCTCTTGTTTATGTAGTTGTGGATATGAAGGTTTTCAAAGGAAATTCCAAGATCTTAGCAAGATTTAGGCCTTGGAGGGAAATGTATTTTCTCATAATACAAAATTTCGCAGGAAATGTTCTGTCAAAATCATTTAATTAAAATTTGTTTTTTAGATCTGAATTTTTTCATAAAAAATTGTGAGGAAATTTGCAAATATTAAATTTTATTCCAAATTTCCAAATATTCCCAAATTTATGTGTGAATGTGGATTAATTATGCCTATATCTACATAATGAGGTAGTGGAGCCACTACTAATGTGAATGGAATTGGAGATCATGTCTCATTAATGAGATAGATCATGGAGGTTGATACAATCAACTAAGATCTTGAAGGGGTCAAACAGAAGATCATGGAGAATTCATGATGAGATGATGGAGGAAGTTGTGCAATTAATGCACACATGATGGAGAGGGTGTACATTGCACCTAGACATGATGGAAGACTTGGAAAGACAACGCATTCAAACATGGAAGATCTTGTCCACATGCACAATGTAGTTTAGATGAGGGCCAAGGCATGGGATGGCTCATAAACTATATAAAGGAGATGAAGGAAACAATGAAGGGATGCTTGTGATTATTGATGTTGAGGATCTGTTTAGATATGGAATTGTCATGTGACATTCCATTGCTTTCTTGGTCTGTTTAGCAAAGATTGCAAGTGTTGTTTAGCACAGGGTGCTCCTGGTTCGGAATCCCACCTCTTTCTTTGATTAGCGTTGGAAATATTATTTTACTTCATTCTACATCAGTTATTGGTGCCACATACCTTTCCTACTTTCTACAGAACATCCATATTCATAAATTGCAGATTTATGAAGATCAGTTTGGAAGGTGGAGTTTGTCTTCAGTATTTCAGTTGGAGAACTGGTGAAGGTTTATTGCTATCACCTTGGGCTTAAATATCAGCATTCCTAGAGCTTCATATCATATCTGGCATCAGGAAAAAGGTTATTGACCTCCTAGCAGCATTAGTTCCATCTAGAATTACGATGTCCATATTGCAGATCCAAAGGAGGAAGGAAGTTGCTAGCATTTTAGCTAGAAATCCTGTGAGGGCTCATCCCCTCACCTTGCCATCAGTATTTCCATCACCCTGGAGTTTATTGCAGCATATTTTAGTAGGAATATATCCTCTCTTTCCCTTACAATGCATTTTTTATGAGTATTTGTGTTGCAGCAACTGTAATCATCATTGGAGGTTGAGAAGCTAGATCTAGAGCTTCTAGCTTGTAAATCTGAAGGAGGGATCAACCCTTCAAGATTAGATCTGATCTTGTGACATATTTCAGCCATCTATATGTCAAATCTAGCTTCAGATCTATAATCCCAATAGATAAAGGATCAAGCCCTAGGAGGGTGATTTTCTAAAGTTGTAGATCTGGAAAATCCTTTCTGGGTTATCTTGGGAACCCATCACATTGGCTAGATCCTGAATCTTGGCATCATCAGAGCTCTTGAACTCCCTAGAGATGCATTTTCCTTTGCAGCATTTATATGTATATCATTAGCAGCAAGGACAACGCATTATTTCTTCTGTAAGCTCTACAGTTACGCAGTTCAAGTTGCAACACCATTGTAGAGTGATTCTAGGCCTTCTCTTGGGCTAGATCTACTCATTTTCTTAACATTGTGTAACTAATTCATCTCCATATAATAAAATGGCTCAGCTTCCCTGTAAATTGTGATGTTGTCTTGATATTTATCATTTACTTAGTTGCAGTTCTTATATTTTGTTTAATTATTACTGCATTCTCCCTTTTGGGATATTACAGTGTTATTAGAGCATGATCTTTGGCTCAGCTTGTGGACACTTCATCTTTTGCATCAAAAGAAGAAGTAAATAGATAAGATCTATCATGAAGGAGGATAGTTTTTCCACTCCTCTCTTTATATCCAAGAAAGATCTCACCAAGGAGGTATATCAAATGAAGGGAGAAAGGCAAAGGAAGGATCCAAGAAGAAGATTTGAAGAGGAAGGTCCCAGCACTTCCTATCAATAGAAAATAAAACCGTAGAATCATAGATCTCCTCATAAATCTACTATGCCCACTTTCTTTGAAGAAGGTGAGAGGTATAGAAATGAAGAAAGAAGAGAACCTGAGACTCATGAGACTCTTAGTTTGTATCTTGAAGAGTACAAGGAACAATCTAGAGCTTTCAAAGGGTGTCTAACTCTCCAAGAATTCTTTGAACTCAAGGAAGAAAGAAGATCATATAACAGCAATAGAAGGAAGAGGCACAATAGATTCTATTTTCCTACATTTGATGGGTCTTCCTCAAGCAATGTTATGGCTTGGAGGAAAGAGTTAGATACATTTTTCATGCTACATCCTGTGGCTGAAAAAGAGGTTGTCCAAATTGCAGCACTTCATCTTGTAAGTGAAGCCGATGATTGGTGGTTTAGTCACATGGAGCATGCAAAGGTGACTAAATTTCATATTTCTTTCACAAGTTGAGGAAGAAGTTTGATGTGAAGAAGATAGAGATGTGCCACAAAGAGACATTTCCTAAGGAAACAAAGGAGGATGTCATTCTTGTCACTCTGGACAGGAAGTCACTACATTCACCACCAGCTGCAGAAGTACTTGCATCTAGACAAGAGGCACTTGCAACCTTGCAAGATAGTCTTGAGCTCTTGACACATAGAGTCCCATGCATGATTCGGGAGATGCATGAGGAAGAGGAGGAAGATTCCAACGCTAGTAAATTGGTACAAGAGCAGCCATCTCTCTTACCAGTAGTTGGAGACATCATTGTCTCGGTTAGAGGAACTCTTGTGTTCTGTCAAGAGGTTCCCATATATCAGTTGATCCAAGGTGTGCATACACATTCATCACCTATTGTTTCAGTAGATCTTATTGAAACCTATGGGGACATGCCATCAGGGCCAATGCATAACTAAGGGTTAGATCAAAATACTGATTTGAAGCAACAAAATATCACCGCACAAAGGACCCTTGATCTAATCAAGGAGGAGATGAAAAGCTATCCCAGTTTGTCATGGATGGACTACATTCAACCCTTTGATTTTAAGTGTGGATTTTCAGAAAATGGGATGAGCATGATCCTATGTACAATTACTAGTTATGAGATCAGTATTGTACCTTGCTTTGAGACAACATATGTATTACCTTGTAGATCTACAGCACTGTCACTTAGTAGCAGTGATAATGAAGAGGCCCCATTATTCTTGGAGCATTTTGAAGGTAGCTTCACTCATGAAGCAATGGAGGATAAGATGATGAATGGTAGACATATTTAGGTGAGAAATATTTTCTCCTTTCTTGATGACACTTTATCAATGAGCATCTCACAGCTCAAAGAGAGACTTCTACCTGTAGTAGATCCAGAGCCTCATTGGTTTTGGAAGGCCATGGATGAGAATAAGGTCTCATTAAGAGATCTCATTGGAGGTGCACTTCAACATTACATGGAATGTAAAGTTCTTCATCAATTTGAGGAGGTTGGTGTCTTACAATGGGAGGATACCAAGTATTTGTAGAATCAGATCCATCATCCACATTGGGATGAGTGGATGATAGTATGGAGCAAGGGGTTGCCAAACCACTTGCAGATCTATGACACAGGCTAGCAAGAAGCATGGTTGCACTGGTTGCTCTTAGGTGAGTATGGCTACTACCCAAAGGTTCATATTTTTTGTCTCATGCCTTATGCCTCAATGATAGAATGCATAAGAAAAAGGCATGGTTACTTTGGCTGTTGAGAAGAGAGTTTGGACATCACATGTTATATCTTATGTCCTTGTATTTACTCTTGTTTGGGATATGTCTCATGTATTACATGTATTTCTGTTTCGGATGTATCTCATGTTCATGTATGTACTTGGGGTTGGGAGGAAGCATAACTCTCACATGATGTGGCATAAGGGAGCTTGTTTGTATTATGTTGATGAGACATTTCACATGTCCCTTACTTTATTGTTGCTCCATGACTTGCATCATGATAATGCAAGGAGGCAGCAAGAATACTGGTTGCTATGGTTACTATTGGCAGAGTATGGGCTGAATTCTTCCCATACATTGCATGACATTATTGGAGGATGGCAACAGGAGGCCCTACTGCGTTGGCTTTTGTTGGGAGATTATGGTAATTTTACATGGTATGATGATGATGTGATGGGGTAGCAAGATGCCCTATTGAGGTGGCTTCTCTTGAGAGAATATGGCCACTACATTTGGTACAATGATGATATGGGATGGCAGCAAGAGGCATTGCTACGTTGGCTTCTATTGAGAGAGTATGGCTCTCATATTCTCATTGATGATTTGGCATGGAAATAAGAAGCATTGTTGCGATGGCTTCTTTTGAGAGAGTATGGCTCACTTACTTGTTTTCATGATGATCTAGCATGGCAGTAGGAGGCTTTGCTACGTTGGTTGTTATTAGGAGAATATGGTTTGACATTGTTCATGTTTTCCCATATGTCTCTACTTCTTGTTTTTCACTATGATGATGTGATGTTTGATTCCCACATGGCCAACATGGCTAATGATGAGGGCATTGGTATATGTAATCTACTCTATGTATCATGGGTCAGAGAGATATTTTATCAGTTTTGACTTTCCACTTTGGGAATAAACCACTTCATCTTATGTATCTCATGTATAGAGGAGAACTTTTGTCATCATATGGTTGCCACTTGGAGATTCATTGATGAGGAAGGGTATCTAAATTTTCAGTTGGAGGCCATTCTAGACATTCTAGAGAGGCAGCTTTGGAGATTGGCATGCATGACACATTGTGATAGATGGGAAGACCTTCCACATTAGGGTTCCATTTGGAGGGAGGATGTTTTCTGTAGCATCCACTTTTGCAGTTTCTTGAGGACAAGAAACATTTTTCCAAGGAGGACTGTAATTCCCAAATTTTCACCTAATATTTGGAATATTAGAGTTCTTAATTTTCTTAATGAATTAAGTAAATAAAAGGGTGGAGGGACCCATAATCCTCAATATGAATAAATATCCACTTTTAATGTTTGAATATGGACTAATTAAGCCTATATCTACATAATGAGGTAGTGGAGCTACTACTAATGTGAATGGAATTGGAGATCATTTCTCATTAATGAGATAGATCATGGAGGTTGATACAGTCAACTAAGATCTTGAAGGGGTCAAACAGAAGATCATGGAGCATTCATGATGAGATGATGGAGGAAGTTGTGAAATTAATGCACACATGATGGAGAGGGTGTACATTGCACCTAGACATGATGGATGACTTGGAAAGATAATGCAGTCAAACATGGAGGAGCTTATCCACATGCACATCGCAATTTAGATGAGGGCCAAGGCATGGGATGGCTCATAAACTATATAAAGGAGATGAAGGCAACAATGAAGGGATGCTTGTGATTACTGATGTTGATGATCTGTTTAGATCTGGAATTGTCATGTGACATTCCATTGCTTTCTTGGGCTGTTTAGCAAATATTACAAGTGTTGTTTAGCACAGGGTGTTCCTGGTTCAGAATCCCACCTATTTATTTTAGTAGCCCTGGAAAGATTATTGTACTTCATTCTACATTAGGCATTGGTGCCACATACCTTTCCTAGTTTCTTCAGAACATCCATATTCAGAAATTGTAGATTTTTGAAGATCAGTTTGGAAGGTGGAGGCTGTCTTTAGTATTTTAGCTGGAGAACTGGTGAAGGTTTATTCCTATCACCTTGGGCTTAAATATCAGCATTCCCAGAGCTTCATATCAGATATAGCATTAGGCCAAAGGTTATTTACCTCCTAGCAGTAGTAGTTCCATCCAGAATTAAGTTGTCCATATTGAAGATCCAAAGGAGGAAGGAAGTTGCTAGCATTTCAGCTAGTAATCCTATGAGGGATCATCCCCTCAACTTGCCATCAGTATTTCCATCAGCCTAGAGTTTATCGCAACATATTTCAGTAGGCATAGAGCCTCTCTTTCCCTTACAACACATTTTTTATGAGCAATTGTGGTGCAGCAGTTGTAATCATCATTGGAGGATTGAGAAGCTAGATCTAGAGCTTCTAGCTTGTAGATCTGAAGGAGGGATCAACCCTTCAAGCTTAGATATGATCTTGTGACATATTTCAGCCATATATATGTCAAATCTAGCTTCACATCTGTAATCCCAGTAGATAAAGGATCAAGCCCTAAGAGGGTGAGTTTCCAAAGTTGTAGATCTAGAAAATCCTTTCTGGGTTATCTTGGGAACCCATCACGTTGGCCAGATCCTGCATATTGGCATCATTAGAGCTCTTGAGCTCCCTAGATCTGAATTTTCCTTTCCACCATTTATATGTATATCAACAGCGGTAGGGATAGCACAGTATTGCTTCTGTAAGCTCAGCAGTTACGCAATGCAAGTTGCAGCACCATTGTATGGTGATTCTAGGCATTCTCTTGGGCTAGATCTACTCATTTTATGAACATTGTGTAACTTATTCATATCCATATAATAAAATGGTTCAGATTCCATGTAAATTCTAATGTTGTCTTGAGATTTATTGTTTACTTAGTTGCAGTTCTTATATTGTGTTTAAGTATTACAACATTCTCCCTTTTGGGATGTTACATAAAAAAATTTGGGAGTGGAAATTTTTTTAAGTACTGTGCAGGTTTTTCAAGGGTTTTTATTTTTCCTCATCTTTCATGTCTATATTTTCATTCATCCCTCCACGAGATTCACCCTCTGCATTTTTATTTCCTGTTGTGGTTCCTTTCCCTCTCTTATGCCTTACGTCCCTTGACCTTCTCCCTGCCTTGTTTGCTCCCATCCCTGTGAGTTTCCTCAAAGCCTCCTGCTCCTATTTTTTTCTTCCTCCCATGATTTTTATCTCCCTCATGAACCTACCATCTCCCTTGCTCCTCTTTTGTATGAATTTCGTTCATTCCTCTTACCCTTTCGCCCTTGTGATCTTGCACATTGGCCTCCTGCTCTATTCCCCTTGCATTCCTTCTACCCTTTCTCCTCACTATGTCCTCAGCTCCTCTCTCCACTGATTTGTGCTTCCTCCTTTCGTCTCTCTGCCTTCCACCATATTCTCATTTCATTCCTCCTAACCCTATCCTCACCTTTCATTCGTTCTCCCTCCTAAACCTATTCAAAAGTCGACTCAAATCATTTAGATTTAATTTTTTGTGGCCTTGGGGCATTAAAATTTTGAATCTTTAATATTTTATTAACTTTTTAACCTTTGAATCAAAACAAAATATTTTTAAAATCTAACTTTTTTTGTTTTAAATATTTTCATAACATTAGCTTATGAAAAATAAATAAAAAATTTATCAAAAAATGTATATTTTTTTGTGATATAAATTTTTTAAAGAAAGGAAAATCAATTTTTTGATGTAAACTTTTGACATAGTGGTTTTGGGTGATTCATTAAATGTTGAGACTTTTATCTTAAGAAAAAAAATTGTGGAGAAAGTTTTAAAATCCTTATAGTGAAGGCAAAATTAAAAATTTTAAATATCTCTAAAGTTTGACTATAGGATAAGAGAATATTTTCTGGATTGGAACTATTTAAGAAAATTGTTTAGGTCCGTAATTATTCGAAGTGTTTATTTCGATTAACATCTAAATGTCATGGTGTTTCCTAGTTATTAATTCTCGAAATTTAAGTGATTAGACCTCCATTATTTATATGCTTCAGCTAAATTTCATGATCATTGGCATCAAATTTTAAATATTTTAACACTTGATATTGATTGATATCACCAATTGTTTAAAAGGGAAATAAACACTAAGCATGGTTTTATTTACTTGAATTTCTGGATATTTATTGAATATTTAAGTTTTTGAATTTTTTCAAGTAATTGTAAACATCATTAATTACTCTATCATGGACTTGTGAAAAATTGTTTATCTTTCGTTTGAGTATCTTTGAGGATATAGATATTTGGTATTTTGGCTTAAGTTCTTAGTGTTTAATCAGAATAAAATTGTGATCTAAGTGTTTTGGGTCTTTAACATCATGTTTCACTAAAACATCTTCTAAATTCTCCTTGTACTCTTCATTCTATGTTAGTCTTGCAAGATTAAAATTTAATTCCAAGCATAAGCTAGGTCGATAGAAATATAGGTACCCATCCATCTTTGCTTGAGAAGCATTGTTTTTATAGTATTTAAGGTGGTGAGCTTGCAGTCGTTAGAGCCACAACTCTCTACAGCACCAAAGGCACTAGGTACATTAGATTTTAGGAGAGCTATCATTAATCACACCTTAGTATGCTTCACCTTATTTTCTCTCTGTCACTTACTACAAAATCTGGCTCAATATAGAAATGATTTAAGGGTTTAAACTTAGAATAGGCATTTAATTAAAATTAATCAGGATTCCTGAATTTAAAATTAATCTAAGGATCTACATTACATATAAGATATTTATTCATCCAAGAAGTGGTTTATCATTAATTACTTGGTATTAAATTTCTTACCAAGATATTTGACTCCATAAGACACTAGTATCAATCATCTTAATCTAATCAAATCCTTTATCTTGCTAGATATAGTACGAGTATATGGTCGCTCAACTCTGTCTCCCATATTGGTTGGTTCCCAACTAGTCCTTCTTCATTCCATTTCTATAGGGTCTACCTCCCTTAGTATGTTGTAGGGATACAACTTAAACGAAGAGATTGGGAATCAGGGTGACAGCCCTCGATCTGAGTCGTTGTCATGGTGCCTAGTAATTTTGTGGGACAACACTTTTCGGTGTCGTTTACGGGAACCATCTTGTTCTCGATGCTTCAACGACATTCTTGTAATAATATAATATTTTTCTCCATTCATTAGCCCATAAAACAACATAAATCTTTCTAGTGTCATTTCCAGGGATCAATTTATTGGACCTTTGCTTTGTGACATTCTTCTTAATCATCTTCACCTTCTGAATATTTCATCATTTATTATACCATCAACACCACATTTTATGACACCATTATTTCTCTTCATATTTTCATCACCTCATCTTTATTCATCTCACTAAACCTTTAATATTCTCTATTTGTACCTTTAGCACCTGGAAATTTCAGTTGGTTTCCTGTTTGGGTGGCGACTACAATTTCTCATCCATAATTTCTCAAACATGAAGCCCTCCCTGATATCTGTTTGCTTCTCCTAGACTAAATTTTTGGTTCTTGCCTTTTCGATTTTAGAATTAGATTTATGTTCAAGTGGCAACTCCAATTGTTTTATTTCTTACAAGAATTTCTACTAGAAGCTCGCTTCTTGTGGACCTCCTATTTTTCTTGAACAATGGTATCTCTCTCTGACATCCATTGACTCATTTCCCCTTTAAGAAATTCATCATGGATGACTTTCTTTCCCCGTGTAATTTTACTAACAATATTCATGATATCCCAGAATATGCCATTGATAAATTTCCTTTGTTCACATGTAAAAATGCAATCACTACTGCAAGACATATCTTATAGTTTACTCATTGTGTGCTTATATATTGTATACCTTTACGATATAATCATGAAGATGTCAACAAGAATCTCTTTGTCCTTTCCTTCGAAGGTGACACTAAAGATTGGTTTTGCGGCTTTCCTAATAACTCTTTTGATTCCTTAGAAGACAACATACATGCTTTTAAAGATAAATATGGAGATGAAAGGGGTTGGCCTTGTGCCTCTTGTACTATAAATAAAGATGAAAGTGCCCCTGTAAAATACCCAATTATCGAAGAAATATTTCAAGAAAACTCAACACATCATAATCTTCCATATTGCACGCATTGTGACCATATTGTGACGCATTGTGATGCATTGTGAGTCCATTTGTGCTATTGACAGAGGCATCCACGATAGTGGAAAAGAAGAGACAAGTCATCGCATTGGTATTGACTATGAAAGAGAAATGATAAGCATCTTGTCAAGGAATTAAAGAAAATTGTTGTAGATATGTAATCCACTCAAACATAGTTGATGAAAAACATGCAGTTTAATCAATAAAAAGTGATAGCAGATCACGTCAGGGATATGAAGATCTTCTACACCAAATTGGAAAAACGTGATGAGGAGCTAGAAACCATGAAGGTAAATCACGTCAATCAAATGACCGACATGCAAGTGATTCATAAAGATGAAAGAGGTTCAATTCAACTAAATCATGATAAAGAAATAAAGGACATGGAAATCAATTTTCAGAGCAAGTTATAAACTATAGAAGAAAAACATGTTGAGGAAATCAAGATCATGGAAAATAACGACTCTAATCAAATAGCCACCACGTGGAATCATTTGATTACCGTGGAAGAAAACCATGAGAAAGAAACAAGTGCTATTGAAGTAAATCATAATACAATAATCAAATATATGGAAGTTGGTCAAATATATTTTCAGAATAATTTGTTGAACATACAGGAAAGCCATTCCAAGAAGGTTAGGGAAATGAAGGTTGAGCATTCTAATCAAAGAAATTCTATTCAAAATACACCAGATGCCATCAGAATTGAAAATACCACTCTTTAGGATAAGCTGCAAGTAATGGAAAATATACAGGTGCAAGAATTTCAGTGTGGATCATAGGAGGAAAGAAACAAATAATGGTCAACAGATCATAAGCCTCCCTGTATTCCGAAGAAATTCCCATCTCATCGCAAGGAGGCCACTTTCCCATTAAGGACAGGTTAACTATGGTGACAAAGGAAGTGAAGAAGGACCCAACTTATGTGTCACCATTGAGAGAGTATATTCAGAATGAGATTGGTCATACTTTGGATTCTTCAGATATTTCATCCTAACATATTCAAGATGAAGACACAAAATCTATAGTGGTATCATTGTTGACCTCTCAACCAACCCAAAAGAAGATAAAAAAACTAGAAAATAGTAAGGAAATTGTTTGATGCATCTGATTGTCGAGAGTAGCTCGATATTTGGATAAGACAGAGTCCTACCATATATAGGATCAAGCATGGAACATTTGAGAAGCAACCCATGGATTTGCCTAAAATTCAGTATGCATTATGTTGAAGACATATGAAGCCATAGGGCATCCTATGTATTGTATTTCTAACCCAAATCATTGTTTTTTATTTATGTAGTTAAAGTACTTTTCATTTTAGCATGCAATTTCTAATTTTAGATTAGATTTACTTTTTATGTTAGTGGAAGTCTTACTAGATACAAAGCTTCTATTTCATGTAAGTCATGTTATATGATGATTTTTGGATGGAAACTACTTATACGATTTTGTGTGTTTCTTGGGTGAAGATTTTGGATTCTCACATTCTTTCGATGAAGCAATGTCTCCCCAAGTAGAGCTAGATGTTGACCACTCTGTGTCAATGATCCCATATCACTATACCCCTTTTTTTGTAAAAGGAATTTATCTTCAAGTTTTCACATGATTCATAATTCATCATCAGTCAGAAGTTTATTAAAAATGTAAACCCATTCTACATGTTTATAATGTAAATTATCTTAGTAATACCATCATGTATGTAACAATCTAGACAAGCCTATTATTTTGGTAATGATTTCTATCCTACGAGGTTTTTCATCTCACTGATTCATCTGTGTCTCTAGACACAAATTATCGGCATAGTTTTTCCCTCCAGACTCACCCCAAAGCTAGGGTGGATTTTGTCACTGAGATATTAGGTGAGTCCTAGTTTGCTTTATCAACTCTTTGTAAAAGTAATTTAGGAATAATACTAGCTAATTTGATAGATTATTTTATTGCAAATTAATAGGTCTACTAGATCATATTTTGAGTCACAAAATTGGGTAAATAATTGAGGGTCTATAATGAACAAGTTTTACCCTTTCATGTATTAAATCATAATACCTTGATGTAAAAAATATTTTAGTGTATGATCCCTCATATTTAGACACCATGAATAAATTATTTGAGGGTTGGAAAAGATATTAATCTCCTCGCAATTCAATTAATTAAATTTTATGGAAAAATAAATTAAATTATAAGACAAAACTTTAATTAATTTTAAGTCCTAGGAGAAAATAATTCTCCAAATTAAAAAATTCATGGGGTCTAGAAGTATTAATTTTTGGATTTCCCCGGAAAAGTAAATATTGAAAATTGACCCTTGGGCCTTGGTAGTTAAGTCAAAGTCAATTTTTTGAGGAAATCAACTCAAAATAATTAATTTTGAGTTGGTTAAAGTTCAATTAAATGAAAAAATTGAAGTTCCTCAAAAAATAAAATAATTTCGATGGAGGAGATTAAAAGATAATTAAATATTTTTCAATGGTCGAGATTACTCTGACAGGGATCAAGCCAACTAGTCGTTGGAGAATTAATCTATAAATTAGAGGTCATTTTTCATTTGAAAGGACCCGATATTTTAGATCATGTACTAGCTCTTGAAGCTCTTGTCAAATTTTATAGAATAATACAAGAGAAAGCCTTTGGTGTTTTACTTGATGGTATTGTTCCTCTCTGGTATTTTATGCTAACTTGTGTTTAATATTTTGTTGATATTATTTATAACTTGCTAGTTAATAGCTCTTGTAGATCAACCTAATGCACAATTATATTGCTTAGATTGTTGGGTTTTAGATAGCATTAAGATTTTAATTTGAGTAACATGTTTCTCTAATCTTTGAAGATTTAATCATTATCTTATGCCTCTAATAATTTAACGACTTATATTCTAAGTGTGCATAATCATCTTTATTCAAAAAATTTAGGCATTTGTGGAAGTCCTTAGTTGGACCAACCGACTCCCTATACTTAATATATGGAGAGCATTTTGGATTAAAACCACGAGATTATCTATCGAAATATATCTTACAAGGATTTTCCAGGCTAGTACCTAAATTAAAATTTTTATTTATTTTCAATAATTTGTGCTAAATAGATAGATCTGGCTAGGAAGAGCATTAATATTTAGATCTGGGAGAAGGGTTGAACTCATACTCCTAAGATTTGATATATTTGTAGATTATTTTTATAAATATGTTATATATTGTATCAAACATTGTACAAATATTATTTCTATTTTGATTGCTAACATGGGATTCGAGTTTCTTTTTTGATTTTTTATGTGTATGAGGTTTTTGGGTTTTTGTCTGTTATTTGTGCGAGTGTGGATCTGAAGGTTTTTGAAGGAAATTCCAATATTTGAGAAATGTGTAGGCCCTAAAGGGCAAGATATTATCTCAGAATACAAAAATTTATAGGAAATTTTCTCTCAAGGTCATTTAATTAAAATTTCTTTTTCAGATCTAGAATTTTTCATAAAATTTCTAAGACGATTTGGAATAAAAAATTTTGGGAGTGGAATTTTTTTTAAGTATTGTGTAGGTTTCTCAAGGGTTTTGATGTCACCTCAGCTCTCTTGTATGTATTATTTTTCATCCCTCCATGTAGGTACCCTATGCATTTTTCTTTCCTCTCACAATTCCTTTCCCTAGCTTCTACCTTGTGTCCCTTGACATTCTCCCTACCACGATTGATGTCATCCCTGTAAGTTTACTTGGAGCCTTCTGCTCACATTTTTATATTCCTCTTGGGGTTGTCATCTCCCTCATGTAACTTCCATCTCCATTTATCCTCTTTCTTGTGACTTTCAATCATTCGTCTTACCATCTTGCCCTTGTCCTCTTGCGTGTCAGCCTCCTACTCCAATCCCCTTGCATTCCTTCTTTATTCTCTCCTTCTCTTTTCATCCTCAACTCCTCTCTCCACTACTCTATGCTTCCTCCTCCCATATCTCTATCTTCCTACATCTTCTTATTTCTCTCCTCGTAACCCTATCCTCACCTTTCACTCATGCTCCCTCCTAAGCCTAACCAAAAGTCAAATCAAATAATTTAGATTTAAATTTGTGTGGCTTTGTCACATTAAAATTTTGAATCTTTATTATTTTATTAGACTTTTACCTTTTAAACAAAACAAAAAATTTTAAAAATATAACTTTTAAATTTTTTGATAAACATTATCTTATTATAAATAAATAAATAAATTATCAGAAATTTTAATTTTTTTTGTGACAAAATTTTTAAGGAAAATCAAATTTTTGAAGTTAACTTTTGACATAGGGGCTTTGTTCCATTCATTAAATCTTGAGATTTTTTTCTTAAGAAAAATGATTGTAGATAAATTTTTAAAATCCTTTTAGTCAAGGAAAAAATAAATTTTTTTAATATCTCTAAAGTTTGACTATAGGATAAGAGAATATTTTCTGGATTGGAACTATTTTAGAAAATCATTTAACTCCAGAATTATCTGAAGTGTTTATTTCTATTAGCATCTAAATTTCATGGTTTTTCTTGGTTATTAATGTAATGTCCCAAATGGGGAAATTTCTGCAATGCCGGGAATATCTTGAGATATTCCTATTTTCCACCTCCGGGAGTATTAACAATCAACACTGAACTATTTCAGAGATTGACTACAGGAGAATTTACTGGATATTTCATATTCACAAGGAATAATGAGATCTAGAGGCTACATGGCCCTCTAGCAGACTCTGCCAATAGATCTTGTCAAAAGCTAATAATTTCCTTCAAAGAATTTCTGCACCAGCTACCCATGAGGACACTATATAAGGAAGCCAATGTGAAAATAAGGCAATACAGTGCTCGGATGCCTTAGAATATGTATAGTATAAACTCCCTACAGAATATAGGCCCAAATAAATAACCCTAAGGGGGTTATTCAGATCTCCCACCAACAAGTATGCCGAAATAGTGCTCAATGAGAGAATCTTCAGCAGCATGAAAACTTCAATATGAACAGCAATGAGAGAGTGCATCATATAATTTCAGAAGAGTAAAAATATGATATATAAATTGTAGCAGAAAATTTTATATAAAATCCTTAAGGAAAAGACCTCTCAAGGTGAGTGCAAATCAGCCTCAAAGGAAGATATACATGCAATGAAGGAAATACACTGTTACATGATCCAGCTACTCTATACTGCGCAGTATCTAGGGGAAAATCACTGCAATATGATATACATATGATTCTACAGCAATATGAGCTCAAATAAATATGGGGGAGTAAGATCTCAACCCCAGAAAACATTATTACATCAATCCTCCAAGGGATTGGCTAAAATACATAAAACAGTAAAATGTCGAAGTTGCAGTGTAGCTGCTACAACTCAATAATAATACAAGAATGGAGAAGGAATTATATGTTGCAATAAAAAATGATACCTCCTCCAATGATCTCCAAAATGAAGGGGCTAATCCCTCACTGAAGATTGCACTCACTAGTGCACAAAATGAGCTCCGCCTGCAAACCCTTTCTGAGAATAACGTTGTAAGAAGAAGGGACTGCGCTAGGCATGAGAGAAACACATATGGCCTGATGCCAAATCTGAAATAAAGCTCTGATATGATCCTTTTCTAATCTCCTAGAGAAAGAATGAGCTTCCCCTCTTCAAACCAGCTCCAGAAGTGGTGATGAAGGTCCCTCACTGCAACACCAGCAACTCCAGCGTTCTCTTGCTGCAAGAATAACGCAGTAGCTTCAAATGACTAATTTGGCCTTAATCCATGATTTGAGGAAGATGAATAACAATCTCTCCATGTCCCCCCATGGAAGAGAAGGGCATTCCTAAACAGGAATCCCACTTGTGCTAAGCAGCACCAAGTTGAAGAGAGCTTCAACCTCCAAATTCTATCTCCAAGAATGATCTCCACAATGGCTCTCCTTCATCTTTTATGCAATGTATACATGGACCCCACTCACATTAGGGTTTCTCTCATTTCAAATTTCCCTCCACTCCAACTATGCAATCTTCTTGTGCAAGCTTCCCCTCTTAGGGTACGTTGTTGACTTTGGTCAACCATGGTCTAGCTCACTTGCCTTTGGCCCCTTTTCACACTTGGGCTGCTATCTTAAGCCACTTAAGTGACGTTTGCACCTTAGGAGTGTTTATTAAGTTGCTACAATGGGTCCCCTCACCCATTTTATTCATTTTATTAAAATGAAAGAAAAATTAATGTTCCAAATACTTTATTGTAAAATTTGGAACATTACAGTCCTCCCCTCCCAAAACTTGCTTGTCCTCAAGCAAGAGCAAGGATGAACTGAAAAAATTCCTCCACTCAAGGCATGAAGTTTGAAATATCATCATGTAGATCCTCCATCCTTAAGCAACCAACCAACAAAATGAGTCACCCTCCAACTAGGCAACTCCTCAAAGTACTCCTCCACCTTGCACTCATGAGAAATAGGTGGGCTGAATTTCTGAACTTGGTAAGCTTCATAGCCTACCCCACGTTGTCCTCTTCTCCACTTATGATGAATATGGAGTGAAATCTGAACTTGGGCTGTAATATTGTTGCCTTCAAGAGGCAAGATAAAGTCTATATCCCCAAGGACCTCTCCTCCAACGCTGAAAATCAAGCTGGCCCAAATCATCTCATATGTGATGAGCTGGAATTTATCCACGTATGGCATCCAAAAAATCATATGGTTCACCTCATGGAAAAACAAATGACTGCATATGGTGACCATATCATCTCCCATACTCCTCTTGGAGCATGTGCTACAAAAGAAATGGAGGTCTTCTCTCCCAGAGGGCACATCCACCCAATGAGTCTCTCCCTCCTCATGATACATATGGGGCTACTGCTGTTATACGGCTAAAATAATTGGCCTTCATGATAGACCCAAGCCACCCCATCAATCATACAAACCATGAAATGCCTCCTCCAAAATTTTGAACTCTCCAAATAACTCCTCCCACATGAAGGAAAGAGATGAAGCTTGGAAATCATGGGTTGCCCATTGCTTCTCCTGAAACATACAACATGAAAAGTAGGGAGAATCATACTCCCAATGGGCATCATCAACTCATATCTCACTCTCCAAACAAGCTCCCCATGAACCAATAAAATCTGCAATGCATGGAAGCAAGAATCAATAGAAGCAAGTTGTCTCATGACAACCAGAAAGTGGATCATTGTTCCACCAAGGGAACCTGCGTAGTGCACTCATAGCCTGCATCAAAATGAAAAAATAACAAGTGCTTTACAGCCACTTGTTTTTTTCCACATTCATCCTGCAATATGTGATCATGAAAACAAAATTTGGTGCCAAAGGTGCACACCAAAACTATGTGGTTTTCCCCCACAAACCACTGTTGAGATAGCCATCATTTTGCTACAATGAACCATAAGTACAACCAAAAAAAATGTGCAAGAAGGAAGGATCCCTCTTGATTTGATATGCTGCTCATAAAGATAAGAGAGTACAAAGCATGTCACAAAGAGTTACCTCCCTCATCATGTACTTTGGTCTTTGAGCTAAAATGGCTCTAATGAAAAGTCCCCCTTACTGCAACATAGTAGGGGAGTGGTTGTGCCAACCATCTCATCATCTCTTGGGCTATGCATCTAGCCAAATGCTGATATACATCCATTAGGAAGCCCTCCCAAGTGGACTCCTCCATCAATGAAAAATATGCATGAAAATGCATGAAAGAAGAACCCATAAACATTGCATGTAGATTCCTCTTCTTGTGCTTGTGAAACCAAGCCAAAAGAGTCAAAGTGTAGTAGGATTGATCTCCTCCATTACTCCTTCATGCTCATCACCTACATGCCTCCAAAATATATCACTTGTGAAGTGGCTTTGAGAACACTCCAACAAGTAATCCATGCTCTCAAGTGACAACGTTGTTGGCCTTTGGAGTAGGGCCACTGTCAACTAAAAGCTCCCCTCTTTGACATGAATTTTTCCAAAGACTCATCCCATCATGTTGCTACAAATGTAGAGCTCCTCCCATGAAGAAGGTGTTGCTTGGAATCCAAGATCAAAGAACAATCTTCTTGTATTATGTTGGTGCCTCCTCTTGCTCCCGCAACATCAAACAAATTATGAGCAACAAGAATGTTTGTTGCTCCCCTATACTTCCACCATACCCAATCTGAAATGGAAACATAATGAGTGGTAAGATAAATTCCACCCCATCATGATGCACCCATACTCTCCCTTTTTTCCATCAAGTTCCATAAGTGTAAAATGATCCTGGGACCTATGGGTTATGGATCCTCCACATTTCTGCTGGGCACATATAATCCACAAAGCATTTCTCTTTGGTGTAAGTATCTTGCCACTTGGTACCTCTCTCACAAGAGCTACCATTTTCCCAAAACATATTCCTCTTTTTCATTTCATGGGACATTGAAATGCAATCTCCTGCATGACGAAATTTCTAAACCCCACCCTCACATGTGATGCATGGCTCATCAATAGTGCATAAGGATGATGAGGGTTTATTTCCTCAAAATGACATAGCGCAGTGAAAGTACCCTCCTCAAGACAATCAGCATGCAATAATATACAATCCTCCATGATAGATGCAAACTCATGCATACCTTGGAGAGATTCGGAAGAATCTTGTTTTGTTGCAAGAGTCTCCTCCTCAAATGTGTTGGTTGCCTCAATAGCTGAAGGTGGACGCTGCTCCTCCATGAATGTAATATCACTGGCATGTGCCTCTGGTGGTGAGGGCTCCTCCCTCCTTTGGCCAAATCTTCTGATCAAGATCTGAGAAAAATTAGCAAGAGTGGAAACCCTTGCATGTCTCCCATGGCTGAACCACCAATTCCTTTCCTCTTCCTTCTGAACAAGTGTGAAAAGATAGAGTCCCTTGGAAGACTCTAGCGTTTTCTCCATATTCAGCAAGATACTCACTTATAATTCGAATTCCAAGTGTTCACCATGCTTCTTCTCTATTTCTCTATGAGAATAGGAAGTACATGGTCCTTCCTCTTCTTCTTTTCTGTCTCCTCAACCTCCTTAGAGAGGTTGTTGCTGGACACAAAACTGATGAGATTGATCTTATCTTCTGCATCATCTTGACCTCTTCTTCTCTGAAATTCGAACTTCACAGGCTGAGCCAAGTTCGAAGCTTTGATACCACTATAATATCCCAAATGGGGAAATTTCTACAATGCCGGGAATATCTTGAGATATTCCTATTTTCCACCTCTAGGAGTATTAACAATCAACACTGAACTATTTCAGAGATTGACTGCAGGGGAATTTACTGGATATGTCATCTTCACAAGGAAGAATGAGATCCAAAGGATACCTGGCCCTCTAGCAGACTCTGCCAATAGATCTTGTCAAAAGCTAATAATTCCCTTCAAATAATTTCTGCACCAGCTGCCCATGAGGACGTTGTATAAGGAATCCAATGTGAAAATAAGGAAATCCAGTGCTGGGATGCCTTAGAATATTTCTGGTACAAACTCCTTGTAGAATATAGGCCCAAATAAAAAACCTTAAGGGGGTTATTCAGATCTCCCACCAACAAGTATGCCGAAATAGTGCTTAATAAGAGAATCTTCAACAACATGAAAACTTCAATATGAACAACAGTGAGAGAATGCATCATATAATTTCAGAAGAGTACAAATCTGATATATAAAGTGTAGTAGAAAATTTTATATAAAATCCTTGAGGAAAAGACCTCTCAAGGTGAGTGTAAATCAGCCTCAAAGGAAGATATACATGCAATGAAGGAAATACACTGCTACATGATCCAGCTACTCTATACTGCACAGTCTCTAGGGGAAAATGACTGCAATCTGATATACATATGATGATACAGCAATAAGAGCTCAAATAAAGATGGGGGAGCAAGATCTCAACCCCAGTAAACATTATTACATCAATCCTCCAAGGGATTGGCTAAAATACATAAAACAGTAAAATGCCGGAGTTGCAGTGTAGTTGTTGCAACTCAATAATAATACAAGAATGGAGAAGGAAGTAGATGCTACAATAAACAATGATACCTCCTTCAATGATCCCCAAAATTAAGGGGTTGATCCCTCACTGAATATTGCACTCACTAGTGCACAAAATGAGCTCCACCTGCAAACCCTTTCTGAGAATAACGCTGTAAGAAGATGGGACTGCACTGGGCATGAGAGAAACACATATGGCCTGATGCTAAATCTGTAATAAATCTCTGATATGATCCTTTTCTGATCTCCTAGATAAAGAATGAGCTTCCCCTCTACAAACCAGCTCCGGAAGTGGTGATGAAGGTCCCTCACTGCAACACCAGCAACTCCAGTGTTCTCTTGCTGCAAGAATAACACAATAGCTGCAAATGACTACTTTGGCCTTAAGCCATGATGTGAGGAAGATGAAGAACAATCTCTCCATGGCCTCCCATGGAAGAGAAGGGCATTCCTAAACAAGAATCCCACTTGTGCTAAGCAGCACCAAGTTGAAGAGAGCTTCAACCTCCAAATTCTATCTCCAAGAATGATCTCCACAATGGCTCTCCTTCATCTTTTATGAAATGTATGCATGGACCCCACTCACATTAGGGTTTCTCTCATTTCAAATTTCCCTCCACTCCAACTACGCAATCTTCTTGTGCATGTTTAAAATGCAGGAAGATGATGGAGCTTAGTGAAATGAAGTCGCCTTCACTAAGTGGGCCCGCAGGCAAATTCTGGAGCAAAATCTATTTTTAAACTATGTCTATTTTTAGACTATGTCTATTTTTAGACATATGGAGCATGGTTCGGGGATACCAGTTTGAGATTCTTGAAGTATGTGTCATGTTGGTAAAAATAGATGAGACTCTATTTTTGAGGTCAAAGAGGTCGAAGTCTATTTTTAGACTGCCTTCCTTAAAATGTAAGTCAACATATTATTTACCCTTAATAATATTTAGGACTATAAACAATGCCTACTCTTCTGAGCACTTCTACCGAGCTGGCTGCATGGGTTCTGTATCTGACAGAGGAATCACGTGGTTCCCAAGGGTTTGATGGCATCATGCATGGTTGACTTCAGTGGCAGAAGTTTGGAGGAGTTAATGAGATAGCTAGTGGAGTTGTGTTCTGTTTATTTTAGTTGAACCGATTGAGATTAGTTTAACTAGCTAATCAATTAGTTATGAGTGGAGTGAATTAAATATTATTTAATTCATTAATTAGTAACTCATTATTCAACTCAAGAACACATCACTTCACTACAGTGCATGATCAGTTCAGTGGAGACCAGTGAAAGAGGTAGATGAAAGGGTGGAGTTAGCTATCAGTTGTGACTATACTGTTGCTATTTGCAACACACAGATAGGTGGAGTAAGCCCATGAGGATTGCGCAGTTCAGGCTGGTGGTTTATCTATATAAAGAGGCCATCCCACAGCATTGAAACACGCAATAGAGGCAAGGCAATTGGCGGTGAGTTTTGAACCAGTAACCTGTTCAAAACTGAGCTAGATTGTGAGTAACTGTATGAGAAAGTACCGAGTACTTGTGAGGAGTATTGTACTGAGTTTGTTACTTGATTTCTCCATTATAATATACACAATAGCTGTGGGGTTTTCAGCTATAAGCTTTCCTCATACATACTGTGTTAATGTGTATGATGATTTGATGTGTTATCGCTTGATTTTATTTCCGCATGTGTGATGATCTGAGTTGGTTGAGTGGAAGAGATTATGTGTTGCATATAAATTCGAATTGTATGTGATCAGGATAGTCTCGGTGGATAATTAATCATTATTCAGTAAATTTCTACAGTGCAAGCTTCCCCTCTTAGGGTACATTGTTGACTTTGGTCAACCATGGTCTAGCTCACTTGCCTTTGGCCCCTTTTCACACTTGGGCTGCTATCTTAAGCCACTTAAGTGACTTTTACACCTTAGGAGTGTTTATTAAGTTGCTACAATGGGTCCCCTTGCCCATTTTATTCATTTTATTAAAATGAAAGCAAAATTAATGTTCCAAATACTTTATTGCAAAATTTGGAACATTACAATTAATTATCGAAATTTAAGTGCTTAGGCCTCCATTATTTATATGCTTGATCTAATTTTCATGATCATTGGCATTGGATTTTAAATATTTTAATGCTTCATATTGATTGATATCGCCTATTTTTTAAAAGGGAAATTAACTCTAAGCATGGTTTTATTTACTTGAATTTTTGGATATTTATTGAACATTTAAGTTTAGGAATTTTTTCAAGTAATTGTAAGCATCACTGTGTACTCTATCATGGACTTGTAACAAATTGTATATCTTTCAATTGAGTATTTTTTAGCATCTTCTTAATTGCCAATTTTTCTTAAGTTCTTAGTGTTTAATCAGAATAAAATCATGATCTAAGTGTTTTGGGTAGTTGACATCATGTTTCACTAAAACATTTTCTAAATTCTCCTTTCATTATACATTCTAAGTTAGCCTTTCATGATTAAAATTGACTTCCAAGCATAAGTTTGGTCGATAGAAAGATATGTACCCATCCATATTTTCTTAAGAAGCCTGGTTTTTCTAGTACTTAAAATGATGACCTTGCAGTTGTTAGAGACACACCTATCTGCAGCACCGGAGGCACTGTGTACATAATATTTTCTAGAGAGGTATCGTTAGTCATACCTTTATGTGCTTCACCTTATTTTCTCTTTGCCACTTACTAATAAATCAGGTTCAATATAAAAAGTATTGAAGGGTTTAAGCTTAGAATAGGCATTTAATTAAAATTAATCATGATTCCTACATTTCAAACACTAGTAGAAACTGATGAAATTAGTGACTAGGTGACTAAAAACGTTAGTCACCACAATTATTTCAAGTGAATTACTACTAAATTTGAGCAATTTTAAGTGAACGAACTAAAAATTACTAACTTAAACGACTAATTTAGTTTGGGGATAAAATATATGACTAGATAATAAGTGACCAAACCGAAAGAGACTATTTAAAATCACTAATTTATTTCATTTCTAAAATATATGACTAAATAATAACTGACAAATTTAATAATTATAAACCTAAATTACTACTATGTTCCAAGAATAAAAATATGACTGAAAAATAAATACAAGTATATGAATTAGTCATTTATGTTAGTAAATTTTAATTGTGTAACTTTGGAAATGGAAAAGTGCAATTTTGATATTGAAGTGTTTCATTTCACTACAAGGGTCTCTAAATGCATCTACAGTGTCAAAATATAGATACAAAGTGGTTTTTGAATCTATCTACAGTGTTAAAATTCTAAATACCCTTTTGTCTCTAAATTTTAACACTGCAAATGGATTCATATATTCTCAACATCAGTTTGACCTTCCTTCGGCATCAAGGCAAGGCTCTCCTTCACTATTTCATCCAAGGAGGGCAATGCCAATGACACTTGAGATGGAGGACAAACAAAAAAACAAAACATAAAAATTCATAGCTTATGAAACTTCTGAAAACCCTAAGAAAGTCATAATACATTGCATGCATTTCTCTTATATCTAGAATGAAATGAAAACCAAACCCAGAGCTATAAAACCCCAATAAAATTTTTGCAGCCCCTCACAAATGGCCTCGAGCCCTAAGCTAGCCGAAATTAGAGGACCTGAATAATGTGAAATTGGAGAAGGGCTTAGGGAATCTAAATCTCTAGATGACTTCTGTATCAAATTTTAACTTTTCTTTCTAAAGAATTGGTAGGCTCCAGAACCGAGGTATGGTGACCTTTCGATCTAACTACCAAATTTGAATGGATATAATCCTTGTGCTAGCCAAAATTAGTTAAAAACCCCCTCCTCCAGTGCATAATCCACCAAATCCGCCTCCTTCATGTGGGTTTGATAGTAAGAAACCAACATCTCATCTAAAAAAAAATATTTGATGAGTAATTATATGTATTCAAAGGGTTTATCATGACGATGATCTTTGTACTTAAAAAATATACATCATGTGAATAAAATTCGAATTGTTATCATTTACTCTTATTTTTAATTTTGACAAGGATATCAGAGCCTCACATTTTCCAGAGCCCATTCACTCTTCGTCAAAACTATGCCTCGCTCTAGTCAAAAACTCCTCACCCCTTTCTTTTCGAGTAATTTTTCCATGGGCCTATAGGGTTTCTCCATAATTATTGAATTCCTCTCCCTTCTAGAGATGTTGTGGTGTTCTCTTTAATATTTTGACTTCGTAAAAAAAAAAATCAAATATTTCTTAGGTTGCACACATGAAAAAATAAAGATTTTGAGAAAACAAAATAGCTTGCAAACTCAAATACCTTTATTTTTGAAAAATATTAAAAAGTTTGTAACTTTGGATAACTTTAAAAATATATATATATATATTTATTGTAGTCAGATAATATTTTTTTTACATTATGTTGAAAGTTTTGGGGCCTTCTCATTTGGAATTTCATTTTCCCACTAAAAATTTAAGAGGGTATCACCAAGGAGGATTGGTGGGAAAACCATGCTGATAATATTTGGTTAACAGAAAAATAGAGAGCAAAGATGCAAGAAGGAAGCCTTACCACTCTCTAGATAGTGCACTATAACTCATTACTGGTTCGCCACTTCTCTAAGTGCTTCCCCTGGTAGGATGGGATATATTCAATTCCACGAGGAAAGGAATAGGTGGAACCTCCAATATTATAGCTATTAGTGTCCCTTCCAGTTCTATAGCCTATTTCATATGATGGAGCCACCATCCTAGATGCTACGAATTCTTGGAGGGATTCTAGAGGATGGCATAGAGACGAATGCTTCTACTCCTCCCATCACTATTCAAAAGAAATAGAGGTCATCGTTGCCAAAGTTTTTGTCTTTCTTTAAGAGGATGAGAGTCAATTTGGATCCTAGCCTATATCCTGATAACCCTATCATTGTTTGGGAGAATGTTAGATCATCGTCTCATGTGGAAGGGGTTGAGATAAAGAAGAAGGGTAGCAAGGAATTCAATGCATATATTTTATTGGAAATGAATTATGTTCTAGAGAAATTTAATCTCCTGCCTACCTTGACTAAACATCTCGAAATTGAGGTGGATACAAGACCAAGATTCATTGATGCACTTTGGTGGTATGTGAAAGCTAATAAGCTTCAACATGCTTCTGATCCACCGGTCATTAAATTTCATCCACCATGAAGAGGATTTTTGGGGTGAGAATATTAAGTTTTCTTTTATATCATAAAATAATTCTCAACATCTCTTCCCTCCACAACCCATCCACTTAGAGCATAAGATCAGATTTTCAGGAAATAGTCTTATTAGCCATGCTTGCTATGATGTTTTATTGGATGTTCCTTTCCCATTTCAGGAGGAAATGACTGCGTTTTTAGCTAATATTGAGAAGCACAATGACATTAATGCATGTGATGAAGAAATTTGTGAAGAAATTAAAAATATTCATGAGCATCGTCGCAGAAGAGAATTTTATCTGGGCTTTATTCAATCTCCAGTGGAATTTGTAAATGCTTTGATAGCCTCACAAAGTAGGTATTTAAAGCTTGTTGTGTTGGGAAAAATAATGAGAAGAGTGGGGGGGTGAATCAGTATTTAAAATTCACACAAACTTTTACTTTTCTTTACTGAATTCTATACATGACTCTACTTAAGAAAACTAGCGTAGGTACGTGATTCCAGAAACTAGCGTATGCCCAATGAACTTATAATTCAAATAAATCTTTAGTAACTTCACTTAGAGTAGTGCATTAATGATTCATCAAAAATTTAGTAATTAGTAAACATGTTCACTAAGGACAGAATAAATCATCACACGTAAGCAACACACATGAACACTAAGATTTAAGGTGGAAACCCAATGTGGGAGAAAACCACTGCTACTGTCATATCTGTCTTCAATATTTATTATGCAGAAAACTACTTACAATCTTGTATTGGCACAAACTCATACCATCATGTAGGCACCCACCTGTAGAAGGCTGTTACCTTCACTTGTTCTCCAGCTTCTACTGGAAGGGAGCTCCAACCCCCTGATCTCATTTACCGGACACCACTCGAAGGGAGCTACAAACCAATGATCTGATCACCAACTCCTAATAGCATGAAGCTTCGACTTCCTCACTAAATTCTCCGGCCCTCAGCATCATCGCAGACAACATTTCATAAATTTTCACACTGGATCCACCAACTTCAATACATCACAACTTTTAGTCCTCTTTTCATCATATTTTTAGACTCGACCCACTACACTTATTTAAGCCAAATACCATACATAAAATTA
Source organism: Pinus albicaulis (assembly GCA_034641835.2). NCBI lineage: Eukaryota > Viridiplantae > Streptophyta > Pinopsida > Pinales > Pinaceae > Pinus > Pinus albicaulis. Next base: position 775,203,222 of record CM076578.1, read on the forward strand.
AACATATAAATATACCAAATCATTCACTGAATCATCAATCAACCAAAAAAATCCCTGATATTTTATCACAATCAACTAGCGGCACAATAAATACTCAAACAACCCACATCTATATGAAGACAGCATTGATAGGCAAAAAAAACACAGAAAAACTGATCAGACATTTTCTTTAGCATTCTTCAGCAAAACCCAGGCTTGCATATGTGACTTTCATTAGAATTATTTATGTATGTATGTGCTTATCTCGAAACCAACTTGCGTATAGATCTTAGCATATTACTGAACATATATGCTACTATGTGGAACTAAAATCGTGTGTATATGCACCTTCCTTGGGTCAAACCCGCATATAGATATGTAACCAATTCAGGACTGTGCAATACTTCAGAAATTCAAACTTACTCATATCATACCCTTCACTGCAACAAACATGCACCAGACCACATATCTAAACAACTCATAAATAGATCATGCAAATACATAGTCATTTCAAGTCTAGATATCTTGATCCATCATTGTATTCATGAGTGTGTCTTTATTTCAGATCTATCAATAAATTGTAGCCCATACCATAGAAATATACTTTAGATTGAAGTATTCATCCATTATCCTTACTCATGCACACTTAGCACTTTGATACTCACCTCCTTATATATTTAGAGCCTTATTCAATACCATGATCCAAAACCACACAACTGCCAATGGTATTCTTGGACGGGATCAAATAGTCGTTATTGCACTCAATACTGTGGGATAATACCGTGGTATAGACCCTTGGTATTAATAAATTATTTTTCCAACAAGTACACGAATTTTATTCTTTGTATCTATGTGTATACGTGACCTGGTCTTAACGAACCCGCATATATTTCTTCAAATGTCCATCTTCATCAAAATTCTGATTCTAGTATGTAAACTTCTCTTCCGTCATTCTGTTATTATGTTCCATCACTATATCACCTCTAAACTGATATGTGAACTATGTTACATGTGGGTTTCCATCAAGGACAACATGATGCAGGAGCATCGGGATTAGCCAGCAATGTGAAGATTTGTTGACATGTTGTGGCTAAACAGGGTGAAATTCACTGACTGTTGGTCAAATTCAGTTTTATTGAGGAGGTTTGACTTCTCAAATAGTTTGTTATTGTAATAAATGTGTGATTGTCTTATTTTAGATTTAGGGATAAGAGTTGTTAGTTTAGGTGTGCATGAGAAGCTACGAAATAGGAGATTGTTGTTAAATCTTTAAAAAAAATAGGAGATTGTTGTTAGATTTTTTAGAGGAATTATTGAATAATAAAAGGAGGAAAAATGTGATGAGAGAGGTTGGGAGTGGAGCGAGAGCTCAGAATGTGGAAAAAAATTGTGTTTTTGTAACAGTTTGTGACAGAGGTCATTTCCATGTATAATTTGGCCTAAAGCGAGACTTTGTTCTACTGTTTGCTATGAATAAAATTAATGATTGTGTGCTTCTTTGTATAATGAGCCGGTGAAGCTTGAACAATGATATTTTTTTATGTAATTTCTTGTGTTGATGGTGGCCTGTGTTTTTATATTAACTGTAAAAATTCCCGTGATTAAAGCAATCCTGGCATCGTTAAGTCCGCGAGCAAAAAATTTGTTAACACAGAGAATTGGTGCAAGAAAAACACTTAGTGGAACCTTTGCCCGTATTTAAAATATATATATCGGTTGATTCGCATGAGTCATCGGGTCCGTGTAACCCATCGCATCGGACCGGGGGAGCGTTCCAATCGCATCACATAAACAATAGAACCGGATGTGAAAAGCTTATTAAGTTTATTTCAAGTGAAGTCGGGTCCAGTGGATATCGCATTTCTTATGGAGAAGTGACATCAATCCATAGCGATTTGCAATCTCCGATTAACATCACATCAGAATTGTGGAATTTTCTGACAGTTGAGTGACATCCAAATCCCTGCGAATTGCGATCTCTGATAGTCATCGCATCGGAGCTGTGGAAGCGATCGACAGTTGAAGTGCTTTGCCAACTGCGATTTGCGAATTGATCGGAGTCGTCAGATCGGCCACATCTGTGGTGTGGAAATACACATATATTTCTATTATAAAAAGGCGTTTAACATTGTTTTGAATGGATTAAAAGAGCCATATCGGAAGCCGAAAGAAGTAAAGCATATTTTTTAGCTTATTCAAAGAATTCCTGTTTCGATAAGAACAAGGGGTGTTTATTGGGTTGTTGCAGATCCATTGTGGGTATTTAATTGAATCCATTGTTGCCGTTGCGTCAATTTTTGGTATCAGAGCATAAGAAAGAGGTGTTTGCAGCGAAGATGCCACCAAGAAGGGGAATTGGTCGAGGAAGACCAGAACCAAATGCAGTTCTGTTAGAAGAAGTGCGAAATTTGCGTGCACGAATGGAGACAATGGAGACAGCCCAAAGAAGAGCACCTGATGATGGAGCTGAGAGTTCTTCAGAAGAATCTGATGCAGATGTGGAAGAAGTAGAAGAAGACAATGAAACTTTCAAATTCATCAAGATGCTGGCAAAAGTTGGAAGCAAACCCAAGATGGAGATTCCTATGTATGAATGGAGTCTGAATGCAGAGGATCTTATGGATTGGATCAGATCCATAGATCAGTACTTTGACTATGAAGAGGTTGAGGAGAATAAGAGGGTGAATTTTGCAGTCACTAGATTGAAGGGTCATGCAGCCATCTGGTGGGACGAGGTACAGACATCAAGAATGAGAAAAGGGAAATCTAAGATCAAGCAATGGGATAAAATGGTAAGTAAACTGAAAGCCAAGTTTTTGCCTAAAGACTATCATTTGAATCTTTTTAAGCAAATGCAAAATCTGAAACAGAAAGGAATGTTTTTTAAAGAGTATACAGAATAATTCTATAGATTAAGTATCAGAACAGGGCATGTAGAAGATGATTTGGAAAAAACAGCCAGATATGTAAATGGGTTAAGTTATGAAATACAAGATGAGATTAGCTTGTTAAGTCTGAAAACTGTTGAAGATGCCTATCAAGCAAGTCTGAAGGCAGAGGAGAAAATATTGAGGAGACAAAGTCAAAGGAACAGAGGAAAGAGCTCAGTGAAAGGTAGAGGAGCTGCCAGATCTAGAGGAACACAGCATCAGCATGAAACAGGAAGTTCAAGTGGCAGATCATCATAGAGGGGTGAATCTAGTAGAGGAAGATTCGTGCCCAGAGGAAGAGGGCGAGGAAGAGATGTTAGGTGTTATACCTGTGGAGAATGGGGACACATGTCGTGGGACTGTCCTCATAACAAATCAACAAGCTAGAGGGGTGCAAATGTGACTGAGGCAGATTCAGAACCACCTCGACTTGTGGAGAAAGAGGAACCACCTAAAGAAGGTGAATCACTGCTGTTTAGAAGAACTTTGCTTAGATCAGAAAAGGAGGCTGGAGAACCTGCGCAAAGTAAGAACTTGTTTAGAACTACATGTAAATCAAAGGGTAAGTGTTGTAAGGTTATAATTGACAGTGGGAGTACTGACAATCTTGTGTCCACAGAAATGGTGGAAAAGCTTGGGTTAGCAAGGACGGTGCATCCTGCACCTTACAAAGTATCTTGGCTATAGAATGGCCATCAAATTATCGTGACAGAGCAATGTAATGTGGAAATGCAGATCGGCACATACAAAGACGTGATCCTATGTGACATAATGCCCATGGATGTATGTCATGTATTATTTGGGAGACCATGGAAATTTGATAGGAAATTGATTCATGATGGGAGAAGGAACACATATAACGTAGAGAAGGATGGAATTAAACACACATTGCTGCCAGTGAAGAACGATGTTGATAAAGGATTGCCTGAAAATAGTATCATGTTGATAAGTGGTAGAGAACTGCTACAAGAGGTTGATAAAAGTGAGGAGTTGCATTTCGCTATCGTAGGAAGGCCCCAGGTAATCTTAACCTCTACGAATTTAAACGATTTGCCTGAAGAAATTCAAGCTGTGTTAAATAATTTTATGGATATCATCGTGGATGAATTACCGAATGAATTACCACCGATTAGAAGTGTAAGCCACCATATCGACTTAATACCAGGAGAAATTCTACCCAATAAAGCTGCATATAGACTAACTCCCCGGGAAAACGCAGAGATTGCAAGGCAAGTACAGGAACTGATGAACAAGGGGCTTATTCGTGAAATTCTGAGCCCGTGTGCTGTGCCAACGGTACTTAGTCCAAAGAAGGGAGGAGAATGGCGCATGTGCACCGATTCCACAGCTATCAACAAGATAACAGTCAGGTACATATTTCCTTTGCCCAGAATGGATGATTTAATGGACTGTTTAAGTGGATCCAGATATTTTACTAAGATAGATTTGAAAAGCGGGTATCATCAGATCAGAATTCAGGAAGGCGATGAATGGAAAACGGCCTTCAAAACAAATAGTGGACTGTATGAGTGGTTAGTGATGCCTTTTGGGCTCACTAATGCACCTAGTAAATTCATGAGACTAATGAACGAGGTCTTGAAAGAGTATACAGGAAAATTTGTCGTTTTTTACCTTGATGATATTCTGGTTTTTAGCAAAAGTAAAGAGGAGAATTTAGAACATTTGAAGTTAGTTCTGAAAAATCTACAGAGGGAAAAAATACTAATCAATTTGAAGAAGTGTAGTTTCATGAAAGAAGAGCTGGTGTACTTAGGATTTGTGATTTCCAAAGAAGGCTTGAAAATGGATCCGGAGAAGGTACAAGCAATCAGGAACTGGCCTACTCCTAGAAGTGTATTTGAGGTAAGAAGTTTCCATGGACTTGCTAGTTTTTATAGGAAGTTTATAAAAGGGTTTAGTCAATTTTGTGCACCAATCCTTGAAACAATCAAGGAGGTCAACCAGCCATTTCGATGGACAGAAGAAGTGGACAGGAACTTTAATCTACTGAAAAAGAAGATAACAGAAAAGCCAATTCTAGCATTGCCTAATTTTGAGAAAGTATTTCAAGTAGAAACCGATGCAAGTGGAGTAGCATTTGGTGTGGTACTGAGTCAAGAGCAAATACCGATAGCATATTTCAGCGAGAAACTAAATGATGTGAAAAGGAAATATTCTTCATATGATAAAGATTTTTACGCTATTGTGCAGGCATTGAAAAAGTGGAGGCATTACTTACTGCCAAAGGAATTCATCTTATATTCAAACAATCACGCTTTACAGTTTATTAATAACCAGCCAAAGCTAAATCAGAAGCATGCCAAATGGGTGGAATTTCTGCAAAGTTTCACTTTTGTAATAAAACATAAAAGTGGTAAGTCTAATAAAGTAGCAGATGCATTGAGCAGGGTAAGTCTTCTTTTGCAAGAGTTTAAAGTGGGTGTTGTAGGTTTTGAAGAAATGATGGAAATGTCCAAGGATGATGAGGATTTTAGAGACATCTACACAACAGTTCAGAATCCAATGAGCCATAATAGAAGTCAATGGATGGACTACCTTATTCAAGGAGGCCTGTTATTTAAAAGCAACAAGTTATGTATTCCTAAATGTTCCATGAGAAAGAACATAATTAAGGAAAAGCACAGTGGAGGGTTTTCTGGTCATTTTGGACAAGATAAAACCTTCGCTCAGGTAAATGCTTTTTATCACTGGCCTGAAATGAAAACTGATGTTAAAAAGTTTGTTGAGAAATGCAGGGTATGTCAATATGCCAAAGGAAGGAGTTAGAATACAGGACTATATCAGCGATTGCCCATACCAGATCGACCATGGGATTCAGTTAGTATGGAATTTGTTCTGTGTTTACCAAAAACTCAGAGAGGAAACGATTCTATTTATGTTGTAGTAGACAGATTTTCTAAAATGGCCCATTTTATTGCTTGTAAGAAAACTAGTGATGCAACACACATAGCAAATTTATTATTTTCAGATATTGTAAGATTGCATGGTTTACCTATAAGTATTGTATCGGATCGTGATACTAAATTTGTAGGGCATTTCTGGAGGACACTTTGGAAGAAACTGGGGACTAAAATCAGTTTTAGTTCAGCGTACCATCCTCAGACAGATGGACAAACTGAAGTAGTGAATAGAAGCTTGGGAAATATACTAAGAAGTTTGGTACATCAGAATCCTAAACAGTGGGATTTGGCATTATCTCAAGCTGAATTCGCTTACAATGATACACCAAACCGAAGCACTGGAATGAGTCCATTTCATATTGTCTTTGGAATGCATCCGAGAGGAGTATATGAGCTTAGGGACTTGGGAAAACAGGAAGCCAGGAGTGCAAGTGTTGAAGATTTTGTTGAACAAATGCAGAAGTTACAAGAAGAAGTCAAAGGTAAATTTCAGGAAAGCAGCAATAGATACAAGCAGAGAGCAAATCTGGAAAGAAGAGAAAAAGAGTTTCAAGTAGGAGATTTAGTCATGGCATATTTGAGGAGAGATAGATTTCCTACAAAAACTTATAACAAACTGAAAATGAAGAAGATAGGACCTTGTAAAATTAAAAGGAAATTTTCAGCCAATGCATATGAGATCGAGTTGCCAGAAGGGATTGGGATATCCCCCATTTTTAATATTGCAGACTTATATCCATTCAGAGAGGCAGAGACCGAGTTGCAGACTGAAGCCACAGGAGATGAAGTTCAAACTGTAGATTGGGAGGAATAGGTACCAAAAGCATCCAAGAAAGAAGTTGAGGCTATCTTGGACCAAAGAATATCCAAGACAACTCGAGGGCAGACATATTTCCAATATCTAGTCAAGTGGAAAGAGCAGCCAATGGAAGATTCCAGTTGGTTGACAGCAGTTGAACTACTGAAATATGGAGTAAGTCCTGAAATTTTGAAGGACAAATCTTTTCTTCCCCGGGAGTCTGATGCAGGAGCATCGGGATTAGCCAGCAATGTGAAGATTTGTTCACATGTTGTGGCTAAACAGGGTGAAATTCACTGACTGTTGGTAAAATTCAGTTTTATTGAGGAGGTTGGACTTCTCAAATAGTTTGTTATTGTAATAAATGTGTGATTTTCTTATTTTAGATTTAGGGATAAGAGTTGTTAGTTTAGGTGTGCATGAGAAGCTACGAAATAGGAGATTGTTGTTAAATCTTTAAAAAAAATAGGAGATTGCTGTTAGATTTGTTAGAGGAATTATTGAATAATAAAAGGAGGAAAAATGTGATGAGAGAGGTTGGGAGTGGAGCGAGAGCTCAGTGTGTGGAAAAAATTTTTGTTTTTGTAACAATTTGTGACAGAGGTCATTTCCATGTATAATTTGGCCTAAAGAGAGACTCTGTTCTATTGTTTGCTATGAATAAAATTAATGATTGTGTGCTTCTTTGTATAATGAGCCCATGAAGCTTGAACAATGATTTTTTTTTATGTAATTTCTTGTGTTGATGGTGGCCTATGTTTTTATATTAACTGTAAAAATTCCCGTGATTAAAGCAATCCTGGCATCGTTAAGTCCGCGAGCGAAAAATTTGTTACACAGAGAATTGGTGCAGGAAAAGCACTTTGTGGAACCTTTTGCCGTATTTAAAATATATATATTGGTTGATTCGTATGATTCATCGGGTCCGTGTAACCCATCGCATCGGACCGGAGGAGCATTTCAATCGCATCACATAAACAACAGAACCGGATGCGAAAAGCTTATTAATTTTATTTGAAGTGAAGTCAAGTCCAGTGGATATCGCATTTCTTATGGAGAAGTGACATCGATCCATAGCGATTTGCGATCTCCGATTAACATCTCATCGGAACTGTGGAAGTTGCCGACAGTTGAGTGACATCCAAATCCCTGCGAATTGCGATCTCCAATATTCATCGCATCGGAGTTGTGGAAGCGATCGATAGTGGAAGTGCTTTTCCAACTGTGATTTGTGAATTGATCGGAGCCATCGGATCGGCCAGATCTGTGGTGTGGAAATACACATAGATTTCTGTTATTAAAAGGCGTTTAACATTGTTTTGAATGGATTAAAAGAGCTATATCGGAAACCGAAAGAAGTAAAGCATATTTTTTAACCTATTCAAATAATTCTGGTTTCGATAAGAACAAGGGGTGTTTATTGGGTTGTTGCAGATCCATTGTGGGTATTTAATTGAATCCATTACTGCCGCTGCGTCACAACACCTTTATCATAATGCCAACAATATCCCCCTTTGGACTTGATGGAAACCATATTGGTGTTTGATCACCATAACCTAAAGATACATATTAGACACATCAATATAAGCATTATTAAAACACCAAGTTACTCTACCCCTTTGACATCAAGGGAAAAGGGAAAATCAATGTTGAAACAAGGTTTTTCTTCCCTTGTAGATACAACAGCCCTATAGATCTGATCGGCACTATGCTTACCATGCTCCCCATGAGCACACACTAAATCCTAAACATATTTTCAATGAACTACATGACTCTATAACTCATCAGAGTATGAAATTTCCTATCACCAAGGACTCATACTTACATCAATCACCCAACCAAGTGGGTTTACATATTTTACATGACCTCAAAATTCCATACATGACTAAATATGAGAATATTTATATCATAGGTCTTAATGTGACCTTTAGAGATATGAATTTTATAACCAGTAGAAAAGAAACTCAATAGGGAGAGATCATGGAACATAATTCAACAACCATCATTTCCAACAAAGCATTATACTCTGCAAGGGTAATGCTCCCATTGAATCTGTACTACATGTTCCTTGTCAACAACTGATCATCAAAGCATATTCATAAATAAGATAAATATAACAGAAAAATTGTAATTCAATACAATATTAGCAGACAGTAGACCAATCAAATCATAATTGTCAGCAGCATGTCAGAGTCTGATCTTGAGTCTGCCCCACTATTTTTCTGTCAGAGAAAAACCTACGTGATTGTTTGCAAAGAAACTTGCATATATATGTGACTATACTTAATGAAACTTGCATACAACAAGAAACCTTCTGAATTTTCACCCATAGAAAATTTTAGGGGCGAAATTTCCCCCATGGGCGAAATTAAAGGGTTTTAAATTTTTATTGGGCAAATTTTTTGTATCATAGTATATTATTTCAAATCGCCCCAAATTTATTTTATAAAAAAATTATGTCTAGAGGTTAACCCACCTTATTTTAAGGGAGAGGGTAAAAAAAGTAAATTTATATTTCAAATCGCCCCAAATTTATTTTATAAAAGATTAGGTCTTGAGGTTAGCTCAGCTTATTTTAAGGGAGAGGGTGAAAAAAGTAAATTTATATTTCAAATTGCCCCAAATTTATTTTATAAAAAAATTAGGTCTAGAAGTTAGCCCACCTTATTTTAAGGGAGAGGGGGAATTAAATCCGTTGATAGCTCCGGATTTAAGATGGATCTAGGTAAAAATAAAAATCACACTATGTGAAAACAATTTTACTTGATCAAAATAAAATAAAAATAATAAAAAAATAACATTAAAATAAAAATAATATCATGGTATTGACACATGGTATGAGAACCCATGGTATTCATGTGGAACATAACATATTTAAAGGGTAAAATTAAACCAACCTAGATCCATCTTAACTTAGGATCTACCAAGCCGAGAGAGAGATATCAGATATCAAATAGCTTGTGAGGCAAACCTATTTTCACTGAGTGAAAATAAATTTAAACCCTTTTGAGGTTTGGTGGATCCAAAGTTAAACTGGATTAACAGTGGTCACATTTTGTAAGCCTAGATGATGCTTCAGAAGTGGGTATGTTTTTTTATGTTATACATTCCTAGATGAGGCTTTAGAAGTGGGTATGTTTTTTATGTTATACATTTTATTTTAAAATACTGTTAGGAGTGGTAAACAATTTATTTCCCCATTAAGATAGAGATTTAAAGATAATAGGGCAATTGACATTATGGATTGTGTGAATTTGAAGATGATGTAACAAAATCTTCTTGTAATTTTCTCAGAATGTTCGATTTCATGGAATATTTTCCCTCGTCCATGGAATTCCTAATTCTGATATCTTGCGGGTAGACATTTTTAAAAAAAATATTCTTGTAATTTGCTCAGGATGTTTGAATTCAAGGAATATTTTCCATCCTCCAAGGAATTCCTGCAAGACGAGACTCCTCCTTTAACTGAGCCTCATGAGTAGCAGACTCTTCTCTGGGAAAGGATTCATCTTAACTTCAGTAAGTTCAGCTGACCTTTACTTTCATTTGAATACCTTTATTGACAATATCTAATATCAACAAGTTAAACATCATTTTAGCAAAATCTTATTGAAATTTAAACTACATTATATTTTCTGAAAAATAAATCTAATTAAAAATGAAACTTTGGAAATTTATTTTTAGCAATGGCACATTGTTTTTCACCCTAATCTCTTCAAAGTTTAAATTCGTAAAAGGATTTAATGCTAAAAGTGATATGAAGGGTTGTTTAAAAATGAGATCATCATAAAAAAGCTCTATGATGGGTAGGAGGACCCGTCAATTTAACCCCTGAAGCCATGGATTTTAAACTTTCACAATTTACAACCTTCACAATTTCGGAATAAGTCTAGGTGGTGTTATTAACCTTTTTTTTACTTTATTCTTAGTTACTTTAAATTAAGTATGAAAACATTTTCTTTGAGAAGTAAGTAAATAATCTCTAATTATTTTATATTTTTATTTTATTTTTATGAAAATTATGAGAACATTTCCTTAGAAAGTAAGGAAATAATGATTCTACATATATATTTTTTTATTATGAAAATTATGAAATGCAATTCTAGATATTATTCATTTCTTGAAATGTATCTTTAAATACATACAAAGCTAGATTCTACAATTCCAACAAATTTACTAAAAACTAAAAAGTGATTTTATCATAAATAATAAAAAGGAAAACAAAAAAAAATTATGGGTTCTAATTAACACACCGGTTAATTTTAATTCAAATAAAATATAACCTCAATCCCACACATAAAGTTATCTGAAAAAATTCAAAAAAAAATTAAAATATTTTAACCAATTCCAATAAAATTTGTAAGGAAAATATATAATATTTTTAACACATAACCTTAATCTTATAAAAAAACAAAATAATACAATCACACAAGAGTTTCAAAAAACTAACCCTATTTGAGGTTTTCGCCACTTCTACCTAATTTGATAACCAACATGGGAGGGAAACCCACATTGTTCTTCCAATAAAAAACATCCAATACCATCATAAAGTCTGTTACTAATAATTTTAGAGGTTATTACATTAAGAAGCATGAATTTTTAAGGAATAATATTCCAAATCCAACGAGAGTCTTATCATTCATACACACACATTATTAAATTTAAAAGAATTACTCGACAAACATTTCAAGGGTGCATACAAAACATCCCAAGTACTGCAGGATCAAACGTAGGCATAAACTCAGTAACGAAGTTGTCGAGTTACATACGAGATCTAAGTTATTAGAGAATAAAATGTAATGTAGTTGTCCAATTACACAAGAGATCTACGATAATACATAATCTCTGCATAGCCACATATTGAATAAGGAAAAAATGAGATAGCTTTGATTATCTGAGTCTTCACCACCTTCCTTGTATCTGAATATATGTGGTACGAAGAGTGATTTATTCATCACCTCCCTTTCTTTTTAGTGTTGGTGGCCTTAGGTTCCCATCTGGGTGCAGAGGGAACAATTCGAGCAATTCTCCCCTCTTTTCATATTCTGTTGAAATTTCTAGTCCCTGCTCATTAAATAAAATGTAACTTAAATTAGAATTTGAACAACATATTTGAGAACTTTGAAAGCTACAATATGAACAATGTATTTGAAAATTTTGAAAATTGGTTGCTAAATGGGGAAAATGCATGTGCATATATGTTTGAAATCAATAATAAAAGTGAAGGAATTTGGATGTAAATGTAATATCTCACAGCTGAAGAGGAAAAGGATGTAATAGAAGAAAATATTTGATTTAACTTTTAACATTGAAGGCTCATTACAATTCTTGAATAGGTTGGAAATATAATAAAGAAGAACTAGCCTAGCCAATTATTTGCTTGGCTTTTCATTTTAATTGTAGTTTTCTCAATATTTTGGTAATCTAATAGATATGAACAAAGTTAATTGTTAACTGTTTAACTTTGTGCATATCCATCAAAATTTCGAGAACATTTCGAAACTTGAAATGAGTTATGCTCAAATCCCTTTGAAAACAACTTGGATCGCTTTCTTATGCATTTAAAAAAATATTTCCCTATTAATATCCAAACCATAGAAATTGAGAATCGATAATCTACTTACTTGAGATAAAAATGTAGCTATATTCATCAAAGTCTCGCAAATAATGTTGCAGGTTGGGGTTGAACACAGACAACGCCACAAAATAAGAGTTTTTTAGGAAAATAGTTAAAATTATTGAAAAACATAAACAAAGAATGTAGAGTTTACCAGGGGTTGAAGGGGTGCAGGGTGGCCCCAAAGAGAGCTCTGTGATTTCCTTCTCATATTGAGAGGACTCCTGCATGGAAATTTTTTGTTCTTTCCGTCTCTTGCTATTGTTAACACTAGAAAATCGTACAGCAGAAGATGACATCAATTAATGTCGAGCCCAAGGATTTACAGGACAGGAATACATTATGGAATCAAGAATCTCTAAGGTTTTGAGCAATTCAAAGTTGAACTAGTCATAAATTCTTGAATGCGAACTTTTTCCTTTGAAAAGAGCACCTTCTGCATGCACTGGAGCCCGATAAGCACACATTCTTGGAAGTAGCAAAAAGTCACTTTCTGGGACCACAAGCAAGCAAATGACAGTTTCTCCTTATGTGAAAGCCACCTAAGGACAGCACCAGCGCCTCCTTAGGCCTTGTGTGAGCACACAAAAGCATATTTCAACCCACAATGGAATATTTCCCCTCCCTTGGGTCACCATCCACCATGTACCAAGGGAGGGAAGGAGGTTTGAAAGCTCACCTATATAAACCATCAAAGAGATGAACAATGCGTGAGAGCAAAGTTATGCTGGCCAAAGTTTCCCAAGAAACACCAGTGTCTTGTGTGACCCAAGGAGTAGAAGGTGAAGAAGAGGACTCGATTGTTGGCCATCCAACAATCTTAGCCCATTGCAGCAAAGAGAAAGAGTTAGACTGCGTCAAAAGACAGAACTTGAAGGACAAACATCCTTGCATCGGGTCCTAGATCCTCTGCCTAGGCCCTTTGGCAAGTGGGTAAGATTTTTGTTTTCATTCCAATCATTCAACAAGAAGAAGGCCATCGAGCCGTTGTTTACCTTGTTACTGTTTGGAACTCTCTATGTAGCTTCTTTTTTTGTTTTTAGTTTTAGTTTTTTAACAGAGCATACTTTAGTGTATTACTTCATTTAAGTTTTATACTTTTGAGCTCCCCCCAGATACTGCCTGTTAATTATGGTTTAGAGAAAAGACCAAATTCTCTAAACGCGTGCAATTTCGTACCCCTATGTGTCAAATCCACCACAACAGAATTGGCGACTCCACTAACATGTTTCAAGTTTATGTGGTTGTGCCATTGATTGCAGGAGACCCTTACTCTATGTTGGAGTGGAGCTGACAGTTCTCTGACCCATCTTGCAGTCCCTAGACTCACTGAGGTGACAAACTGAAGAAGGCAGTTCCTATTTATTTTTTTTACTTGTCGGAATTTTGCGCGTTGTTTTTTCACATAGACGCGTAGGGCGTGTGCTCAGAGGTGACCTACGCGTAGGAAAGTGCACCTGTCAGAGGTTTTTGCGCACAATTTGCAGAGAGAGTTTTTCTCCCTATCTACTACATTATTTTTGCTTGTAAGTGTGTTGGGCAGCCCCTAATGTATCTGCCAACACCTGTGTTGATACCCCACAGCTTCTGAGAACTAATTTTTGCTGCTTTTCATAGGCATTTAGTTAGTTTTCATTTAAGTTGGTTTTTTGCAAAAAAGTGTTCACATAGTTTAAGTAGGGGGTGAATTAACCATTGCTTTCCGAAAAATTTATGTTTTTTGTAAATTTTGGTATGCACACTTAGTTTAACTAGTCCATGTAAGTGGCTCATGACCACACATGCATAAGCTAGTGTAGAAATTGTTTAGTTTAAATTTCAATTTTTGCATTTAGGAAGTTGCGAGACTAGGATTGAATCGCAAGTTAGAGCAAGTAATCTCTGTTATCTCTGTGCCATTGGGTGACCCTAGAAAAGCATATGAACACTCTATATTTGTGATTTTCCATCTCCCTTTAGTCACTCACATAGAATAATTAGGAGGTTTTGGAAGTGGCCCATTATCCGCAAATGAGTTTTATTTGAGCAAGGAACAACATCACATAGTTTAACTAGGGGACTTTTGTAAAGGATCACCGATATCCATATGTTCAAATTATGAGATTTTTCATCATACGCTCACACACATTCACCCACTAAGAAAATAAATCCACCGAAAAATAACTTAAACCAACGCACTAAATTTTCCCCACAGGGGCCACAAGATAAATTATAGCTTAAGTTAGGATCAAGGGGTAGGCATCCAATAAGCCGCCTTGATCACGCTTCACATTTGAAACATAGAAGTTGCATTTTTAGGGAGCTTTAAAATCCACCTAGCAGCCCACGGAAAAGAAAACCCGAGCGTGGCAGAGACCCAATTCAGAGGGGGTTAGGCTTAGGCGTAGTGCGTGCGGTATCAGTTGGGGCTACCTGACCCGTCTGATACTCGGTACTGTTAGCTAACTACCAAGAAGCCCAAGACTCTAACACTCACATGGGATAGTGGTTCTTAGTGGCCAAAACTAGGGCATCCTTTACCCTATAGGTGACGGTGTAGGCAAGCACCAGACCCTCTACCCTTACCTTGGTTGATTCTCTTCGGCTGACTGAGGGCGTCACCATTTCTTTCGGGACGTTGTGCCAGCACTCACAAGAAATCCTCTCAAGGCCCAGTTACTTTTGAGTGTGTGAGGATGTTATTAGGTCTTCTAGGATTTTGGAGTATCACGTGCAAACAAACAAAACCATTTTTTGCTTGATTGATCACATAGATTAAATTAAAGGAAAAATCGTTTCTTTTTTTCTTTGTTTTATGTATGTGGCCATAAATTTGTCATGATCATAGACTCAATCCCCTCAAAATTTATTTCCAAAACCTAACCTGGATGACCCTCAAACGGTTCCAACGGAACCTCGTCGGTCCAAGCGTCTTTTGGACCTCCCCCATTAATGGGAGGGGTTCCAGGTCTTTCGTCGTTTAGGCGTCAAAGACGGAACGTTACCATAGTGGTTGGTTCCTCCTTTCTTGGAGAAACCTTAGTTGGGAACCCTAGTCAGTCTCCCAACACCACACCACACATCACTTCCCCCCTCGTCCCCTAGGGGGATGAAGAGTTCATCCCATACGGGAATCCAGCTAAATTCACAACCGGGTACGTCATAGACTAACCCTCGTTCTAACTAGAACTTCGTGTCTTCACACGTTTCCATGGCATCAACCTCTGAGTCACCCTTCTTAGCAGCATTAAATCTACTGTATTTAACCAAGCTCACCAATGACCCCATAGCACACGACCCCAATTGGCCTCCCATGCCCACGAAGCTCCCTTCAGGCATACCAAAGTTTGAGGGCAAGCAAGCGGAAGACCCAGGGAATCATATAATGACTTTTCACCTGTGGTGCTCATCAAATAGCATCATTGACGATACTATTCGATTGAGGTTGTTTCAACGCACTCTCACAGGATTGGCCACAAAATGGTACTTCGAGTAACCTCCTACCTCGCATAGAACCTTTAGCGCCCTCGCTACTACGTTCCTCACTTACTTTTAGTTACCCATTCACCACGATTCAAGAATGGAGTTACTAACTCATTTCAGACAATCTCCCTCTACCCACATTTCTGAACATCTCCATGAGTGGAGACAGTGTCATAGCTTATGAAAAGCTCAACTTGACGACCGGGTCCTTTTAGATTTATTCTTGAAAACTATGACGGCATAGATTTCAAAGGATGTGGCGCAACGTAACCCCACATCCGAAGAGGACGCAAACAGTAATGCCCAACAGCTTGAACTGATTTATATGCAATCAAGATACATATACAATATCCTGCCTAACGCCCCGCGCCTACAATCTTATCAAGAATTTCCAGGCGCGTCGAACTCTGCAGACAGACTTATTGGGTCGATGACGCAAGGGTACCTAGGCCACAGCAGTCAGAATCCTAGTTACACACATGGGTCAACCCAAGACATGTCTCAACCTGGATTTCAAAGTCATCATATGCAGCAGCAAAATTTGACTAATAGGGCACCAGCGTATCACCAAGGAGGACCATACCCTCCAGCCGGGGGGACCAAATACACAGGAAGAAAAACTGACAGAAGAACTCCCCCCTAACAACTAGGTGCAAATATGGGACAGTAGTATGCTCAGTCCCAAGCACATAACCCACCAACGCAAAACAATGCACAGGTGAAATTTTTGCAGCTGTCCCAAAATCAACCACACCAGTATGATCAGGAGAATTACCCTTCTAACGTGGTCAAACAAAAGGTAAAAAAAAAACCCAAAGGAAATCGTGGACAGGGGGGAAAAAACCCACAATGCCCACCGCAATCCCGGCCTAGATATAACTTCAACCGGAACCAAAACCAGGAGCCAGGCAATTCTCAAAAGCAAGGCAAAAGGCCACCTCTATGAACAAACCATTCTTGTTCAATTTGTGGTGAGTACAGGCACTATACTCACCACTGTCCCGAACTCCCTGAACTTCGAAAGCTTCAAAGTAACTGAGGACAAGGAGGATCTTCCTAGACAATTGCAGTTATGCAAGAACCCTTCCCCCACCAAGGAACGGTCAGCACTCAGCAACAAAACCCCAACGATTCCGAGAAAAACAACCATGAAATTTACATGGCTGGGGAAGAAATGTTTTTCCAAACCCGGAATCACAGCTACGACACCCCACCAGACACCAGTACGTCAAGGGCTAGTACGAGCACGTTGACTACACCTTTGACCATTCCAAATATTCCTTTGGAACCATTGTCAAAAATGGTTAAAGGGCCTAATAGACGAGCAGGTAACTACTCCAAAGCAGCCCACAATTACAGCATCATATATGATTTAGCCCAGTCACCTGCTACTATGTCTGCTTTGGAGGTACTGCAATCATGCCCGAAGCAGCGGAAAGCCCTACTTTCCACCTTAGGCACCGTCGACCCTGCTAACACGCGCATGATGGCTTTTGATTTAGACAAAGCCACCCCTAGGCTTCCCTCCATGGTCGCCTTCCAGATACCAGTATCGGTACAGAATATCACTATTCAACGATGTGTCATTGATGAGGGTGCATCCACATGCATCTTGTCAAAGAATGTATGGTAGAAGTTAGGAACCCTAAAACTCAAACCTTCTGTCATCACACTCAGGGCATACAACGGTTGGCCCTCGACCCCCATTGGTCTCTTCCAAAATGTTCTAGTCTGCTTAGCCGGCAAAACGGTCCACATAGACATCGAAGTCTTGGATGCTCACTTGGATTACAATATACTCCTTGGGTGGAGTTACATGTACGCCATGTCTACCATAGCATCCTTCGTTTTCCGCATCATGATGTTCCCCCACGAGGATCGAATCATTACAGTAGACCAGCTAACGCACACTGAAAAGTGTCCTTTGACCAACACAGATATGGTTCTACCCTATGTAGACACAGCCACAGATGGTCTTTTATGGTATCAAGAATATGGCCCTGGCCAATTCAAACTGTCATCCGTCCTAGGATCATTCCTAGGAGATCCTCCTATTATCCCTGAGGTATCGCCCGATGCCACACCGGCCCCGGTATGCATGATGTCCACATCAAGCACTGAGGTTAGTCAGGACACGGACTAAAGCAGTAACGACACTAAGGCATCAGCTACTACAGCCTCCCTAGTCTATGCCGCCTCCCAAACTCCTTTCCTATACCCACCTCCTGGCTTCACCTCCCGCAGGTCTTGGCCACACTGGTACTACACAATATATCATTGGAATTCCCAGTGTGGTACCTCATTCCCCCTCCAGGAATGCCAGCTACCAATGTTACTACGTTTGGGTTACATCCCCCCGGTCCTGAGGAGCCCCAACCTACCCAAGTAGCAGTCGAAACCGCCCCCGCAAGGGAAATTCCCACTGCAAAACTGGCGACCACGATAAACAAAATCACTAAGAAAGGAAATAAAGTGGTGACCCCCACCATACAGCGAGAGTCATCAGCCTGCACTATATGTGATGTCACTGGGCACCCTACTCACATATTCCTGGAGTTGGATGAATTAAAATCACTCCTCGGCTGCGAGGCAGGCACCTCAAAACGGCATTCCCATAAAAAGGAACTTGTCACCAAAAGTACAGGCAAACCACTGCTTACCAATCATGCATGCGCCCTCTGTGCCACCTATGGGCACTATACCCATCATTGTCTAGAAATACCATGGTATAGGGATGCCTTACACACGGTTGAGCGATCCTATCAAGAGGATCCCTCCACCCAGTCTATTAATTACGAGCCGCACACCATCTTATACTTACAAGAGGAGCACCGATACGTAGAGTGCCCCCCGGTAATGCCCATTATACATTGCATGTTATGCGATGAACGTGGCCACTACCTCGAAGAGTGTGCCGCATTGGAACTCATTCACAGATGGTATCTAATTGAAAGGGTCTACGACGTGGGACTACGAGCAGCGCAATTCACATGCCCTTTATGTGCCAAAAATCACTTATTGGAATATTTTCACTACATACCTCATTTCCGACTAGCCCTTGCTAATCTCCGCTCAGCCATAGTTCGTCTCTCCCGAGAAGACGATATGGATGCCGAATCCATCGGTAGCTCCATGACCCAAGCAGAGGAGATGAGCGGGTCTATCATGTTCTTGTCAGTCGAAGAAAGACCTAGTAGGAAACCCATAGTTACCGCCACAGGCACTTCACGAAACCCACCCGCATGCACATTATGCAAGCAAACAGACCATATAGTAGTCCACTGCCCTGACTTAGCAGCATTGCGACGATGGTACCTCGCCCGGCCTCAGACCATGCACGATGGGAGACCCATATCACGGAAATTTTTCCTGATATGTCAAGGTGATCATTATGACCGGCATTGTACTTATGTCTCGCGACTCCGTCCCACTATTAACATGATTAATGCCGTAGAAAAGAGGACGAGTGA
The DNA here is from genome assembly GCA_034641835.2 of Pinus albicaulis. Classification (NCBI taxonomy): domain Eukaryota; kingdom Viridiplantae; phylum Streptophyta; class Pinopsida; order Pinales; family Pinaceae; genus Pinus; species Pinus albicaulis. Next base: position 775,222,400 of record CM076578.1, read on the forward strand.
TCTCCAAGAATGGCATAAAAGATACATCGTCGACCCAATGACCCCGCCACCAGGGTGGTGCGTCAAGCCTGCTACGACCACACATCAGTCACATAAAACCCAGGCCAAGCCTAGGATAACATGAGGCCTGTGTGATCTAAACGATCACTGAATCAACCATTGCAGATAACTCAAACCCCTTGCAAATAGTCTCCGCATAATCTCGCCTCTCCCTTAAAAGCTTCTCTCTAATCAATAGAAGATCACACACACTTACTGCCGAATTTTCTCACACTTTCATCATACATTTAAGTGCATGCATCTCCCCAAGCTGAGAGCAGCTAAAGTAGCATTAAGACAGCCACCCACCAAAAATGGAGGCAAGTTTCAACCCACGACGCAAAAATGGAAACATAAGACAACTTGGTCCGCAACAGACCCTTTCCAAGCGTCCACATCTGGAACATCGAGTAGTGTAGATTCTCACACTATATACTCTGTCGGCGCTGTGATACCTTGCACCATTTTCACCAGTCATAATCACGCGCCAGAGAGATTTCCATTGCTAAAAACGTTCAGACATCTCTGTGATAAAATTAACTTCCATCTACCGGGAATTGATGATCCTAGCGGGAAGGCCAACTATCGGCTAACTCAAGACTCCATTGCAGAGATCCTTCCCCCACCGCATGCGAGCGACACAACTCATCACATACGACTTGTGTCATAGCATGCCGAAAACAGGATTTCAACAACCTCCCCATCATAGGAATTCGGCTTGTCACAAAAAACCAAGGCACCTTATGCCCTTGTATTGATTTCCAGGACATCCCAAACTTTCATGCAGCCATCAAAATCCTTGATGACACCCAGCCTCTAGAACAACGCCTAGTACAACTAGAGCTAGTTGACGAAAAAAGGCGACAATCGCTGCAACACAATGAGACCCATAAGAAAAGGGTAAAATCATCATTCGACTACCACATCAACCCTCGCTCATTTACTGAAGGAGAGCTAGTCCTTTTCTATGATGTCGCAAAAGAAGCCTTAGGGCCAGGGAAGTTTGAAACCCTGTGGAAAGGGCCCTATATCATCAAACACTACCTCCGACAGGTGGCATACATCTTAACGGAACCGGACGAGACCTACCTAGCTAACCCCGTCAACGGCATTTACCTCAAGAAATTCTACCCATAAGGGCCCCAGTAGCCCTTATCCCCTAGAGTTAGAGTACACAAAAATCCCAAATACCAAAATATTTTTGACCCAAAAAACCTAAAACGTGCTCAAAATATCACCATGGATCACCAACTTGAACTCTATTTCGGATTTGCTAATGGAGCATCGCGATGGTCTCAAAACTTAGCTGCAGCCACCTGGGTCATCTACTACCCTAACCGATCACCATTGTGTTCAAACGGCGTGTGCATCAGATCTACAACCAACAATCAGGCAGAATATGATGTCGTTATCGAACTTATGTGCGAAGCCCTCCACCAGGGCATCTGCCATATGCATTTCTACCTTGATTCCCAGTTAGTAATCTCGCAGTTAAACCAAACATTTGAAACCAGGGATGCAAACCTATTTAGAAAATATTTGCATGCCAGAGGATTAAGTAGACAATTTTATTATATTATATTCTCACATGTATCAAGGAATCAAAACCAAACAGCTGATCGCATAGCTAACAATATCCTAGACTGGAATGCATCACGAGCAAACCAACATACATAAAAATCAAAAACATGTATATCCATTAGCATAACACAAAATGCATAAACCGAAATAGACACCACATCATGTAGAGCCGCAAAAAAGATCTCTCATATATATATATCAAAAAATATGTGTATCGGAGTACAAAAATAGTACCACTAGCCCAATGGCTAGCCCAAAAATACAGAGTTTGTCAAAAATAAGGGAATCATCCTCATAATGGATGCTTTCCCTATGTACAAATCTACTCTAGGGGGGTGCCCCCTCAGGAGGAGCACCTGGGCCCACCACTGCTCCTGGTGCCACCACTAGAACTGCTGTCACCACTGCGATAGCTACCCGTCATAGAGTAGGCTGGTAGTCCCTCTCACGGGCCATCATTGTCTCTAGCCATATCTCCTCAAAGTCATTCATAAGACCTCGAGTAGGAATTCTGTGGGTCAAACAGTCCACTCAACCCCGAAAGTCCTCTAGAGCCTCTACCTGAGCTGTAAGTGCTACGATGTTCTCCTCAGCTGCATCTGCACGAGCTCTCTCAGCCGCTACCTCAGCTGCACATGTGTTGCCACCCTCACCAGAAGGACCAGCACCATCCCCACGCGGTCCACCGTCACCCCTGTTGTGCTCAACTTAGTGTTCCTAAATTGAGGTCATAAATTATCAACCAGGGTCAGTAAACTACTGAAGTGAGGTGCACTATATGTGCCTAGGTATCTGTTTCTCACTACGTTGTGTTTAGTGTTTTTATGATGTTTTTTTGGTTTTGTGGTTTTATGTTAAGAAGGAAAAGAACTAAATGTTGAAAAAGAACAGTTGTTGGTCACACTAAAAACAGAGCAAAACCTTTACTAAAGAACAAAAAATGCAAAGTTTGATAAGCACTCATAGCAAGGGAATAAATCACAACATGAACTTAATAACTCATAACATAAACTCATCCAGTTCATTCATTAGAAATATGTTGGAATAGTTTGAGAAAAGGACAAGTTTAGTACAAATTAGGTTCTCCTAAGTAAACAACCATCTTACAATATTACAAAGAATCTCATCCATGGCTAAAAGTTTATTGGAACATAATTGGAAAAAGATTATTTGTAGCACAATAATATTTCTACTCTGAATTAACTTGTCATGTTAAGGTCAATCCATTCTGCAGCTCAACTTGTCACTCCTAAGCCTCATTCGAAAATTAGAGATTTTCTAAAATAGTTTTTGGGAAAGGCTTATTTGTGAGATTGCAAAAGATTGCAGAACAACCAAGGCCTTAAACTGATATCACTAATTCACTCCTGTCCATATGATGATGCATAAATAGAAAGTCAGAACAAGATTAGTTTGTAAACAATGAAGGCTGTGAAGTCTAATTTTGATAGTTAACACAACTTAAAGAACAATGGATAACACTGAACTAGAATGCAATTGATCAAACTTGAAACACAATGATCACAACTAAACTATAATGCTTTTAGCCTAACTTTGAAATACAGTGCACTGGAACTGAACTAGAATGTCACTAATCTAACTTAAAGTACAGTGAACAGAGTTATACTAGAGTGCCATTATCAAACTTGAAACATGGTGACTGAATTAAACTAGGGTGACATCTACCTCCGGACTACTACAACTAGACTAAAGATGCAACTAATCACTAAAATGTCTCAGCTCTGTCTCATTCGGAATTAGTGGTATTTTGGAATAATTTATGGAACAGGATTGGCTGCAACATGTTATATAAATGAGCATGAAAGCGTACAATTCAAAAAAACACAACAAAGCTCTAAAACGCCACAGCTATGTCTCATCTAGAGTTAGTGATATTTTGGAAGAGTTTATAAGATCACGACTAGCTGTAACAACTGGTGTAATTGAGCACAAAATCATAAAGTTCAGAGAAATGCAACTAACTCCTAAATACTACAGTTATATCCCATCCAATGTGAGTGGTATTTTGGAAGAGTTTATAAGGATAAGACTAACTATGGCATCTGTTGTAAGTAAGTAAAAAAAACACAAAGTTCAGAAAATTGATTAAACTAAGAATGAGACAAGGCTAAGTTACTTATCTAAACCATACGAACAAAGCTTCTCAGGTAGCAGGGGCCCTCTACCACTGGATTAGCATGAAAATCTACTCAATATTGACTCATCTCTTGCAATAAAGTGATGCTTCTTTCATTAAAGGATAAATTCTTCAAAACAGAGTATTTTCGGTCTTCTGAGATCTAGCAATAAAACATAAAATCTAACCAGCTGTTTCTCGGTCTCCCGAGTCATACTTATAACAAAATTACATAACTGTCTTTGAGATAAAACAGGAATAATTGTCTTTCCCAACTAAAATCAAACTAGGACTCTGGTGGTGGCCTCATTCTATGATTAAGGACATCTGTACAGTCCTTGTCCTATTAGAAGTCTGTCACCTAGTTTTGGTTTCCCACGTGCATAACTGCCTGTAGACTCGAGCTCAGACTTCGTAGAGAGCAAGAAATGATGGAGGAGTGATGTGGAATACGACCATATGCATTTTTTCTTGAGGTGACACCTAGAACCTGCGTAAACATGAGAACGGTTGCGGAATAGGCAACTGGCTATAGAATGACTGCATTCTGTAGCCGAGTCTGGTCAAAAATTGCTACAATAACAAAATCATGAAAACATAGCAAGTTAGTCATTATATACATTCTTAAAGTAATCCTAATCAATCCTATTGATCATTTAAGCATGTAATTGATGAGGGAAAAAGGAAATGAAGTAAAATGTGGTGGAAAAGAAGGACATCTTTGGGGCTCAACAACCCCCACCTGGGCCACCTACGGCACCACCTCCCTGACCACCAGGTGGTCGTGGTAGAGGGTTGTGACCCACCAGTCGGGCCACTAGGCGTTCCAACTCGCCAACATCTGCATGAGTAACCAAAAGAATGTCACTGTCAATGAAAAACACCCAAGAACACAAAAACTCAAGTAAATGCAGAAATATAACACATACCTGCGGGACCCTAAACATAACCAAAAGGGAGACCAATATCTGGATCAACCCGAAAGTCCATCCCCGCGTAAGGGTATGGCAAAAACATCTGCAGATTGGCCTCAAACCAAGCCTTCATCGTGTCGTTCCAATAACTACCCACCGCGCCACCGCCGCCGCGTGGCATCACCGGAGCCCACCTCCTCATGCATGGCTCCCTCGGCCCCCCGATAGGCATAGGCACTACGGGCCTCAGCAGCACGACCCTCTCATACATAATGCTGCATGAAATGCTAGCGTACGCAAATTATTTGGATCCACGTTGGACCCTGTTCAATTGCGACACCATACCATCAAAGAAAGAGCAGGCAAAATCAAAGAAATGCCCGTTCCTCAAGCAGCGTAAAACTCCCACCTGTGGGCCCGATGCCCGATGTGGCACAAACGACCCTGCCAGTCTCACAATAATGGTCAGAGCACACCGCTCGGCCACATCTTTCACTGAGGCGATATTGATGTGCCCCTCAGTAAGAGGAGCACCGCCACAATGCCTCCTCCGGAACCTGTCCATGTTCACTCATCCAGCAGGAAGTGGATACCTCAGCACCTCGCCATGAGGCAGTATTCTGATCACAAAATAAATATTCGTCTCCAGACGGATAATCAAGTTCGTCCCCCTCAGGACAAACATGTTGCGCCTCCTGCGCCAATGTTGTATGATATAACGTAACAGACGGTCCTATGACCGAAGAAACTCGTTTTCAGTAAATTTCAAGAGACCCCAGGTGGCCAACTAACGGTGCACCCCAACATCAGTAGCTAGAGCATTTCAGATCTCTGGCCAATATCGCTCTCTCCACACTAACCTGCCATGCAACAGGCACCCATCAGTACAAAGGAGAAAAATCATAAAGGACAACAAAAAACCCAAGTTTTTTCAAAAACATTGCCCTTGCGCGCCTGTCTCTCAGACAGGCGCACCCTTGCGCGCCTGTTTCTTTCATAGGTGCGCCCTTGCATGCAAAGAGGCAGGAACAGCGCACCTTCACGCGGTTGTACCTGAGAAATACGCGCAAGGGGGGCGCCTATTTTCCTATATCGCCCGCGCAATCTAGGGCAAAAAGCCCCTTTGAGGCCGTAAAAACCTAATTTGTACGGCCCCCGACGTCACCAAACTAAAAAAATCAAAATTCAGGATGTCATGAGAGTTACCTCGGCATAATATCGCTAATCCCTGGTACACAGGTTGACCACAATGGCAAGAAAGGCTCTGCTATCACCTCTGATCTCCCAAAACTCAGCAAGTACAAATGAATAGAATTAGGGCCATAATCCGTTATTTATCGCCCTTTTCAGAACTTCTGAGGCCCATAACAGGAGATCAGAAGGTCCATTCTGCAAACCTTAAGTTGCACCATCATCAGTATACCATGACGAATGAAAGCGATGCCCCACATTCGCTTCCCAAAGAAATATTTTTTTCAAGCGCCGGCAGGTTTGCACCCTCTCATCTTCCTTTCCAAGATTCATGTTTTTCAATAATATTGAATGAAAATAAGATGCTTTCACTTGAGATAGTTGTTTTTGTAGGAAGAACCCACAAACCATTCACAACATCGACCACTGAAAGTTCCGTAGCAGGTATCATTCTACCCTCAGCATGATAGAGTCCTAGAAATATTTGCATATCCTGACATCATTTCTCCATCAGAAATAAACCATAGGGTCCTCATACCTGACCACGTTTATCATCACCTCACCCTGCATATGATAAACGTCCGCGATGGTCAGTAGAGCCTCCCCTCCATGGCGATCGTCATCTCAAGTAGACCACGCATCACCCCACAAGTGACACCATGGCCATACCATTTTTTAGTCCTGGAAGCACCTCATGCCCATCCATATACCATGCATAAGGTCAAGTTCATCATTTAAACTAACCCCCTTCCCAAATGACCAGGTTGTACAAGCAGAATGAAAGCGCACCTCCGCGCATCGCATTTGACCCACCATACCTCCATCAGCATTAACCCATCTGCGACATCTTCTGCTTCATCAACCCCACACATGAGACCAACCAATGGTACCCCTACCCCCAGCAAAACATCATCCTCACGCCATTAAGTGAGAGACCCTCTTTCATGTTTTGGGGTACCCGTCTCTGTGTTTTGTACAAACCAAACCCCATTATTTTATTCTTTTGGTAAGTGTAAAAAGATCACAAACAACGCCCTTCGCCTCTTCACCCTCATATTGTATGTTTCCTCCCATGGCAGCAGTCCCCCATATCCCTTGGCTAAAGTATTTCATACCCCCCATGCACGCACCATTACGACAATCATAGTTGGTTCATACCTTCCCTGGAAGTCCTACCAACTCCAGGGACTTTTCCCTTCAGAAATACCTATGACTGCCACCAAGCTGCTCAAATATACTTCGACCTCGGGCCACTGAATCCCCATCATCTGTTTTCAGCTACCGCTCACCAACATGCCTATGTTAAACCCATTATGGTTCTGTTAAGGCTTCCTTTTTTTCGACATCAACACCTCTTTTCCAAAAAGGAAGCGGTACCTTGGATTACCCCTCCCCATGCAAAGGGGTATCCTCGGGTGGCACTATGGGAGACATCATTATCCATAGATGTCATCGATCCTCTTGACATTCGACTACAGGAAAAGCTTTCATGTCACGATGGTATCGTACCTTACAACCATTGCACTTTGATCAAGATCTATCGAAGACCCGTGCCTTTATAAGCGTCTCTTACAACAATGCTTACACGAGAAGGTCCCAACCAGTACATATGCGTACATTGCGCAGTGATATGCCATACCAAAATTACGCATATGGGTACCACATTCCACCTATCGTCAGAGAAAAAATGCCCCTTAGGGCTTCAGCAGTCGTCGTCAACAACCACCAACATCACTACCACAGTAGTGGCACAGACAGCACATGTACCTGTCAATTTTGTTTAACTAGCCATAGCATCACGAGCATGGGACATGCCCGCCTCGTTGAAATTTTGTAAATATGTTGTAAATTTTTTCTGCTTACAGGGGGTCCCTTATGCCATGGTTATCTCAGAAATGGTGCAAGATGTTGTCCTTCTACATGGAAGCCTCACTCTCTCTCTCTCTCTCTCTCTCTCTCTCTCTCTCTCTCTCTCTCTCTGCGTACGATACAGAAAAGAAACTATAATGTATTTCGACTATACAGCTCTTCCTAGACCTCACACATTAGGGGGGAACTGTTAACACTGTAAAATGGTACAGCAGAAGACGACATCTATTAATGTCGAGCCCAAGGATTTACATGACAGGAATACATTATGGAATCAAGAATCTCTAAGGTTTTGAGCAATTCAAAGTTGAACTAGTCATAAATGCTCGAATGCGTGATTTTTCCTTCGAAAAGAGCGCCTTCTGCACACACTAGAGCCCGATAAGCACGCATTCCTGGATGTAGCAAAAATTCACTTTCCGGGACCACAAGCAAGCAAAGGATAGTTTCTCCTTATGTGAAAGCCGCCTAAGAATAGCACCAGCTCCTCCTTAGGCCTTGTGTGAGCACACAAAAGCATATTTCAACCCACAATGGAATATTTCCCCTCCCTTGGGTCACCATCCACCATGTACCAAGGGAGGGAAGGAGGTTTGAAAGCTCACCTATATAAACCCTCAAAGAGATGAACAATGTGTGAGCACAAAATTATGATGGCCAAAGTTTCCCAAGCAACAACAGTGTCTTGTGTGACCCAAGGAGCAGAAGCTGAAGAAGAGGACTCGATTGTTGGCCATCCAACAATCTTAGCCCATTGCAGCAAAGAGAGAGAGTTAGATTGCGTCAAAAGGCAGAACTTGAAGGACAAAAATTCTTGCATTGGGTCCTAGAGCCTCTGCCTAGGCCTTTTGGCAAGTGGGTAAGATTTTTTTTTTCATTCCAAGCATTCAATAAGAAGAAGGCCATCGAGTCGTTGTTTACCTTGTTACTGTTTGGAACTCTCTATGTAGCTTCTTTTTGTGTTTTTAGTTTTAGTTTTTTAACATAGCATACTTTAGTGTATTACTTCATTTAAGTTTTATACTTCTGAGCTCCCCCCAGATACTGCCTGTTACTTATGGTTTAGAGAAAATACCACATTCTCTAAACGCGTGCGATTTCATACACCTATGTGTCAAATCCACCACAACAGTTGCAGTGAGTGTTTTGAAATCGATAAAAAAAAATATTTTCTTCCACACCTTTGTAGGGTTTGAGTAAGCTCACAATATCTATGACCTCATCTGGAGTAGGGTTTGAGTAAACTCACAATATGAATTACATAGAATATGGCAGGGTTATCTAGATGCGTAAAGACCAAGTTTGAGCAAAAGAATTTATTTGGTTCAACATCACATGCCTTTGGGGGTGCCTTTCCAATTAATTTCCCCTTGGAATGTGATTAAGACATTTGTGGTAAAATATAATAAAAACATGCAAAAATATTTTCAGTAGTGTATAACAAGAACCTAGAGCAACATTACCCGTGATTTTTCTTTTCCAAAACATGGAAATTTGTATATCATAGTTTTTAAATAAATATTTTTCTTATTATTAATATGTTTATATACATTGGTAAAGAATCACTAATATCTTACAATGTTTTTTAATTTTTGAGAAGATTAACCAATATTTTTCAATACTTTATAACCTAGTGAAAAATTCGCCAATATTTAAGAAAATTTTATAATTTAATGAAAGATTCGCCAAAAAATTATATATGTATATTATATTAACGAAAAATAGCCTATAAATTTTTCTATATACCATGGGGATTCACCCATTTATTATAAATATAAATTTGGGGGCTTTTTTAAATTTTTCCTTGTTTTCACCTATATACTAAGCAAACTAGATTAACAACAAATTGAGGCAAAGAAAACTCCCACTTTTTGTCTAAGATATTTAAATGCTTCTCTGGGGAGAGTTTTAATAATATATCAAGAAATTTTTCTTTTGAGGGAACATACTCCAATTTAACCTATTTCTTAAGCACTTGTTCTCATAGAAAGTGATACTTAATACGAATATGCTTGGTTTTGGAGTACATAACAGGATTTTTAAAAATACCAATAACGCTTGTATTATCACATAGAATGGGGATGGGTGGAGAACATTTAATTTGAATATCTTGTAATGCCTACATCATCCAGAGTTTCATGCAACAAGATGCAACAGCCACATATTTTTCTTCCACTATAGATAAGGAAATGGAACTTTGTTTCTTATTGAACTAAGATACTAATCCGGGTCCCCATATAAAATTCACCTCCATTAGTTATTTTCCGGTCATCAACATTTCCAGCCCAGTATTCATCTGTGTAAGCATGAAGAGTAAGATCGACATTGCTAGGATACCATAGACCAAATTCATGATTTCCTCGGAGATATTTGAATAATATCTTTACTGCGTGAAGATGTGATTCCTTTGGATTGACTTAAAAATGTCCAACAATCCCAACTGCATGCATAATATATGATCTAGTAGATGTTAGATAAAGAAAACTTCTAATCATAGACATGCATTCTAGTTGTTTTACAGTGAGAGAATCATCATGATAATTGAGGATACATCCTATCATCATTGGATTACATACAGGTTTGTAGTCTTCCATCCCATACTTCTTCAAAATATGCTTGAGATATTTTGTTTGTGAGAGAAAGATGTCATCTTTTTCTTGTTTCACTTGTAAACCAAGAAAATATGCTAGTTCCTCAAGTAAATAAATTTCAAATTCTTATTGCATAACAGAAGAAAATTTGTTACTCATATATTCTTCATTACTACCGAATATGTGTCATCAACATAAACAACAATAATTAGTAGCTTATCATCCTCAATTTTTGTGTAAAACTTGTTGTCGGTAGATCCTTTATGAAGCCTTGTTGTTGAAGAAACTTTTCAAGATGATAATACCATGCCCGTGGAGCTTGTTTTAGCCCATATAAAGCCTTTTTTATTTTTCTTACAAGGTTTTCATCATTCCCCAAAATAAATCCTTCTGGTGGTTCAATATATACTCCTTCTTCTATATCTCCATTAAGGAAAGCAAATTTTACATCCATTTGATAAAATTTGAAATGTTGAAAACTTGAAAATGCAAGAAACATTATTATGGCTTCAAGTTTGGCTATAGGTGCAAATGTTTCTTCAAAGTATATACCTTCTTGTTGAGCATAAACGTTACAAACAAGTCTATATTTTTTTTCTATTGAATTCTCCATTTTCATTCAACTTATTTTTGAATATCCATTTTGTCCCAATAACATTTTTATCATGAGGCGTTGGAACAAATTCCCAAGTATTATTTGTTTCAATTTGATCAAGTTCTTCATCCATGGCCTTAACCCATCATTCATATTTACTAGCTTAATTCACATTTTGTGGTTCAATGGTGGATAATAAAGCTAGATAACTAGGAGATCCTACAAGGGTTCTTCTTGTTTGCACCCCAGATTCCTTTTCTCCTAGAATTTGAGTTTCTGGATGAGTCTTTTGAACATACCTAGATGGAACCTTTTCTTTATTTGATGTGTATTCTTCTGATGCTTCATTAGTTTCTTCTTCTATATCATTGTGATTTGATTTGGGAAAGAATTCATCATGATCATCCTCTTTTGTTGTTGTTTCCCTTTTGGGAGTTGTGAATGCTTCATCAATCACAACATCAATACATTCAACAATTTTCTAAAGTCTCTTATTATAGAATTTGTATCCTTTACTTCTATATGAGTAACCAAGAAGTATTCCTTCATCTGATCTAGCTTCAAACTTACCAATTTTTTCATCATTATTTTTTATGAAACATTTTCTTACAAAAAAACTAAAATGCTTTACAGTGGGAGACTTACCATACCATAGTTCATAAGGGGTTTTATCACTATTCACACGAACATGAGACTTGTTGAAAATACTTACTACGGTATGTGCAGCTTCACCCCAGAAGGTTTCAGGAGTTCTATAATCATCAAGCATAGCACGAGCCATTTGCTGAACTATTCTATTCATTCTTTCTACCATGCCATTTTGTTGAGGAGTTCTTGCTACATAAAATTTTATTTTATGCCATGTTGTTCACTCAAAGAATTCATCTGATATGTATTATCCTCCTTGGTCAGATTTGAGATATTTTATTTTTAGATATAATTAATTTTCAACTAATTCTCTGAAAACCTTCAATTTATCAAATGATTCATCCTTGTGTTTCAATAAACCGATCCATAACATTCTATAAAAATCATCAATGCATAAGACTTAGTATTTTTCTCCACCAGGTGACTTTTTCCTTGTAGGTCCACACAAATCAATATGTATAAGTTCAAGAAGATTATTTGTTGATCCTTCTTTGGCATTGAATTGAACTCTGGTTTTCTTACCAATTGACATGACTTGCATATGGTACTCTCTGGTAGGGTGATGTTGGGTAGATCATAAACAAATTTGAGCCTACTTGATTTTCTTATTTGAGAAAACCTTAGATGTCCCAACATTCTACTCCATAAGTCATTTTCCTCCGCTTTTCCTAGGTAGCATTGTTCTTGGCCACCTTTCAATATATACATATTTCTTGGTGTTCTTGTTCCTTTTATTATGGTCTTTGCTGTGTCAAGTTCATGAACCAAACATTATTTTGAGCGAAAGAACACCTCATTTCCTTGGACACACATTTGGCTAACATTCAATAATTTATGCTTTAATCCATCAACATACATAACATTACCAGCTTTAACATTTTCTCTTAGAAAAACAAATCCTTTACCCTTAATGAAAGCAGGGGAGTCATTTCCAAAAGTGACATTCTTTTCTTTCTCTAATGCATTGTATGAAAGGATTTTACCTTTATCACGTATCATGTGTTTTGAACATCTGCTATCAATGCACCATTGATTTATTTTCCTTATGAAAATAAAGCTACGCCACAAATTTGGGATTGTAAGTCCTTTTTTTTCCACACATTAGAATTTGTTGATATTTTCTCCTTTGGCTATAGTTTTCTCCTGCATTTAGATTCCTGATGTCCAAAGCTATTGCAAAATGAGCATTAAATTTCATCTTTAAGAGGATAGAAATTGTTATTAGTATTCTTCATGATTCCTGTCTCATTCCTTTGTTTTCTTTCTTCTCTAGTCATGATGGTTTTGTATGCAACACATTGAGCAACTTTGTGACCAAAATTATGACATGAGAAACATTGTCCATTAAAGAAGAAATTTATGTGATCATAAAACCTTATAGTGTTGTTTACCTTTTTAATGATGCTTCTATTACTGTTCATGCTTGGATTAGAGTGAACATGATTTACCTACAAACTGTCATTTTTCTTCTGCTAAAGGTTGAAACTTTGCTGACTGGATTTTTTCTACATTTAGATAGCTTCAGGTTGTGGCTAAATATTTTTCTATCTGTGATGATTCACCAATGTATCCAAGACCCGTCTTCATAAGAGGAGAGAATTGAAGTTTGATAATTTCATCTAAGGTTTTAGATCATTTAGGAAATCTAAGATTTAGAGTTTTTTTTTTCTCAAGTTCCTTTCTTAGACTTACTATTTCACATTCTAGCTTCTCATTATGCTTCTCCTTTTCTATGGGTTGATTCTTTAGAGTATCTATGGCTACTTTTTTTTTCTTCCAAGCATATTTTGAGTTGAGTAATTTCTTCAAAGAAATTATTTTTCTTCTAAAGCATCCATAAGGTTATCATTAGACTCCTTAGTGTTTTTCTCAAATGCCATGAGTAATTTAAGGTCTTGATGAGATTACCCTTCGCTATTTTAAAAGACATCACTATATTCATGAGTATAATAACTTTTACTATTGTCAAATCATCTCGTATTAACTTTTGCAATATCCTTCCCCTTGTCATGATTATCTTTATGAGGACTTTTAGCAGCATAATGACCCACTCTACCACAAGCAAAAAATTTGAAGGGAAGTATTACACGAATTTTTGGTCATCTAACCTTTTACAATTATATGGATCGAAATAAACCATGTAAGACAAATTTTACCATAGTAAAATTTCTCTCACTATAAGAAATAATTTAGTAAACCATAGTTTATTAAGTTATTTTTGGTCCAAATCGAAAACCCCATGAGGAATAATTAAACAAATCCTTATTTATTTGATTTTCCTCTAGGAATAATTAATTGAACCTCTGTTTAATAATATTCATGGTTATATTTAACCTAATTAATGAGAAATAATTAGATAAATCATTATTTATCTTATTATTCTCTAGGAATCATTAATTAAACCATTATTTAATTAATATTCCTTGTTAAATTTGACTAAATCATTTAGGAATAATAAAATAAACCATTATTTGTTAAATTATTCTTTGATCCCATCTTTGAAATGATAAATAAATATTTTATTTGTTTATTGCTTGTAAATAAATGGATTTAAACAATTTAAATTATGTTTCCCTCCAACAAAATATAATAAAGTATTCTAAGCAGTTAGATCTAGATCTTGGTTAATAATATTTTATTATGTACCATTATCAAGTATAACTCAATATTTTGTTATAAATAGGGGGGTTTTACATTCACTCCTTACCTTTTATCCTTTTATCATGGTCTGAATTTGATCCTCTTATCATTGTCATACTTTGATTAATTTTATTTTCTTTTTGCTTATTGAGCTTCCTTTGAGTTCTACATGTCTTGGGTATTTTACACCATTGAGAGAGAAACTATGAAGCTGAAGTGTTTGAGGAAAGCCAAGAACTCGTCCCATTGAGTGGGACTGGTAACATCATTCTTAGTTCCCTTCCCAGTTGTTAACATAATACAAAAAATTCTTTATAATTCTTGTCTTGTCCATTGGATATTTTGGAGGAACTCTTATTTCTTTTTGTTGTTTCGCTGCTTTATTTGGATAGATCTGATTTGTTTTGCATTTTTTTCAACTGTCTATTGCAGATCTAAGAAGTTAGACAACCATATTTGTTGTTAGGGTTGTTTTTCATGTGTAGCTAAAGTGATCTCTTTCGTACAATTGCGTTAAGAATTCATTCTAACAATTGGCGACTCCACTAGGTTTTATTCAAATTTCTTGCGTGACCATTTGCTTTAGTATCTAGGGTTTTTATTCAACTATGTTTTAGCCTCTTAATGTTTTTTTTAACCTTTTATGCCCTAAAATAGTAAAAAATTTAACTTCTTCATGTTTCTAGGTGTTTTCCGCAAGTCGCAGGTATCATCTACACCACAGACAACAAATTTTTCTGCAACCTGCCGCCCGAGACTCCCAAAATTCTACTCGCACTTTTTATCCCCGAATTTCTGCTCACACTTTTTACTTAGATGGATATTCAAACAATTTATTTATATGTATTTTTGTCTCTTTAAAGTTGATATAGAATTTTGTTAAGTTAACATAGACATTGAAAAGTTTTATCTATAGAATCACGAGTGAAAATGAAATATTTTTTACTACATTTCCTTTGTGTTGTACTAGGTTATAATATTGGCCTCCTAGATCCACCTTAATCCTAGATCTATCAAAAAATAAGAGGGATAAAATATTTTGGGGTGAAAATCTCATTTTTGACTACCAAAATCAAAGTTTTTTACCTTGGGATATTTGACCCCCCTCAACCTTTGATAGATTCAAGGTTGAGATTGGTCTAGGATGGTTTATGTTGTGTCTGATCATGAAACAAAAGTTTGATTGCAAATTGACAATGTAACATTGTTTAATAAGATTGTAGTCCATTACAAATAGTCTTCATTGTGATCACTCTTAAACTAATTTGTTCTATTTTTCTTATTTTCGCATGATTTAGTTTTGTCATATTTTCAAATCAATCGTATCAAAAGGTTGGTTGAAATAATAGACCATTCAAATATTTGACTCAAGCTATAGTAGTAAAAATTGTACCTTTTCTCTCTTCCTCTCCAATAATAATACGAGCTTTCTCCAATATCTATCATTGTGACTTGTGGAGTGTTAAATCCAGAAGTAAGTTTCAATGGTACTTGTTTTTTATTACCTTGTTTGAGTGCAAAGTGACTAACAATTTCGAATAAAGGAAAATAGGAATAATAAAAATTTAGTCAATTACAAATAGTTTAAATTTTCAATAAGAACACATTTTAAGTAAGTGAACGTGTTTTTAATATGAAAATTAAAGTATTTATTTATGGTTGAATCACTATAGCACATAAATCTATGCATGTCATCAATATTTTTTATTATTACACTCAAATTAATGCACATTGTTAATATAATTACTTTGAAATTAATGTACATCATACATCTAGTTAAATAGAATCACAAACCAACATCAGCATTGACATAAATGCATCTTGTAAAACCGAATCAAATAGGATTAGAAATAAAGATCCACATTGAAATCAACACATCCAGTGGAAGCTATCAGATAGGATTAGAAATCAACATCTATACTTAAATCAATTCATATATTACAAGTTATCAAACAAGACTAGAAATCAACAACTATGTTGAAATCAATGCATTCAATGCAGTAAGTCAAATATACTTATTAGGATTCAACATATACACCCAAAATCAATTCACCAGTTGTAGTAAAAATCCAAATATTTATAGCTTTGTAAATCCAAATTATTTTGTCTGTTGTAAAAGTCTTACTTCTTTTTCCTCTACTCTCTCTCTCTCTCTCTCTCTCTCTCTCACTCTCTCAATTCCTATATCTCTTCCCTCCTTTCTCTCCCTTTCTCTCCCTTTCTCCCCCACCTCTCTCTATTTCTCCACCCCCATATCTCTCTCTATCTACCCTCAAAATATCTCACTATTTCCCTCCATCTCTCCTTCTCTCTCTCCCCCTCTCTCTTCCCTCCTTGTTTCATCTCTCCCTAATTCCCTCTCCATCTATCCCTTTTAACTACTTCTCTCTCTCTTTCCCTACCTCTTTATGTATTTGTTCTTCCCTCCCCTTCTCTCCCCTCAAACTCCATATCTCTCTCCCACCCTATATATGTTCCTTCCTCCCTCTCCTTCTCTATCCCACCTCATTCTTCCTCTCTATCCTCCATCACTCTCTATTTTTCCATCTTTGTCCCCCCTCCATCCATATAATCAAGAATTATCGCTCCGTTTAACCATAAAAATATGTAAAGTTTATTATAATAATACTTATAATGGAGATCAATATTATTATAATATATATGAATAATATTAATCAATACCATTGATAAATATACTAATAATAATATATAAGGAAATGGCATGTTAAAAAAACAATAGTATATTAAATTTACATCATAGAGAAACTTTTACATTAAATTACATTTTACATTTATATTTGTTTTAATCTGGATACTAATTAAAACGTATGAAAGTGACATTTACTTATTTAATATTTTTCTAAAAACTCACATTGTTTTTGTTTAAATGGATACATGTCAACTCCACATTACTCTATGAAATAACACACAACCCTATTATTGTAATTCCAAAAATGAGTAGATTTTGGATATTTAAAATTAATGATTATCATTAAAAAAAAAAAAAAAAACGTGAAAGGACTATCAAATATTATAAACGTAATTGTGTTTTATTTTGATTAAAAGGAAAAACAATGGTTATTAAACTCTCAATAAATTAATTGATTTATATTTCGGGGGTTTTCAATACTATTTTTTTTTTTTTTTTTTTGTAAATTATGTGGGACCATGCTATTTTCTATTTATAATTGAAGGACAGGCTACAACATATAAAATTCAGGCTGTGACCTCAACCTGCCCGCAGGAAACCAGGTCTGTTGGCCACCTGAAAGCATGAAAAGCATACCAAAATTGAAATTGTTTCATCCGTCTATAAGTCTCATTAGCTAGCTGTCCTACTACTGCAGATTGACCATACATATGACATAAAGAAAGTTCATATAAAACTGAAAAGTGCATCAAAAAACACTATAATCAAAACAACTATCCATCTAAAGAGGAGATTGGAGCTGGGTCTTTCACAATTGACCTAGGCATGTCTACTTGTTGAAGCTGCTGAAGCAGCTTCTCCATTCGGCCTACCCGATCATCCAATCGACTAATTCGATCTGTTGCCTGGTACTGAGTTATCTTGATATGGTGCAACTGGTTCTGAATGTTAGTATGAATCCTTTGTCGATGTGTACGAAAAAAGACCACTTTAGCTACGCATAAATAATAGCCCTAACATCAAAATTGGCTGCCAATATCTTCAGATCTACAGTTAGTTGATCAAGACAAGAGCTGCAAAAAACCAGATCTATGCATAGAAAGACATTAAGCAGTAAAAAGAAGGGTTTGCTCCATATATCCAATAGACAAGACAAGAACAATTTTTGAAAGAATTTTTTGTATTAAGGGCACCTGGGAAGAAAACAAGAAGATGTTTCCAATTCTCCTCAATGGGATGGGTTCTTGGAAGTCCTCAGCACTTCAGATCTAGCATTTCTCTCTCCTGTTGGTGTAGAAAACCCAGACAAAGATAGAACTCAAAGGGAGCTCACACAGTAAATAATGGAAAATATGACAATGACAATGGCTCAAAGTCAGACCAAGAGTTTAGATCCAGAGTGATCTAATAGGCAACAAAAGGTGAAGAATGGTAGGAAAAACCCTCCTATTTATAACAAAATATTGGGTCATTCTAGATCTTGGTGCATGGTTAAAATAATGTTAACCAAATCTAGATCCACCTTTTATGGAATATTTTATTATATTTGTTGGAGGGAAAAAGTATTTGACTTGGGCCAAATCCCTTTATTTGTTAATAATAAATAAATAAATGATTTATTTATATTTTTAAGGAAGTAGTTGAAGGATAATCAAATAAATAATGATTTATTTAATTATTTGTGGGTGATTTGGTCATATTTAACAAGGAATATTATCTAAATAAGATTTAAATAACTATTCCTAGAAAATAATAAGATAAATAAAGGTTTATCTAATTAATTTCTTTGTTTTGGGTTAAACATGACTAGAAATAATAATTAAATTATGGTTTAATTAATTATTCCATGAGGAAAATCAAACAAATATAGGTTTGTTTAATATTTCCTTTTGGGGTTTCCTGTTTAGACCATAAACAACCTAATAAATGTGGTTTATTAAGTTATTTTACATAGTGAAAGCAATTTTACTTAGTGTAAAATTGGTCTTACATGATGTACTTGGGTCCATCTAATGATAAGAGGTTAGATGACCAAAAAATGGTGTAACAGATTGCCCCCCAGCGTGCAAGTGTTAGGAGAAAATCGTATGACCGAAGTACGTTGTAAGAACTCAATCACCAGACATCAAGAGGGAAGTCAGAGAGAGAAATGTGAGGTAGACTAAGGTGCTGAAGAACTAGACCCTGAGGAGATGAGACTTACAGGTGCAACAAGTCTCTTTTTATGAGAGGGTACTTGTGCTAAAGGCGGCGGGGGAGGCATACCTATGCCCGCTGAGACAAAGTACAAAAGAATAGTGTGTCTAGTAAAAAAGGGACCGAACCACAAAGTACAGCCAGCATAATCATGAGCTAGATAAAAATACAATGAAGAATCCCACATACATGCTGTGCCTGGGATAACAGCCAGGACTTATACAATAATATCTGAGTACATGAGATACAAATACAACCCAAATGCCCCCTGTAAATGGGGAAGGGCTCACAAAATCTGACTGATACATGCAAATCAAAGAGGCGCTGCAAGCGGCTAAGGCCGACATCATCAAATATATGGAGCTACATCAAGGGCTGCAATGAAGAGGTCATCCGGGCATGTGGGGGGCTACCTGCAGGGCCACCCACTCATGAGGGCTAAGACATCTCACACACACCCGGGAATCGCCAAGAGCTGTTGCTGCATCACTGAACCATCAAGTCTACAGATCTTGATCATGCTGAAAGGAGATGGAGTGGAGAAACAATCAAGTCAAAGGGAAATGAGAGATCCCTTTGCCTGATCCGAGGCACCGAACAAGAGTGGAAGCTGGAACCAAGGTACACCGCCCTCTAGACCTGTCTTCTGGAATGAAGAAGTTGATGTCGACAGAAGGAGGTCTGCCATAGGTGAGGCAATGAGAGATCCTCAACTAAGGCACGAGAGAAAATAGTAGAGCGACGGACAGACTAATACCAATGATGATGGTGGAATGGAGGGGACTGATTAGCTGATCCGGATTTATGTAGGAACGCAACAGAATAAACATATAAACATAAATACAGAGATGCAGCGGAAATAATACTTCATTTCATTAATATCAAAGAACTGAAATTTGCTTACAGACAGAATGGAAATAAAACTAGCTAGGGCGCTGGTAGCTATCTCTGAGAAGAGATGTGGCGGCTACAGGCCTCTGAACTGAGTTACAATGAGGCTCGAGGGCCTATTTATCATTTATAAACAATGGGAAATCCTAAACAGCCAAAACCCTAACCCTAGGAGATGAAGCGCCAAAACTATGGGCCCTGTTTGGGTAAATTGGTGTTTCAACTTCCCAGGGGCATAACTTTGGCATACGATCTCCGTTTGACACGTACTATACCTCGTTAGAAAGATCTATCCGAGGACTACAAATTTGGAATGAGAAACATTGGTTCATGGGCCCATGTTTCTCTCCGTTTTCCCAAAAAACGTCGTTTAGGGCCTCAAAACGGCTCCGGAAGTTTAGGACCCGAAAAACTGCTAAAAATAGTAAACTGTGCCGAAACTGAAAAAAGTGCAACAAGTCTCTGTTTATGAGAGGGTACCTGTGCTGAAGGCGGCGGGGGAGGCATACCTATGCCCGCCGAGACAAAGTACAAAAGAATAGTGTGTCCAGTAAACAAGGGACCGAACCATAAAGTACAGCCGGCATAAACATGAGCTGGATAGAAATACAATGAGAGATCCCATATACATGTTGTGCCTGGGATAACAGCCAGGACTTATACAATAATATCTGAGTACATGAGATACAAGTACAACCCAAATGCCCCCTACAAGCGGGGAAGGGCTCACAAAATCTGACTGATACATGAAAATCAAAGAGGCGCTGCAAGCGGCTAAGGCCGACATCATCAAATATATGGAGCTACATCAAGGGCTGCAATGAAGAGGTCATCCGGGCATGTGGGGGGCTACCTGCAGGGCCACCCCCTCATGAGGGCTGAGACATCTCACACACACCCGGGCATCACCAATAGCTGTTGCTGCATCACTGGACCATCAAGCATACGGATCTCGATCATGCTGAAAGGAGCTGGAGTGGAGAAACAATCAAGTCAAAGGGAAATGAGAGATCCCTTTGCCTGATCCGAGGCACCGAACAAGAGTGGAAGCTGGAACCAAGGTACACCGATCTCTAGACCTGTCTTCTAAAATGAAGGAGATGATGTCGAAAAAAGGAGGTCTGCCATAGGTGAGGCAATGAGAGATCTGCAACTAAGGCACGTGAGAAAATGGTAGAGCGATTGACAGACTAATACCAATGATGATGATGGAATGGAGGGGACTGAGTAGCGAATGGGCGACTTCCCTTGCTAGAGCATAAAGGACATGAATGACATGGCAGCGACTGACACAATATCATAAGGGATAGGGGATAGTGGGACTGAAGGTCATAATATGCGACACAAGAGAGAGACCAAGCAATGAAGGATGGAGGACTATAGCGGGGTACAAAGGGACTCGGGATAGACTCCATGAATGCGATGATGACTCAACTTGGATGCTCTAAACAAGGGCGACTTGATGGTGCTGCCACACAGTAAAGGTCCAATGGGGGACCATGAAAACATGAGTACAAGATGGTAACTCACAACGAACATCAACACGAGCATGGATAAGTATGGAGGCCAAATGGTGCCCCTAGTATGAGTGTTGCAAGTGAAGAAATTCGATTTTGAGGAGGGTTATGGTTGAGGGGCATAGGTGCCCCCAAGCATGATGTGGTCATGCCAAAATGTATTTAGAAAAATGGGAATCTAAACACATTTTAATGATGTGGTGCGCCATTTTTTTTCGTTATGGTTATGCAGTTTGAGAAAGGGAATGGAGGATTACCAATCTCTTTTGGTACTGCATATAGGAATCAAATGGACTTTAATTTTTTGGGTTGGCATACCTGGTGTCACTATCCCAAAGAGAGGATTTGGAGATAATGAACTGATGCTCTCTTAGAAAACCCATAGGTTGGTCAACAACAATGTCTAAGAGATTGGGTTGCTGATGGAAGATGAGGGAACGATAAGGGGTATCATCCCTAGAGTGATCTGAAGTGATATGGGAGTCTAGAGGTTCTTCAAAATGTGGAAGAATAATGGTACTAAAGTCAACATGACCAGATACACTAGGAGAGTTTTGGAGAGTTTCTTCTCCTGGTCTCTCGAATATGGGTGCCCCCTTACCCAAATATTGGGTTTCAATGTAATGGCCACAAGGTGCATGTGGTTCGAATGCATGGGTTCGATGTAAGGGGGAATGGATAAAGTCAGGGGTGGGGATTTCATCCATAATTTCGTCATCGTGATACAAGATGGGGTGATTGGTGGAAGAAAGACCACCTCACGCGGCGAAGATACCTGACTCATCATCATGAGAAGAGAGGTTCACATGCGCATCGTCACAAGGGGTGACGGAAAAGTAAGAAGATAAAGGATCTACCGATGTTGAGCCCAGGGTGATCGCTGAAGGAAGGTCAAGCGAAACAACAGGGGAGGATTCATAGGGAATGTTCCCCGAGGGTCTCATGGATGATGATAGGTAGAAAATGGTGGATGAAGGCTCTTTCATCTCGACATCAGGAAGGGGAATGTCAATGGGAGAAGTCATGTCTGGTAGTTCTGCCGAAGAAAAACGCGCAAATAGGGGAGAGGTGGACTCATTGCGCTTGGCCTCGAATTGGTGGACCGCGGCTAGAGAGGTGCGGAAGTCCTCGAGGCGGGGACAAAGATGGGTGTAATGGCCATGGAGATCACACAAAGCATAGGGGTGGTTGGTGTGAATAGTCTTGGGGTTCTTGATCGCGGTCGCAGAAGGAATAGAGGCTTCCGGGACCGTGGACTCAGGGAACGCGACATTAACCATGGGCTTGAGATGAGGCAAGTCAGGACAGGAATGGGTGGTGTGACCGACAACATCACACAAAGCACACTGGATGGTATGCTTTGGAGGCCGAGGAGGGGCAGGGTTTGTTGGGGCAGCCTTGTCCTTTGATTCCCCCTTGCGAGCTTTACCCTTCTTACCCGAAGCGGTCGCAACAGGAGGTGGTTCCTGTTGAGGTGACTAAGGCACTGTTGCAGCGGGAGAAGTCCTGGGGACCGGTTGAACCGGGGTCAAAGCAAGATAAGGTTTGGGTTGACCAGGCAAGGTTGGGGCTGGAGGATCAAGGTACCAGACGGGAATCCCAAGGGTCAGGTTAGGAAGAGAGAGGGTGGCCATGACAGGTACCGTGTACACTCCTGGTGGGGGAGCTAGGAACGGTATCTGACCAGAGGGGTAATGGCCAGGTGGGACGGCTCCTAAATGGCTAAGGCTTGGAGGAACCATGCCAGGAGGATAAAGAGGCTCATGACTACCAGCTGCAGGTGAAGGGCTAGGAGCAGGTTGTGGAGAGCGTGGTTGCTGACTAGCCGAAGCAGGTTGCTTGAGAGCAGCCCGAGATGATTGCATCATGCAAAAATTCGATGAGCTGGGGTCAGAGATAGGAGGAGGAGGAAGACCAGGGAAGGTTCCGAGCAAAGAGGAGTCTTTGTAGACGCCAGGAGAGACATTGGTCAAGGAATCGACGGTTTTCTTGTTGGCTACAGAAGAGATGGGCGTCTCAGGTGAGGTCTGAGATGTTGGCTCATGATATGTCAACTGGTCAATGGTGACTATCTTTCCATTATGAGGGAAAGACATCTTGCGGAAAACCGCGGATGGGACAGCAGACATAGCATAGGTGTAGCTCCGCCCCAAGAGAATGTTGTAATCTAGAGGGGCGTCGATGACTTCGACGTCAACGCAAATAGTCTTGCCCGCAAGAGTGATAGGACAATTACGGAAGAGGCCAATGGGCTGGGAGGCGTGGCCATCCCACACTCGAAGGGTGATCGTGGAAGGGGCCAACTCAGGAGATCCGAGTTGCTTCCAAACCGAAGCGGACATCACACAGGTGGATGCCCCCTCATCAATTATACACCAAGAAACGTTAGCGTTCCGGATTTTGACTGGGATTTGGAAGGCTACGGAAGCAGGAAGAGGAGGATGCTCTGATTGATGGGCGTCGAAAAAAATCAATTGGTCATCAGCAGGATCTAGAGCACCCATGGCAGATAGTAGAGCCTTCTTTTGAGAAGGGAACGACTGGAGGAGTTCCAGTGTTGAAATGACAGCAGGAGATTGTGCCAAATCATCTACGATGCTATACGAATGAGCAGCTCGACCAGAAGCAACATTTCGGCATAATGGTCCCTCAGGAATCTTGGTATGAACCTCAACTTTGGGCTAAGGGATATGCAAGGGACCATTGGATGTCGAACAAGGCTCTGTAGAACCTGAAGAAGGGGACTCGGGGGCAGACTGAGCGGAAGGCGTGGGATACTGGCGAGACTGAGTTTGAAGGTTAAGGTCGATGGTTAGAGGTGGATCAGAGTTCATCATGAGGATTTGGTAATTGGAGGAACCAGAAGGGGAAGGTTGAGTGGCCACTTTTCCGGCAGGTGGTTGGGTAGCCACGAATCCCTATTGTGCATCCACCTGCGCTTGAGGGGGCGGTGACTGCTGTTGAAGGGGTTGAGAAGGCAAGGAAGGCGGAGGTACTGATGCTGGAGGAGATGGAGCACCAAACTGCGGATACGAATAATAAGGGCGTTGGGTAACAGTATGGTGAACAGGAGGTTGGGCCAAAAGAGGAGGCATGTTGTATCCTGGATACGTGCTACCGGGAGGGGAACAAGTGCGGGAGGTTCTGCCCCCTCCCCCAGGAAAACCATAACCCATGGGAGGTTGGGCATATGGATGAGAGAGAGCTCCAACGATACTGTCGGCGGCATGAGGTGCCCCCGGTGTATTGACACGACTGGGTCTGGGGAGATCAGGTAGAACGGTATAAACATAACCTGTCTGAGCGTAGATCAAGTCATATTTTAACGCCAGTTGGAGGGCGGCTTCTTCGGTTTGGGGAAAATGCGATGCGACATCTTTCCCAATAGGGGGCAAGAGAGATCTAAGGAACCAGTCCATGTAGACACGGTCTTCGAAGGTAGGGGATTGACATAGGCTCTTTCTTCTCCGCCATTCCTGGACATGATCGGATAGGTGGGTTGTAGATGATTAACAGAAAGAAGTCAAAAGTTCGATACCAGTGTCATAACGAAGGGGAAGCTGGAAGTAAGATAAAAAAGCCCGGGCAAGAGTTGCAAAGGTGGTATGAGAGGAAGTGGGCTGATCAACATACCACTTAGAAGCCACGCCTGTAAGCGTTCGTTGGAACAACCGAAGACGGACAGAGTCATCGGTAATGGAGGTAGATGAACACCACATGTGGAAAGATCGAACATGATTTGAAGGATCTTCTCCAGCAAGGCCTTCAAAATTTGGGATGTCGGAAGGGAGCTTTGTCGGCATAGTAGGCCAACTAGCGTCATGGTGTATAGGGTCATTTATCAACCGGTCCAAATCGGGGAGGCTGAGGCCTACCATGAAGGGGAGCAAGGGCGTAGCCAAGGTAGTTCCTGTGGTGGTTCCGCTAGTAGTAGTCCTGGCATTAGGGCCAGGATTCCCGCTAGCATTAGGCCCTGGACTAGACATAGTGAAGGTGACAGGGGGAGAACCAGAAGTAAAAGGAGAACCCAATGAATCAGAAGGAGAGTTAGAGTGCGGACTTGGAGGAGGACTAACTCGACGACGGTGGGACGGAGTAGGTCGATCGATCGGAAACTGAGGGTGAAGGCAAAGAAGTCTCCGGGAGGTGCGCCTTGGGGGTGCAATGATGACAACACAAACACGGCACAAGGGGAAGAAGAACGACCAAAAAGGGCAGGGAGGTGCAGAATCAAGAAAGTACAATGTCGAAACAAGGGCAGATAGGTGCAGTGTCAATTGATTTTAAAGTCTTTTCCTGGCGGTGTAAACCAGGCTCTTCTTCGCTTAGGGTGAGTGTGTGGCGTGCGTTAATTTTAATTTTTAAACCCTTTTTGTTTTGAGAGCAAGAGAAAAAGTGTGCTGCGTAACTGAAAATAAATCTGCAGAGAACAGTATATAATGCTGAAATAACATAAAATTAACAGCTAACAATGCATCAATCTAACCCAAAAAGGCGGGTCTCTCAAAACTAGTCTAACAGAGGGAAAAAATCTAGTCAAAACACACTACAAAGAGGCCAATAGATCTAGGGTCGAAAGGGACAGGGATCTAAAGGAGAAACCTGCTGAAAAGAGGTGCAGAACACAGCCAAGAGGCAGAGGCAAGGTGGCTGGAAAAAAGGAGGAAATCAGCAAGAAGCAGAAGGGTCAAGCAAGAGGCCCTAAAGGTAGATCCAAACAAAACTTCAGGAGGTGATTTGAATGGGAGAAGAGCTGATGAAAAGGGATCTGAAAGGGAGGTATCAGATCTGAAAAAGGGATGGCTGAAAACTCTGAAAAATTAGACACTTACAGCAGCTAAAACTCTTCCACAAAAAGTGGAGGGTATTGAAGCCCTAGGGGGCTAGATTCCCACTTATTTGAGTAAAATAGAGCAAGAATAGGTCTAAACGGGTGGAGACAGAGGCTGGAAAACCCTGACATAAGCTTTAGAAAAACCCAGAAAAATTTCAGAAAAATGCCAGAAAAAAGTCCAGGTCGCAGTTTTTGACCTGTTTTTCACTCAGGTTGCAGTTTTTGGGCTGTTTTTTGCGACCTGAAGCTCCAGGACGCAGTTTTTGGGCCAAAAAGTGTGACCTGCACTTCCGGCACTCTCGGCAGCAGATTTCAGAAAAAAAATGTCGTCTCAGCTGCAGCTGATGTCTGTCACCTGTGCAATAGGGCCAGAAACACACGGAAGTTAAAAATTTTAATGTTTTGAGGGTTTTAGAGAGTTTTAAAGGTGAAAGGCACCATAAAAATAGGAAAAATAAAAAGATGAAGAGAAACCCTAGGGTTTGAAGTAGCTGGATATGCAGGAATATGAAAAACGACAGCGGTCGTAATTGAAAACCCGTGTGGAGTCGCCAATTGTTAGTATGAATCTTTTGTCGAAGTGTACGAAAAAATACCACTTTAGCTATGCATAACTTATAGCCCTAACATCAAATATGGCTGCCAATATCTTCAGATCTGCAGTTAGTTGATCAAGACAAGTGCTGCAAAAAACCAGATCTATACATAGAAAGACATTAAGCAGTAAAATCAAGAGTTTGCTCCATGCATCCAATAGACAAGACAAGAACAATGTTTTTTGAAAGAATTTTTGTATTAAGGGCACCTGGGAGGAAAACAAGAAGGTGTATCCAATTCTCCTCAATGGGATGGGTTCTTGGAAGTCCTCAGCACTTCAGATCTAGAATCTCTCTCTTGTTGGTGTAGAAAACCCAGACAAAGATAGAACTCAAAGGGAGCTCACACAGCAAATAATGTAGAATGTGACCAAGTGTATAGATCCAGAGTGATCTAATAGGCAACAAAAGGTGAATAATGATAGGAAAAACCCTCCTATTTATAACAAAATATTGGGTCATTCTAGATCTTGGTGCATGATTAAAATAACATTAACCAAATCTAGATCCACCTTTTAAGGAATATTTTATTATATTTGTTGGAGGGAAAAGGTATTTGACTTGGGTCAAATCCCTTTATTTGTGAATAATAAATAAATAAATGATTTATTTATCATTTTAAGGAAGTGGTTGAAGGGTAATCAAATAAATAATGATTTATTTAATTATTTATGGGTGATTTAGTCATATTTAACAAGGACTATTATTTAAATAAGATTTAAATAATTATTCCTAGAAAATAATAAGATAAATACAGATTTATCTAATTAATTTCTTTGTTTTGGGTTAAACATGACTAGGAAAATCAAACAAATATAGGTTTGTTTAATATTTCCTTTTGGGGTTTCCTGTTTAGACCATAAACAACCTAATAAATGTGTTTTATTAAGTTATTTTACATAGTGAAAGCCACTTTACTTAGGGTAAAATGGGTCTTACATGGTGTACTTGGGTCCATCTAATGGTAATAGGTTAGATGACCAAAATGTAGGTAACAGGGTGAGGAGGCTCACCAAGGATAAAAATAAGGACATAGTAGCACTAATATCATTGATTATTCAAATATCTTTGGTCTTTTGACTACTTGCATGATTCAATTATTTAGCTGTGGTTGCAGCACTGCTTAGTGCAAAGAATTCTCATGCGGGAATTACAACCTATTCTTTGGATCAACTTGCTTAAGGGATATAAAGGAGGGTTCTGAGCTTCAATTCCATCATCTGGCTTAGGTCCAAACAACCATTAAAATCTACAGCATAGTTACCTTCAGAAATTGCGTCTTTTATGCAGGTGCAGCAGCAGCAGGGTTGTACCCCTGCATTTTGTGCTACTGTTTGAGGAGGAGGTGTTTGTTTACCTCTAGTAGGTCTTATAAGGAGGGCCTTTGGCCATTTTTCTATATTTATTAGTTATTTATGTTGCATTTAGTCATGTAAAATACAGAGTTTTAGTAAACTACATTATTCTCTGTAGTGCTTCTTTTTATACATGTGTAATGCTGGAAGCCCTTACCGGGTGTCTTATTTCTTGTGTAAAAGAGGTCAAACCTCCATTTATTTGCTACTTGATTAATAAAATCTCCAGATAATTCTTATTTCATCATTTTCTATAGAAAACCTCATGGGAATTATGCTCTCACAATCTTCAGAATTTCTGTTGTTGAGAAGTCATGGGATTGGGGTGTTTTTGATCCATCTCGAGTTGGGGACATCTGTTTAGTGTATCTAGATTTATTTGTTTCACCTCCAATTCTGAAAGTGGGTTGTATATTGCCTAAGATAAGGTATCCAAGTCCCAGTCCCCACTTTTATTGTGTTATTTTCTGAAGACATTTGTTCTATGCCCTATATAGCTGCATTTCCCCACTCGGGAAGAAGGATATAGGCCATATTCTTGCCGAGGTTATTACATATACTGGTGAGATTTTATTTTACATATAATTAGCTGATCTAAATGTCCATGCTCATGATTTTATGAAGCTCCAACTTTGGAATATCTTAAGATATTCCATTTGTTGTAGAAAATCCCAATTTTGGGATATTACAGTGGTATCAAAGCTGCTACCTTGGCTCAACCTGTGGATTTTAGATCAAATCAGAAGATAAGAAGAAGACAAGAAAAAAATTATGGAGATAATGAGATTACTCTCATCTATTTTCAGATCTGTTAGCCACCTATGAAATTTGTTATACCAAAAGGTGGCTAAATCATTTTTTGGAGCCTTCAAGGAACAAATTTTATTGCAAAAAATGTGTTATCTCTTGAAGACTCTTGAAGGCCTCATGCATTTGTCCAAAATTTTCCTACTATGCCCATTTTACACTCTGGAATTCTGCTAATTTCATGAGAAGAAACTGCTGCAAAATCACCTTTTTCCCCTTTCCTCACTTGAAAAGATAACCTACATTTTTCTCCCCTTTTCCTCCATAAAACTCCTCTATTTTCATGATTCCCCTTCTTCCATTCATGACAATCATCTTTTACCACCCCACCATTGGTTTATTCCATCCAACAGCCACGCTCCTCCCCACACCCTCTGAAGCAGTAAAACCAAATAACGCAGGATTTTATAATGTTGTTTTGTATTGTGCAGGTGTTTAATGGCGTTTCCCGTAGGAGCTGTGAACCTTGTCCAAAGGAAGAAACCCGCTTATAGTAGAAATAAATTAGGAATGAGTTAATGAAGCCACACTTCCGAGTTTTGAACCTAGAGTTTTATGGGTCGGAGTGAATACAACGAATTGCGTTAACCCCGAGTTAACCCCATGGTCAATCACTGTACAAAACTGGAGCATTTTTTATCGCACCACCTTTGACAGGAAAGCTGTATTCCCCATTTGAACGTGATCAATTCCACAGGCTGACACATGGCCTTGAGTGGTTTGGAGATACTACCCTCCCCGGGTGTTAAAAATCGACTGTGAGCTCAGCGCGATATTGGCATACACCGTCCGATCTGAGGCTGGCTCATCAGACGGTGATCACGCTCAAAAGCAGCTTGGGGGATAAAATAAGGTATGGTGCGACCCATGGCCCACAATCAGTCGCCCTGGTCCCCACAGCCACGACAGCAGTCAGCAGTCCCCTGGAGCCAATGGTCTCAGCACCTAGTCAACATACATGTCAGCACACACGCGGCAACAACCGATTGGAGCGGGTCTCGTTTGATTGCTCGCATAGTCGTGAAACCCGGACCCGATATGCTTATAGGGTAGATTTCATAAATATTTCGGGTCACACTTGGGCTGACATCAACAGGCCCCAAAACGGAGCTGGGGAACTTTATAGGGCGAACTTCATAAAATTTCAGGTCACAAACACCCTGATGCCAGCAAGTCCCTTTTGTGACCCGAAATGGTTATACAACTTGGTTTTATCAAAAGTTTTGAAGTCTGGACATATTATTTGGTAAGGGTGATTAAATGGTTTTTCTATTATGTCGAAGAAAAAAGCCGAAGGCTGGGGTTTAACTCTCATGCCTTCTATTCTTTAAAGGGAAGCCATCCATGGGTTCAAATTTCCGTGCCTCGTCAAATACCTCAAAGGAATTGATGCCTCATGAGCCCTGCACAACACTGCACACCAACAGAACACAGTAAATGAATCGGAAATCGAAGAGTATCATTGTCGAAGACAGAACGCACCAGAATGGAATATTGAAGACAAATTTATGAGGATTACGGCTAAGATTGATTATCAAAAGCCTAATCCTCCCAATTAAGACACAATTAAAAGGAAATCAAAGTGTTTGATAAGATAGAAGGCCTGTACCACTACATCTGAGGCAAATTGATTCCTCCCAGCTACCACGGTGCCACCTGTGCCTCAAAGCATTCAAACAGAGGCCGAAGTTATTGATCAAGATCAAATATTTGCCTCAGCGCAGCCAGAGAGTTAATTCTACAAATAAACTTAATGACAAAATATCAGCGAAGTTACTTTCACATAATAGAGAGCCTCAAAAGTCAATAAGAGCTCCCACTGGGCTTAATCTTAAATTAAAAACATTAATACATTCAGAAACATATGTAAAATTCTTCATCGAGCCCCTCAAAGGCTGTGAATTCATTAAGAATGTATTAATTATCTTTGGAGATATTTCATCAGATCTCACCTCCTCATTCCTTCTATAAATACTTCTATAGAAGATGAGAAAATGTTGGTTGCTGAACTTTGAAATGTAATTGAGCTTGAGACTTCTACTTGTAAATAGTTTTCATTGGCCCTTGAAGCTCTTCTTGTGACAGATAAGTTAGTCTGCGAAGTGTAGATGATTGTTAAGCTAGACCATTGGACTTAAAGCTGTAACTGGTTTGGAGCATCAATACAAGTTGATTTATGGGATCCTGGTCTATGTTGACAGTGATGTTATTTCTTATTGTAAATTGTTATTTTGTTTCTATTTTCACTGTGTTCATATTCTCTTATAAAGAACAACATGCATAGAGTTAGGACCTATTGTATATCAGTACCCTTCTCTGACTGAAAATCTTTATCTACATGTTTTCTTCCAATTTGTGTTATTTAGGAATGATCTAATTTAGTTCAAGCATAGGAATTCTAGCATTCCCTCATCCTACTATCTGAGCTAGTTGTTATTCTTAAATGTCATTTTTAGTATATGTTAAATAGAGTTGAACTAAGGAAGATATGGTGTGCCTTGGTCCTATTTTTATCCCAAAAGACTGTTTAAAATTTTCCCTTGGAATGTGTTAAAAGCTGGCTAGTTTGAAAGTACTTACCAGATCTTAGGCCATTCTTTGTTATCTTTGTGTTTGTCTTGAAAGTTACCAAGTAGAGCAGAGCTAGGAGAGGATTTGTGGTGAGCCCGACCCGCTAGTTTCTTCTCCAAAGGTTGCCTTCATGTTTCCCTTTGTTTTAAAAATGTTTTCTATCAAAAGTGGATCAAAGGCTGGCTAGTTTCGAGTACTTACCAGATCCTGGATTTCTTTTATGTATTTCTTAAGTGTTTTTCAAAGGCTGGCTAGTTTCAAAGTACTTACTAGATCCTAGGCTACTCTTTGTTCTTCATTTGTTTAATTCCCTTTCTTTTTTGTCTCATTTCATTCCGTAAATCAAACTTTAAAAGAGATACTTAGACACAGATGACTTGCCCCATGGACCACTCTTGAACCTTGCTGTTTCAATTAAACCCTATTATGACTCCATAGCCCAATGGTCTAAAACCTGCAATTATCTATCTTTCTGGAAAAGCTTGTTCTATTTTCTTTCAACTTCACACGTTTGAAACTCTTTGCCCTTATAACTTTCCACCTCAAACAATAATCATGCTTAACCATCCAAAAACAAAACCAAACCCTCGGCCTTCATAACTAGCCTAATATCATTACCCAAAACTTCAAAGACAAATCCATCTTTGGACTTATTGGAGAGATACCTCTCCGGATTTAGGAGAGCTAGATCCTAGAATCCCAAAGTGGTTGAATGATGTTCTCCCTGCAATTGGACTTTTGCCAATCTTGCTATTTACAGGGTGCTAACATTTCTGGCGAATCCACTCAGGATCAAACCCAGAATCTCTGGTTCCCCTTAAAATTTCATACAAACATTGTTTACTGTGTAAGAAGCAACCTTTACAAGCACTACCAAGAAATGGTAATCATGATGAAACTTGTTTGAATCAGTGACAAACTAGGCAAAACCTAGGATTCTCATAAGAGTTTGTCTAACCTTGAAAAATCAGCCAGCTTAGCCATAAGAGTAGACTGTCTTTATCTCATAACCGTAGCTAAGTTTTGAAACAGAGTTAGGAAATTCTTAGAAACCACACAACTGAAAAATAACTCAAAAAACCCAAAAATATTGCAGATTGGTATCCAATAAACATGGTGGTGGACCATAAAACCTTTTACCTCCTTAGGAGCTAAAAACTTCCACTTGGTGACTCCAAAATCCTGAACAGACCTTAAGACTCCACTGGGAAGAACCCTTATCATTGTAACATCATTCAAACTCAGTTAGAGGACTGTAGGATTAAAATTTGTGTAAACAGATTAGTTGACCTTTTAAACACTGTCATACCTGGTTGAAATTTTCTTGTTTATTTGGGTCTGAAAAAACACAGCATAGTGGCTCCTAGAAAGATTAACACTAGAGCCTATCCTAACCCTGATACACCTGAGATAGTTGATAACCCAGAAAGTATCCTTAGGAAGTCTCCTAGGATTAAATTATCAATTGTTTTCAGATTACCCTTGAGAGCTAATTCAGTTCCTGAAAATCTTTCAGCTCTACAACAATCACAAGTTGACTTAGTAAACCCCTTCAGGACTAGGTCTCTTGATGATTTAGATCAGTTAGATTTTGAGTCTTCACTTTCATCTCCTGAAACAAGTGAACATCCTGGTAGAAGAGAAGCAACACCTCCTGATTTACATTTCCTTCACAACTTAGGTGTCTCTCATCCAAGATCAACTCAGCAATCCACTCCTGGTCCATCCACTTCTACTCACCCTACATCCACTGTTCAAACCACTCCATTCTAGCCCATTTTCCCTCTTTTTAATCCACATCCACCTCCTACCATGGCTGCGTGGTATGCTCCCTTAGTCCTTCTTGTACCATTAGTCAATCTTCCACAGGACTATCAGTCCAAAATTCCATTATATGATGCTAGAAATGCTACAACTGCATCACAACATGTGGATAAGATGAATGACTACTTTGACATAAATGAGATTGATGATAATTATATCAAGCTTAGATTATTTGCTCAAAGCTTAGGAGGGGAAGTCATAAAATGGTTTAAAAGATTAACCCCCCATAGTATCAATGATCTCCAAGCCTTCCATCAGACATTCTTAAACAAATGGGAGGTAAATAAAAATCCTCTCCAAGTCATTTTTTATTACAAGAACCTCCATATAAACATCGAGGAAAGTGTACAAGCTTATTGTACCGGATTTAATAGCGTATATAATGCACTTTCCCCATATCTAAAACCTCCACAAGGCTAAAATTTAAACAAATTTCCTGAAGGGTTTGACCCTGAGATGTCCTATCAGCTGAGAGAGAGAGATCCTGTAACTCTTGAAGAGATGCAAAAAGGTGCTCTTTCTGTGGAAGTAAACTTGATGGAGAAGAGAGAAAGAATGAAAAATGAAAAGAGAGTGTCCTTTAGAGAGAAATCTACACCCTCTACTTCCAACTCAAATATGGAGAGGATGATGGAGGAGATGATGAAGAAAATGAGCATCCTTGAGAGAGCACAAGCCAGTCAAAACCAAACTGCTCCTCAAAACAAAAACCAGAACCAGAATCAGAATTTTAGAAGGAACCAACCTCCAAACAGACTTAGGGAAGATGATCACCGTGATCACTCCCTTTCATCAAAACTATGTAAGTGGAGGTTGAGGAAACAAATGAGATAACAAAGGAAGATGATATCAACATGCTGGGGGTAGATAATGATGACTTTGAGGTTCATTAAGATAGAAAACAAGGTCTTTATACACCTTATGATGACAAAAGAGATAATGATGAAAGTTATTGTCAAGACGTGGAAAATGTCATTATAGAGTCTCAAAGAGAATATGACCTTAGAAGAAAAACCAGTCAAAAAACTCCCAACACCAAAACCTCTGAAAAATATTCACAAAACAACACTGCAACCAAGCCTAAAGTTGTCAAATAGAAGGACAAAACAGTAGCTATGAATTCTGATAAAGGTAGAGAGAAAGGCACTAAAAACAATGAAAAACAAAGTGCGGACATTAGTAGTGCTAACACTTCAGATAATACTCCTATTAAAACCATTTTTTCAAATGTAAATAGAACGAATCAGCAAGCTAATGTTGCCGATAGACTAGCAGCTAGTAAGGCTGAAACATGTTTTCAAAGAACCAAATTCCTTTCAGCCTAGAGTAGGAAATTTCAAAGATCAAAATCTCTGTTCCCCTGACTGAGTTAGCTGCCCAGAATATATATAGGACCCAAATTTTGAAGGCTTTGAATATTGAGGATAATAATGACACAATCAATCTTAATGATGACCAACCAGAGCTTATTTTTGGTCCTAATATTGAAGGTAAGTATCAAGAGGGACATGTTCCTCCCTTTTATGTAAGTTTAAATGTTCATGACAAGATTTTACATAACGTTATGCATGATTCGGGCGCCTCTCATAATTTAATGCCCAAAGCTGTCATGGAGATCCTAGGCCTTGAAATCACCAGACCTTACAAAGACCTTTACTCCTTTGACTCAAGCAGAGTAAAATGTTTAGGATTAATTAAGGACCTCTATGTCAACTTACCTCAAATTCTAGCCAAATGTTTAGTCATGGATATTGTTGTGGCTGATTTTCCCCCAAAGTATGGAATGCTATTATCTAGGTCTTGGGGAGCTAAGTTACAAGGAACCATGCAGATGGACATGACCTATGCGACTATCCCTATTTTCAATAAGATTAGAAGATTTTACAGGGAATCTCATATGCAATACACAGTTACAAGTCAAGACAGACTGCAAAAATCTCCTTTATACTCTGTAAACACAGGCCTGGATTCATTTATCCTTTTCAATGATGAAACTTTCAACGAACAAGTGACCTTGTCTGATTTAATGACAGATAGAGAGGAGGAAGAAGATAATGTAGGAGTGTCAGAACAATTTGATGAACCTGTAAACTATAGCAAACAAAACATAGGTCTTGAGCTACAAATCATGTGTCCATTGCTTTTAAACATTGGGAGTCAAGAAATCAGTCCTCGACCCAATAAAAAATCTAAGTTAAAACAAGTTCAACAATGTGCTGACCTCCAAGAACAATTCGATAGCACACTTATTGAAGAGCATAGTAACCCAAATGATAAACTCAATACTATTCCTCTATGGAGTATGCACTTCGATGGGTCTTGCACTAAGACCAACGCTGGTGCAGGTGTCTGGATATGCAACACTG
This sequence comes from Pinus albicaulis, assembly GCA_034641835.2. NCBI lineage: Eukaryota > Viridiplantae > Streptophyta > Pinopsida > Pinales > Pinaceae > Pinus > Pinus albicaulis. Next base: position 775,258,212 of record CM076578.1, read on the forward strand.
AAAACAACCACACAGAAAGCATTTCCTGCAAAAAACTGCCAGTGTTCCAATAACATAGTGGAATATGAATCCCTGCTTCTAGGCTTGCGTTTGTTGGAAAAGTTAGGAGCCAAGAGAATCAATGTCTATGGGGATTTAGAGTTATTCATTAGGTAAGTCAATGGAGAATACAGTGCAAATCACCCAAGACTTAGGGCCTATTGAAACGATGTCATGGACCTTTTAAAAACTTTTGAGGAATACCAGATAATTTTTGTCGCAAGGAAAAGAAATATTGCGGCCCACAATTTAGCCTTTGCAGATAGAAAATTCTTAACGCCATATGAAACCAAAGAATACACAACTCAAATAAAATTCATAGCATCTATACCTGATAAAGAAAAATACTCGCAAGCGTTCGATGGGGACAAACAAATAGAAGACTTCATGCAATTCAGAAATGAATTCGAACTACACAGTTTGGACTCATATTATGATACAAACTGCAGTGAAGAAATTTTTCTTGGTGAAGAAGAATTGTCGCCTGAATTGGTTAATATTAATCTACTATCAAGCAAACTTCAAAACAAAACAAAACTGACTGCAGAATCAGGAACAGAAGAGTTAGAAACCCTGCAGTCCAAAGATTAAAGTTTGCCTAAGGGTCTGGCACCTTTAGAAGAGTTGTTTGATTTTAACGATGTGTCCAGGAAGCCAAAACTGGAACCTATAGAGACTGAAGTAGAAGAGTGCAATATAGGCAGTGAACTTAAACCTAAAATGATTAAACTATCTAAAATGTTACCACCTCACATTAAACTCAAATACAGAGATGTTTAAAGAATTTTCTGATGTTTTTGCGTGGAGTTACGAAGATCTAAAATCCTATGACACTGAAATAATACAGCACAAAATTCCTCTCAAAGAAAACCAAAAACCATTCAAATAGAAATTGTGCAGAATAAACCCTGTTCAACTACCTCTGGTTGAGAAGGAAATCAGGAAAATGTATGAAGCTGGTATTATTGTCCCTATTAGATATTCTGAGTGGGTGTCTAATCTGGTGTCAGTTAGGAAGAAAACTGGAGAGATCAGGCTTTGTATAAGCTTTAGAGACTTAAACAAAGCTTCATTAAAGGAAAACTACCCTTTACCTAAGATGGATCATATTTTACAAAGGGTGGTAGGGTCTAGAAGAATTTCTTTGCTTGATGGCTACTAAGGGTACAATTAGATCTTAGTTCACCCTGCTGAACAGTTAAAGATAGCCTTTACTACACCATGGGGCACTTTCATGTATGTGAAAATGCCCTTTGGTCTAATGAATGCTAGAGCAACTTTTCAGAAAGCCATGGACATAGCATTCTCAGAGGAACTACCTTGATGATGTTACTATGTTTTCAAAAACAGATGAAGAGCACTTAGCACATTTAAGAACACTCTTCCAGAGATGCAGAAAGTTTGGGATATCTTTAAACCCTAAGAAAACACTATTTGGGCTCCAAGAAGGTAAACTTCTTGGGCACATTATTTCATAAGAGGGTATTAAGATAGATCCAAAGAGGATTGAGGCCATAGTGCAAATTTCTCATCCTCGAAACATCAAGGAGTTGCAATCTTTCATTGGAAATATTAACTTTTTGAGAAGGTTCATACCCAACTTAGTTGAGCTCCTTAGGAATATAACAAACATGTTGAAGAAGGAGCAAGTGGTAAAGTGGACCTTGCAAGCAAAGAATTCCTTTGAGCTAGTGAAACAAGCGTTAACCAAAACACTGGTTCTAATAAGTCCTGATTTTTCAAAATATTTTTATATTTTTTCGTTTGCATCAGAACATACCATAGCTGCTATCCTTTTACAGAAAAATCCACAAGGACAAGAGTAGCCTATTGCATTCTTTAGCAAGGCATTGAGGGATGCCCCTCTGAAGTATAACATTATGGAGAAGCAAGCTTTTGCTTTGGTTAATGCTTTGAAAGACTTCAGAGTATACATCCTTCACTCACACATCATTGCCTTTGTCCCAAATTCAGTTGTGAAAGACATTCTAACACAGGACCCAGATGGTAAGAGAGGTAAGTGGATTTTTGTTATTCTTGAATATGATTTAGAGATAAAACCCACTAAAATCATCAAAGGCCAAGGTCTAGCTAGATTAATGGCTGATTAATGCTTTAGATGATCAAGAGGAAATCTCAACTCCCATTGTTGAAGACCATTTCATGAATTCCTCTTGGTATGCTGATATTATTTATGTTTTGCTTAATTTAAATACACCTCCTGGTTTGACAAAAACAAAGGCAAGGTTCCTAAAGTTAAAAGCCGTAAACTATTGCATTATAGATAGATGTCTTTATTGGAAAAATGCAAGTAGTGTATTGCTTAAATGTTTTCCTGAGTGTGATGAAGAGAAGGTTAAGAACGAGCTTCGTGAAGGAGAGTGTGGAGGTCATTTGTACTGGAAGACAACAACCAACAAAATTTTGAGGGTTGGTTTCTATTGGCCCACTCTCTTTCCTGATATACACAAGATGATAATTGCCTGTCATAAATGTCAACTTTTTGAAGGCAAAAGAAAACTTCTACCCCTACCTCTGCATCCAATCACTGTTGAAGCTCCTTTTGAATAGTGGGGACTTGACTTCATAGGAGAAATCCATCCACCATCTTCTACTCAACATAGATGGATTCTCATTGCCACAGACTATTTCACTAACTGGATAGAAGCCATACCTTGTAGGCAGGCCAATGATTCTGTTATTATAGAATTCATGGAGACTAACATTCTCTCCAGATTTGGCTATCCTACCAAGATCATAACTGATAATGCAACAGCATTTGGATCAAAGAAGATGGTTGAATTCTGTCACAGATATCATATAACATTGGGGCATTCCACGGCCTATTACCCTCAAGGTAATGGACTTGCATAATCCTCAAACAAGATTTTAGTGAACATAATCAAGAAACTGTTAGAGGACAACAAAAAGTCTTTGCACACAAAGCTAGTTCATGCACTTTGGGCTGACAGATTGAATTTGAAGAAATCTATTGGTATTCCACCTTTCCAGCTTCTGTATGGTACTGATGAAATTTTTCCAACCAGCCTTGGTGTACCATTCATGAAGTTGATTCAAGAGTTGCAAACTGAAGATAATGACATGATCAGAAGAATAAATCAGACCATTCATCTTCAGCAAACCAGAGAGGAGGTTTATAACAAAGCATTGCAGAAGCAGGACAACATTAAAAAGATTTTTGACAGAAGAACCAAGGCCAGCAATTTCAATATTGGGGACAAATTTTTGAAGTGGGACTCAAGGAGGGAAGACAAGGGCAAGCATGGAAAATTTGGCAACTTATGGCTTGGCCCTTACTCTATCCATTCAGCTGCCGGTAATAATGCCTATTTTTTGCAAGAGTTGAATGGAGCAGAATTGTTTGGGGGTCCTGTCAATGGCAGGATGCTCAAGCATTACTTATTTTAATCCATGTCATGTTTTGAAGCCTTTTTATCTTTTTTTCCATTATGAATATTTAATCCACCATTGCATTCAAAGTTAGAAAAAATCAAAATACAAAAACAATAGAAGAAAGAAAAGAGGGCGGATTGTGAAAACAAGAAAGGTACATCCCCATACCTAAAAGAAAAACAAATCTGAAAGTGTGCAAGCTCAAATGACACTCCTAAAGAACACACTTCTAGTTATTCAAACAACCTAATCTTGACTAATTAGTTTTAAATTTAATGCTGATAGGATTAGTGAATTCGATTTTCCCAAACTGTTTAATCTTGGCTTATCAGTAGGTAGATTAGGATAGAAATTAAAGGATCAAACATGCTCAAAATTTGAACCTCAGTTTCCAAAGAAAATGACTCAAATCTATTTCAAATTCTGATTCAAAAAAGATGTAAATCTGGTTCCAATTAGCTCAAAATTTGAACCAGAGGACAAGTAAAGACAACTCGAACAAAAGTCAAAACAGAGTTGTAAAAGATGAAGGGAGTGCTTGAACTTTTAGACCCTAAGCCTTCCATTTTGATTTAATTTTCTGCAAAATAAGATCTATGTGCGACTTTTTTTTATGCCATAGATCAGCAACAAGTTAGACTGCTCAATCCTGACTTGTATGCTTTTGAATTTTTGCTTTAGAAATTAGTGAATAAAATATGTTGGACAGTTTAATCCCAACAGATAGTAGATTAGGTAGAGAATCATATGGGCTCAACTGTTAAATCTGAGTCCATGGAGAAAGAAGGAGTAGAAATAGATTAGATTTCTTGCTTTCAAAAAAAAAAAATTGTTGTAAAAGAGTTTGCCAATCCAAGTGCACTCTAAAGAAGAAAAAATATTAGATCTGTAGGATTGGGTAGGTAGAAAGCTTGTTGATGAAAGAGCCATTGATTTTATGGCTACTAATATGTTTTCAGAGTAAGATCATCCCAGCAAAGGAAGAGCAGCCCAATGGATGAGGCATAGGGCAACCTCCCAGAGAAAGCAAGTCTGAAGCTCTTGATGCCTTCAAGAAGGCACCATCCCTAAGTGGAGCCACTGTTAGCCACCTATGAAATTTGTTATACCAAAAGGTGGTTAAATCATTTTTTGGAGCCTTCAAGGAACAAATTTTATTGCAAAAAATGTGTTATCTCTTGAAGACTCTTGAAAGCCTCATGCCTCTGTCTAAAATATTCCCTACTGTGCCCATTTTACACTCTGGAATTCTGCTAATTTCATGAGAAGAAACTGCTGCAAAATCACCTTTTTTTCCCTTTCCTCACTTGAAAATCTAACCTACATTTTGTTCCGCTTTTCCTCCATAAAAATCCTCTATTTTCATGATTCCCCTTCTTCCATTCATGACAATCATATTTTACCACCCCACCATTGGTTGATTCCATCCAACGGCCATGCTCCTCCCCACGCCCTCTGAAGCAGTAAAACCAAATAACGCAGGATTTTATAATGTTGTTTTGTATTGTGCAGGTGTTTAATGGTGTTTCCCGTAGGAGCTGCGAACCTTGTCCAAAGGAATAAACCCGCTTATAGTAGAAATAAATCGGGAATGAGTTAATGAAGCCATAGTTCTGAGTTTTGAACTTAGATTTTTATGGGCCAGAGCGAATACAATGAATTGCATTAACCCCGGGTTAACCCCACGGTCAATCATTGTACAAAACTGGAGCAATTTTGATTGCACCGCCTTTGACATGAAATCTATATTCCCTGTTTGAACGCGATCAATGCCACAGGCTGACATGTGGCCTTGAGTGGTTTGGAGATACCGCCCTCCCTGGGCATTAAAAATTGACTGTGAGCTCAGCGCGATATTGGCATATGTCGTCTGATCTGAGGCTGGCTCATCAGACGGTGATCGCGCTCAAAAGAAGCTCAGGGATAAACTAAGGCATGGCGCGACTCATGGACCACAATCAGTCGCCCTCGTCCCGACAACCACGACAGTAGTCAGCAGTCCCCCGGAGCCAGTGGTCCCAATGCCTAGTCAGCATACATGTCAGCACACACGCGACAGCAATCGATTGGAGCAGGTCTTGTTTGATTGCTCGCATAGTCATGAAACCTAGACCCGATAGCACCCAATCTGAACCTCAGGCTGAAAAAGGCAAATCAGGGTAACAACTAAACCACGCTCAGCCTTGTAGCTAGCCCTACAAGGACAGGAGAGGGCTCTCTCCGTAGAATAGATATTCAATAAAATGGTAATGAACTGGTTTTAGGCTAGATATATAAATGGGAAAAATAGTTTTGATGAATTACTGAAATTTCAGGGATGTATGGGACAAGAGGACAATATGAACTGAGGAATTAAATCAGGATACAGAATATTTCATAGGGCAAGATAGGCAGGAGGTTTAGCAATCAAGTCTAAATAAGATGAAATGGAAAGACTGTTGAGAAGTTGAAAAGGGCATAATAAATGAATCCTTTTCAAACAGAAGAAAATACACAGAGTATGAATGATTCCCCAAGGTAGAGCATATAAAATGGATTCTACCTTTCTAACTTGAAAACATTCAACTGGAGATGTTAATGAATGAATGGTGTAACATAACAATGTACATATGAAACATAAAGGAGAAACATATGCTAAAACTCATACCACATGAATCCCATAAATCAGAGCTGCATCACTTTATTTAATTCCCTGCCAAACTGTACAATGGAGCGCAGAGCTCACTGCCACACTATTCCCCTACTTCTGAGTTTTCAGACCTCAGACCCTTTTTTTTTTTTTTTGCAAATAATTAGAATTTACAATAAATAGACAAATTTTGCCGGAATACAAATCGATGGAAGGGGAGAAATCACAACTGAAGATAGAAGGCCAAAAGCCAACAGTCTCTTCGTAAAGGAAGAGCTGCATTACATCTGGCCAGTGAGAAGGCAAAAAATTGTAACGTAGATTTCTCTACAATGTAACTGAAGATGTGACTGTTACAATTTGGGTCTCGGCCTCTGGCTGTCGCTTTGCTTTCCATTATTCCTTTTGAATAACTGGCTTTTAATAAGATGTCGTTGCAGTAAACTGGAATAAACTGAAATAATGCCTTTCGTGAAGGGAAATAGTGAATAAGAAGGAAGGGAGAGGAGGCGGGACCAACATCTTAATCGCAATCGGGATCGGGGAGCGGGAAAATATATACAAAATAAGACTTTCGATGCGGTTGGATTAAACCATGGGAAGTCCTTTAATAAATGTAATAAAATGCAATTTTGGGACTTACAAAGGGGAAAGGGCCTTTATATTATAATGGGGAGTAAGTGCTGTATGGTGGGCCCGAGGATAAAATCGCAATCACAATATTGGAATTTGCGATGGGAATTTGCGATGATCGCACATCGCACATCGCAAATTCCACATCAACAAGACACTTGAATCTCTAAACTTGCGATCTTGCGATTTTGCGCTAAAGTGGTGGGGTTTATATATATGATATAACTTTGTTATAAATTTTGTGGGGTATTGGTCGGAGAAGTGTTTAAGGGGAGGGACTTTGTAATATGAAGTTTTTTATTATAAAGTCCAAAGGCATGGAGGGGAAGTGGTTGGGTAATAAAATCGCATATTTTATTAAATGATTTACAATGCGATATTATAATCGGAAGGGGGAAGGAAGGGGTTTTTAAATGGATTTGAACATAAAGTTAAAGGGGAAACATGGGAAATAGGTGGGGCTTAGGGAATAGAGGGCTTTTACTTCACTTAAGCACAAAATTCAATCCAGAAGCCAGTTTTGAGAGTGTAGTATACCGTTGGAAAGCTCTTTCCGGGCTCTTTCTGATGGATCTACTTTGAAGATGATTTGGCACTGAAAATACTACAGAAAAATTCTCTGAAGGAAGAGACATCACTTTGTGGAGATAACAGCTTCTGAATTGTGGCTGAAAGGAAAAGTATCATGTCTTCACCTCAAAACATGGTTTTGAGGTGAAGCTTGCATCAAACCAAACAAATGATATCTTTGATCTTCCTGGTGCTATGACTTTGTATTTGTTGACTTCCTCATGACTTCGCTGATCTTTATTTGACACTTGACTCATTAATTTGACCATGGCGAGACCTTAGAGACTAATGAGACCCATCCTATGACCTACTAATATGATTTTGAGAATGAAAGTGACAAATGACTGAAGATCATAGGAAGGAAAATCAGCAAGTACCTCATGAGGGAAAACTGGTAACAAATTACTATCATCAATGAATCCATGACCTAACGGAATGGCGAAATTGATTATTATGGGACTCCTAATATGCAAATGCAAAAGAGAAATTTTGATCACTGATGGCAGTATGACTAGAGTGACACTCCCGGACCCGATACGCTTATAGGGCGGATTTCATAAATATTTCGGGTCACAATTGGGTTGACATCAGCAGGCCCCAAAACGGACCTGGGGAACTTTATAGGGTGGACTTTATAAAATTTCGGGTCACAAACACCCTGACGTCAGCAAGTCCCTTTTGTGACCCGAAATGGTTATACAACTTGGTTTTATCAAAAATTTTGAAGTCCGGATATATTATTTGGTAAGGGTGATTAAATGATTTTTCTATTGTGTTGAAAAAGAAAGCCTAAGGCTGGGGTTTAACTCTCACACCTTTGATTCTTTAAAGGGAAGCCATCCATGGGTTCAAATTTTCGCGCCTCGTCAAATACCTCAAAGGAATTGATGCCTCACGAGCCCTACACAGCACTGTACAACAACAGAACACAGTAAATGAATCGGAAATCAAAGAGTATCAGTGTCAAAGACAGAAAGCACCAGAATGGAAGATTGAAGACAAATTTATGAGGATTATGGCTAACATTTATTATCAAAAGCCTAATCCTCCAAATTAAGACAGTTAAAAGGAAATCAAAGTGTTTTATCAGACATAAGGCCTCTATCGCCACATCTGAGGCAAATTGATTCCTCCTAGATACCACAGTGCCACCTGTGCCTCAAAGCATTCAAGCAGAGGCCGGATTTATTGATCAAGATCAGATATTTGCCTCAGCACAACCAGAGAGTTAATTCTGCAAATAAACTTAATGACAAAATTTCAGCGGAGTTACTTTCACATAACAGAGAGCCTCAAAAGTCAATAAGAGCTCCCATTGGGCTTAATTTTAAATGAAAAAAATTGATACAGTTAGAAACATATGTAAACTTCTTCATCAAGCCCCTCAAAGGCTGAGAAGTCATTAAGACTGTATTAATTATCTTGGGAGATCTTTCATTAGATCTCACCTCCTCATTCCTTATATAAATACTTCTGTAGAAGATGAGAAAATTTTGGTTGCTGAACTTTGAAATGTAATTGAGCTTGAGACTTCTACCTGTAAATAGTGTTCACTGGCTCTTTAAGCTCTGCTTGTGACAAATAAGTTAGTCTAGGAAGTGCAGATGATTGTTAAGCTAGAGCATTGGACTTAAAGCTATAACTGGTTTGGAGCATCAATACAAGCTGATTTATGGGATCCTGGTCTATGTCGACGGTGATGTTATTTCTTATTGTAAATTGTTATTTTTTTTTCGTTTTCACTGTGTTCATATTATCTTATAAAGAACAACATGCATAGAGTTAGGACCTACTATATATTAGTACCCTTCTCTAACTGAAAATATTTATCTACATGTTTTCTTCCAATTTTTGTTATTTAGGAATGATCTAATTTAGTTCAATCATAGGAATGCTGGCATTCCCTCGTCCTACTTTCTGAGCTAGTTGTTATTCTTAAATGTTATTTTTAGTATATGTTAAGTAGAGTTGAACTAAGTAATATATGGTGTGCCTTGGTCCTAGTTTTATCCCAAAAGGCTATCTGAAAGTTTCCCTTGGAATGTGTTAAAAGTTTGCTAGTTTGAAAGTACTTACTAGATCTTAGGCCATTCTTTGTTATCTTTGTGTTTGTCTTGAAAGTTACCAAGTAGAGCAGAGCTAGGAGAGGATTTGTGGTGAGCCCGGTCCGCTAGTTTCTTCTCCAAAGGTTGCCTTCAAGTTTCCCTTTGTTTTAAAAATGTTTTCTATCGAAAGTGGATCAAAGGCTGGTTAGTTTCGAAGTACATACCAGATCTTGGATTTCTTTTATGTCTTTCTTAAGTGTTTGTCAAAGGCTGGCTAGTTTCAAAGTACTTACAAGATCCTAGGCTACTCTTTGTTCTTCATTTGTTTAATTCCCCTTCCTTTTTGTCTCATTTCATTCCGTAAATCAAACTTTAAAAGAGATCCTTAGACACAGATGACTTGCCCCATGGACCACTCTTGAAACTTGTTGTTTCAATTAAACCCTATTATGATTCCATAGCTCAATGGTCTAAAACCTGCAATTATCTATCTTTCTGGAAAAGCTTGTTCTATTTGCTTGCAACTTCACACCTTTGAAACTCTTTTCACTTAGAACTTTCCACCTTAAACAATAATCATGCTCAACCATCCAAAAACAAAACCAAACCCTCATCCTTCATAACTAGCCTAATATCATTACCCAAAACTTCAAAGACAAATCCATCTTTGCACTTATTGGAGAGATCCCTCTACGGATTCAGGAGGGCTAGATCCTAGAATCCCAAAGTGGTTGAAATGATGTTCTCCCTATAGTTGGAATTTTTCCAATCTTGCTAATTACAGGGTGCTAACAAGATCTAAGAAGAAAGAAGAGAAATGCATTGAAACTCCAAGAGGGTTTCAAGGAGGAGAAAGTTGCAGTGAGACATCTAGAAGGTTTCAAGAGGAAGAATAAGATGCATGCACTTCCTGTTCTCGTAGAGGAAGTGGAGAGAAAGGAGACCACTTGGAACATGAGATACTGAGTGGGTATTTGGCAGAATACAAGTGCCAACCTAAGGCTCCCAAAGAGACCCTAGATTTTCCTCAGTTTATTCAACTGAGGGAAGAAATAATACCATGCGGTAAGAGAATGATAAGAGGCAACATATTCCTATTGTCTACATTTGATGGATCACTCAAGTGTGCAGCAGAGACTTGGGTGATCAAACTAGAAGCATTTTTCCTACTACACCCAGTAGTGGAAAAAGAGGCTATGGAGATCTCAGCGCTACACTTGGAGGGAAAGGCAAGCTCTTGGTGGTTCAGCCATGTAATTCATGCAAGAATATTTAATTTTTCTGATTTCACTCATTAGATAATTAAGAGATTTGGTAGAGGAAGATCATGGGAGGAGGGGTCCTCTTCTCCACTTGAGGAGCCTTGTACCAGCATTGTCACAATCATGGAGGGGTAGCCATATGTAGCAGTAGTTGGATCGGCCAACACAATGAAAAGAGGAACTCTTGCAACCATACAAGAGGTTCCCAAGACTCACCAAGGTATGCATGTGTTTCCATTTCCTATCATTTCAGAAAATTTTATGGCAAACTTTGGAAATTTGTCCTCACACGGTCAAGAATCAAAACACATTGCGGAGGCGGAGCAAAAAGCTTGCACTGTGCTATGTGACCTTGTTTTAAACAAAGGAGGAATCAACATTCATTCTATTGGACCTCTTTGGAGTTGCATGTAGCATGAGGTGTTAGGGTGCAAGATTGTGGAGGGCATGTTGAGTGTTGTGCCACTTTCTGGTGATGTTTTACCTTCAACACACTTGGATTATTTTGAATCCTAGAGGATTATTGATGAGAGGTCTTCTCTAGGAGATCTCCAAGGGGTTACATCTCAACTTCCCATGAGGTGTAAGGAGGAAGAATTTCTTTGGGAAATTGGTAGTCTTCATTGGGAGGATACCAAGGAAAAAAATCATTGGAGGCATCCACATTTGGATGAATGGAGGTGGATGGAGGGCAAGAGGTTGGTGAGCCACTTGCATATCTATGACATAGGGAAAAAAGAAGCAAAGTTGTGCTGGCTACTCTTGAGAGACTTTGGTCATCTTGGATCATACTCTTTATCAAACGGTATAAGGTGGATGGAGGCATGGTGTGGCACCCATAGGATAGAATAGCAGAGAACATGTTTGTATGGGGCATCATACAAGACAACCATCATGATCTTACTCTATGACTTGTATGAGGGAGAGATGAGGGAGAAACAAGAGTTTTTGTTGCTGTGGATACACTTGGGAGAGTATGGGCAGAAATTTTCCCTTACTTTCCATGATATTTCCAGAGAAGAGGAAGGCACATTCATGGTGCAAGGAGGCTACCCTTTAGCATTAGAGGATTATGAGAGGCTTCCATGTAGGAAGAAGATCTTCTCACATAGCATCACGATGGTGGATGGCTTTGGCATGTGTAATTTCAATAGAAGAAGTCATGGAGTGACAAGAGCCTTGTTACTAAGGCCTACAGTGTTTTCACTTGAGAGCATGTTTCTAGTGATGGAGTGTTCCAAAGGGAGTATGCACCCTCTCTTTTTGCAGATTTTTATGGGAATATTCTCATGGGAGGACTCACTCATGGACCTCACCTTCAGCTCACACATGATGCATGGTAAGAAATACATTTATATGCTTGTTTATTACTCTATTGAGTATTTGTATCTACTCACCATATGTAAACAGTGCATTTCTCCACAAGAGAGCAAGATTATTTATGGGTTTCATGGTCACTTTAGGGACAAATTTTGTAATGTTGATAACCCATATCTACATTACTGTGGGAAAGTGTTGTATTGTTTTGATTGTACATAGTTGATATGTATTGTTGCTTACTACTTCATAGTAGATGAGCTAACATGCATAGCTAAAAAATTTTTGGAGGACCACTTGTCACTTGATGCTCTGAATCAACAGTTGAAAATACTGCGCTGTATCCACCAGAGAAACCATGTGTATCATCCAAAATTGCACATAACATTCAGCCATTTTCTGATTTGGATGCCATATGGTGATGATGTGCCATTCATCTTGTATGGAATTGTTTGGGTTTGCATGGCTCATGAATTTGGAGGAAGGGTCCTTGGAGACTCAATATTCTTCTTGACATTGGAGGGAAATCATGTTGCATCCCAAGATTAGCATGCCCTCTACACTTATCATAAGTGGAGAGGAGGATAGCATGGGGTAGGCCTTCTTGCCTATCATTTTAATCTATTCATCCCACCTACACTTCAGGAGCCAAAGGTGGAGGAGATTCTTCATGAGTTTCCATATTAGAGGGTAACTCGTTTTGTTTGGTTGATAGCTTGGGGATGGGAGATTCAAAAGGGGATGATGAATCCAAATCTACATCAGCCCTCATGCCTCAAGAGGACCTTCAAACAATCTATTTTTTCCTCCATGGATGTATCACATGATGTCAGCTATTTGGGATGTTCACCAAAGGACAACGGACACCCTTGGGAGGGGTAGCTTGGAGATGTGTTTATGGAACAACACCTTGATCTATGGGGAATAATATCATATGGGGGTGCTATAGGGGAAGAAGAGGTTCTTCAATCCTATATTTTCAGTTGCTTAGGAACAAGCAACATTTGAGAGGGGAGGACTGTAATATTCCAAAATTTGCACACAGCAATTTGGAATATTAGATTTTTGTTGCTTTCACCTAGAAGAGGAATAAAGGGGTAAGGAGGCCCATGAACAATAAAATATGAATAATTTCCACCCTGATAAGGAAGGGTCGCCTTAGAAGCTAGATTTTACACTTTTAGGTGTGAACAAGGGAAAAATAGATGTGGACAGAGTCAAGTTTGACTAAGTCAACATGCATTCTTGAGGAGGAATGGATCACCCAAGTAAACTAGCTCAATGTGAACAAGGATCAACCTAGACACACATATGAGAATTGGATTGAAGACCCCTTAGTGTGAAAAGAGGAATTTTAGGTGAATTAGTTCCATTTGACCAAGTCAAAAATGCTGCTACAAGGTGAGGGAAGCAAACAAGGACAACATAGTTTTGAAGGAGGAATCTTCACTAGGAAGTCACCTCAACAATGTGTGGGGTCCAGGGTGAGGAGGCTCACCAAGGATAAAAAGAAGAGAATAGCAACATGTAGATCATTTATTATTCAGATATCTTAGGTCTTTTGACTACTTTCATGCTTCATTTTTTTAGCTGTGGTTGCAACACTGCTTAGTGCAAAGAATTCTCATGCGGGAATTCCAACCTATTCTTTGGATTGACTTGCTTAAGGGATCTAAAGGAGGGTTCTGAGCTTCAATTCCATCATCTGGCTTAGGGCCAAACATCCATTAACATCTACAGTGTATTTACCTTCAGAAAATACGTCTTTTATGTAGGTGTAGCAGTAGCAGGGTTGTACCCCTGGATTTTGTGCTAGTGTTTGAGGAGGTGTTTGTTTCCCTCCGGTAGGTCTAATAAGGAGGGCCTTTGGCCATTTTTCTATATTGATCAGTTATTTATGTTGTATTCAATCATGTAAAATACATATTTGTATTAAACTGCATTATTTTCTGCAGTGCTCCTTTTTATACATGTGTAATGCCGGAAACCCTTGTCGGGTGTCTTATTTCTTGTGTAAAAGAGGTTAAACCGCCATTTATTTTCTACTTTATTGATAAAATATCTAGATGAGTATTATTTCATCATTTTCTATAGAAATAATTATGGTAATTATGCTCTCACAGTCTTCATAAATTCTGTTGTTGAGAAGTCATGGGATTGGGGTGTTTTTGAGCTATCTTGAGCTGGGGAGATTTGTTTAGTGTAGCTAGTTTTATTTGTTTCACCTCCAATTATGCAAGTGGGTTATATAATTTCTAAAATAATGGATCCAAGTCCTAGTCCCCACTGTTATTGCGTTATTTTCTGAAGAAAAATGTTTTATGCCCTATATAGCTGCATTTCCCCACTCGGGAAGGAGGATATAGGCCATATTATTGCTAAGGTTCTTACATCTACTAGTGAGATGTTATTTTACATCTAATGAGCCAATATAAATTTCCATGCTCATGATTTTTTGAAGCTCCAACTTTGGAATATCTTAAGATATTCCATTTGTTGTAGAAAATCCCAATTTTGGGATATTACAAAATGGAAATGGATGGCACAATGTTTCTGTCACTTCTCCCACCATATATCCCACCATGGAAAGTATATTAAAAACCATTGATATAATTTAAGGAAAAAAATTATGGCACATTCACATCTTTACTGCCAAAATCAATGTGATTTATTGGAGAAGACCTTGGAAAGATTCTACAGTTGAAGTTCGTGGACAATGATTTCAATGGTAAAAATAAATATCCATAGCTCCCACTAGATCGATAGTTAAAATAAGTGAACTACCATGATAATGGTGTGACGAGGTTAGAACTACAACAGTGGGGAGCTGGGTTGGCGCAGTCAGGTTTGTTGAACATGTTGAATGTTATGCACTTCAGCAGAAGTCCAGGAAGTACAACTTGTGTGAGACAACTGCTCGTGTTGATACAAGATGGATGCTTGTCAATGGGGAAGAGGATCCCTATTGACCCAATTTTGATATGGAGAATCACAAGACTACCTTATAAAGGGTTGAACCCCACAAAGAAGTTTTCTAGAAAAAATCATTACAGGGCCATAACAGAAAACATGAAGAACAAGTTTGGAAAGATGAAAGGGAAGTGAGTTTATGATATCAGTTCAATCAATGGCCAGGTATTTTTCTTCACAACACATATATTTCTTGGAAAATTCATGAGGAAGTGTCGGGCTAATGAAGTCCCTAGACCAGTGGTTTCATTAGCTATGCAGTGTGCTAATGGGGTTTAGTACAACTAGGCCGCATACCTATGCAAAGAGTTTCTGGACGAATGCTGCAAGGATCATGAGAAAGGTAATTTGTTTCACTATGCATGGTTAATTTTTATTATTGCGATGCTTTCATGGAAATAGCAGGAAGATTTTCAGTTCCCTTCGATAGCCTTAGATTTTTGTGGAGCAAAAAGGTATGCATTGTTGTGGTATACCACTAAACTAGTGTACACAGAGGATAAAAGATTTTTTTTTGTTATGTATCACATGGACTTACACATGTTCATGAACCAACACCCTCACCTTTCACCAAGCCTATACAAGCAGTATAAGTCTGTCGCGAAGTTTAAGGCTGACTTCCACAATATTTATATGCAGGCTCGTAGGGACACAACGAAGACATGTAATCCCTGCCATATTTAGTGACAAAATACTATCTCCTAGCAGAGATACAATAGTGGCTGGATGAGTGGATCACTCTGCTGGAGATAGAGACGAAGAATACTTTGACATAGAAGGACACAATGCAGCATGGGGAAGTGAGTGGGAAGGACAAGGATGAGAAAGACATAAAATAAGAGAAGCAACATGATGAGGGTCACTAGGATCCTCTTGGAGGTGATGAGCATAACAAAGAGTCCAAAAAGATAGATGCAAACCCATTTTTCACAGAGAAGAGGAAAGCACACACAAAATATGCCAAAAGAAGAAAAATAAGCCAAAGACAGAAAAGAAAAAGGAAATAATACCATTGGTCTTCACTGATGGGGACTTGGATCAAATTGGGGACAGAGTTTAGGAAGGAATGATAGAATCATGGAACAAGTTAAAGGATCGATACGACACACTTCTAATAGGTGCTGAGGAGCATATTGGAGAACTAAATACATTGGCACAGACAGCCAAACAAAAATTATAGACAAAGGAAAATATTCGAGAAGAAAGAGTAGTAGAGCCCACACTTAGGGCGTGGATAGCACATATCCCAGTCAAAGCCTTACAGTTTGACTCTGACGAGGTACAAAATTAGGATAAATAATGGAAGTATGCGAACATGAACATCGGAGCAGTGCCACTTCAAAGATTACATGAGCTTCATCAAGAGATCATAGATGAGCTAAAGCAACGCAAGCAACTCACTTGAAATTTTAACATTCAGGTAGAGAGAGAGTGAGCTTTCTTGAAGCAGAAGCTTGACCAGGAAATCTAGGAGAGGGATCAGGTAATACAAAAACAATATAAGCTAAAGGAAGTGGTTGAAGCAACATGCTGCTGCGTTCCAAACATTGATGTCCGAGAAGAGGAACCAGTGGAGGACAAGGTCGCGAAGCTTGACCTTGCAATAAAAGGATACAAGGGTAACATCGTGGATTTATAATTTCAATATGAGATAAATAGTATTGAGATACGCATGAAACTACAACCAACCACACCACAAGAAGTGCAAGCGCAGATGGATTTCAAGCTCAAATATGTAGTAGCCATCATCTTCGCAACAGTGGAAAATTGTGGGAAGCTTTTGGATGAGAGTTTATAGATTTGGACTTCACTGCAGGAAGATGCAAATGTGTAGAAGCTACAAGAATATATTCAATAGAAGAAACATCAGTTGGAGGAGATATAGGAAATTGTAATAACCTTACCAATATTACATAATATTGCAAAGATCAATGATGGAAATTCCCTCCAGAAGAAGATAAAGGAGCCGAGGAAGGAAGAGAAGACTCTCACAGAGAGAACTCATCCATGACAGGATGAGGTACTATAACTGTCTCAAGTAGTGGATGAGAAGATTCAAGAGCTTTGACATAAAGGGAGGTAGTGATGCAGAAGGCTACGGGATCGACAACAGAATAATTGTTGGAGGAAGTGCGCAATGCATATAAGTAGGTCATAGACATTCTACAGTAATTCAACATAACCTACACTAGAATTGGACCGATGATCAGAGGAAAATCAGCTGAGTGACTCAGGAAGATTCACATGTGAGTGTTGGGGGCTTATTGAGTGCAACCTAACTTGGCCTAGATTTTGAAAAAAATCATGCATTTTGTAGAGTAGAGTGGATAGTGGAGCACGCAATGGAGAGTATTATAAGAAACTAAATTATCACGTGTTGTTGTAAGGGCCTCAGGGTGGGTCGAAGACCCTCCTTTTGGTAAAAGTGTGAGATTTTGTAAGGGATCAATATTTTTGGCACCATAGTTGCTTATTTTAGTGGTATTTTTTGATGATGTAACCAAACAATGTAATAGTATATATAGGAAGAGAGTCATCAAATCAAGTTAGTTTTTCATAAATAAGAATGTTGTGATTTGTAGCTGTAGCAAAAGAGAGTCTCAGCAGCTGAGTGCGCAGAGGCCGAGTGAAGAGTTTGTAGCTGAGTGTGCAGAAATCTTGTAGCTTAGTGCACAGGTCAAGAAAAAGTTGTATTCAAAGATTCATTATAATAATCACAATTTATGTGGACAATATTTTGGTGTTCTTGTGTGATTGATGTGTTTATTTCCTTATTATTTGTTGTAGAGTATTATTTATTCATGTTGCAATTTACTTAAATGTAGTGATGGTTTATGGTTTTAATGAAATGTTTAATTGATTAATTGAATGTGACGAAGTGATTTATAAGTTGATAGTATAAGATAATATAATAATACCACATCTCCTAGTCCCTCAAGGCTGCAGAAACCTGGTTCTAAATCCTCCTATATTTCCTTCAAGTGAGACTATGATATGCTTGCAGGTGGCTTCTTAAAGTGCCAGTGATCAAGGGTTTTGTTGGTGCATAGTATATTTTGAACTTGGGTCAACCCAAACCAAGCCAATGCTTACCATGATGTATCTCTAAACCAAAACTAGAGTAGAACCCATGAGCACTACCTCTCCTGTCAGGTGTATCCAACCATCTTCCACTTATGACTATGTCATCCCTACCCAACCTATGTCCTCTATGAGACTTGATACCATATGCCCCGTTAGTCCTTTCCTCCTGTCCATAACTGATTCTTGGTTTTACCTTTCTCTAAAAATCTGATAAGCTCAGAAGGATCACTATATTAACCTCCACTTTCTTTTCCCGAGCTATGGAAAACCTTTCTTGTGACTGAATTATCCTTTCATTATCTACCTTTCAAATTCCAATTTCTGCCTTCATGCTTATCAATGTATCTACTATATCAAGTTAGTTCTCATCTCCTTGCTTCTCAAATGATCTATCATGAGGGGTATTTGAACTTTAATCCACCCTTTTTCTCATCCTATGTAATATTCTATCTCCTGTAAACATGTCATGTTAGATAAACCAAATATAGACATAATTAAAATCATACCTAAGTCTAAGGTTCAAGGGAAGCTATCTCATCTAGACCATCTATATATATATATATATATATATACCATGACACCAACATCATCATGATGATACAAACTAAAATAATGACTATCACATTGCATGTCTAACCTACCATGCACGATAACCATAAAAATCACAATACATGCAAAAAATCACATCGATAAATAAAATTCATACATAATAGTCACTTTCTCCCATCAAATCCAAGTGTTTGAACCTGGAAGCTCTAATACCACCCTGTAATGCCTCCTCCCACATTTACCAAAATTCATAATCTTGTCAGGGTAAACATGAGACAAGGGTCACAATGACATGACCCGACCTTCAAGTTCCAATAATGAAAGTGAGGCCTAAAATCCAACCACAAAATGAAATCCATCAGAGACCACAAACCACTTAGGAGGCTGAAAACCACCCCAAATGGTCAACCCTTGAGTTGGCACCCTTTTTCTTTTACCTAGATCCATAACCAAATCCTTGGCATTGCATAAATGTGGTTGGAAGCTTAAAACCACACTAAAAAATTTGCTTCCATGCAGTTGTGACCTAATTCCTCCAACTTTGTGCATGTAGTTCCAGGATCTAAGCCACTTTTTCAGGCTAGCCTCGAGACCGCTTCCTATAACTAGTAACTTTTCAGAATCAAAGAGAAAATGATAAAAATGCTAACCATTCAAACTCAAATAAGAACTTGACCCAAATATGCCTATTCCATAATATACATCCCGTAAAATATATGAGAAACATGTAATATACAAGTCATGAATGCATATTTTATTATAAATTGATAGTCTTCATTTGAGAATCACCAAGAAGGCTCTAAGCTCTATCTAGCTAGTTTCAGTAGCAATTTTTAGTCCATGCATTCATCAACCATTCAGTAACTTATAAAAATATGTCAAGAGCCATATCTAGAATACATCATTTAACCAACATATAACCATAATATAAACCATTTCAAATCAACCATAATGTCAACATGATAACCAATACATGTGCTCATGAATCAAAATAGGAAATGGATCTTATTAACATATGAAAATTCCAACCAATTTAGGGACTTCCACATACCGCCTAACCATAGATTGGGTTGAACCAAATCTCTCTTTCAACCAATCACCCTCATGCCATATTCCAAGCATGAATGTGGGATTTCATGGAATAATCCAAAACATAACCAACCAGTGCCTCTAGAGGCCAAACCACCTCAACCCCCAACCATAGTGATTCCACCTCTATGGTTTGGAAATCACTAAAATCAACCATATTGGTCTCTACCCAAGTTATCCAAGGCTCCAAGAACTAGTAAATAAAACTACAACCTTCTAGGGATATAAAGTTTTTGTTCCAACCATGGCTCCAAGGACTAGTAACTCAAACCACCAAGGGCTCTAGACCGTTTTTCCCAACCTATGGCGCCAGGAACTAGCAACTCAACCCAAAATGTTCCAAGGCTTCCAGAGAAATTGTTCCAACCCAAAACCATAGGGAGCCTAAGCACCAACCAAAAAAAAATTGGAAAACCCACAACACCATGGCTATGTAGGAAATGGAAATGCAAGGCTGAAACCACTTTCAAAAAAGGAGAATGTCCATCCACATGATAACACATAACCAGAGAATCACATGCATATACCATGCATCCAGAAATAAATAAGAAAATCACACATGAAACTAGTGACCTATAAAGAAATCTAGTTGTAGTGACTGATCCAACTGCCACCTTTCATTTCCCTACTTTCCTTTGCTTTATTTCTCCAAATCCAAGTGAATATTAGAGTGCTCCAAGAATGCTCTAAGTGTGCAAGAGTATGAGAGAACGAGAGCGTGAGGGAATGTACTAGAGCTCCACCAAAAAAACTATCAAAAATTTGTAAAATTGTTCAAAAGATAAACAAACAAAAGCTAGCAATTTTTTATCTGATGCCTTTTTATCATTGATGCCTCTATTTTCTTCATTTTCCATCTAATTTCCCTTACATGAAAATTTGTAATATCCCAAAATGGGGATGCAGCAATACATGAACACAAAACCGGAAATAGCAATGTAAATAAACTCATTAACATTGGAGACCATTATGGATACATCTCATCATGTATTATATCATCAAATCAATACATAATAGTGAAGCATGAATCATATACAATGAGGAAACAAGCCTCCCATAAACAATCACTCATATATCTGAACTGCTGCTACAATAAAAAATGTTGGAAGATTGCTACAATGCAGTTATAAACACACTGCTACAGAAAAATAATGTACAAAATATGTAGGGCTATTATATGCCACAAACGATATGCCCAATACAGATCTAGGCTCAACACAAACTCCTACAAAGAACTTGGAAAGGGTTTTCGAAAATACACTCCATACAAGATGGGATCTAAATCCCAATGGCTGAAGATTAAATGGAAATTGAAGAAAAAGAGTGTATAAGGCTGAAATATAACAAATATTATGTAGAACCTCTCAAAGGTCCCCTCCCATGAAAGGATGAACCCCTCAATGACAAGAAAACACTACAAAGGAACCACGAGATCTTCCACTGAAGCTGCCTTCAAAAATAATGCATTCCCTAGCTAGAACAATGCTGGAAATGATGGGAAATATATGGCTTAATTCCAAGGATCTGAAATGTGCTCAAGAAATCTCCAAACAGATCTCCCAAGAGAAGGAAACCTTCCTCCTATGAGAAACCAGCTCAGAAAGTCAGATTCTAACCCCTCCACTGCTACACCCTGCAACACAGCACAATAACCTGTAGAAACTGCACTGATGAAGAAGGATGTAGCTTGGTATGAAAACTTGAATATGGAAATGAATACAATACTCTTCCAAGAGTCCTCTCAAGGAAAGAGCTAGGATTCTCGCTCTGGAACACCAGGTTCTAAACTGCACAGCAACCCTACTAAACAGCAAGAGGAAGCAATAGTCTAAGAAGAACAATATCAAAATGATACTCTAAAACATAACCCCATATGGATGCCATCCTCTTCCTTAAATATAATGTGAGCTTGCTTACCCTTGGCCCCACTCAATTAGGTCATTTCCTTCATGAGATCCATCTCCCTCCAAAACTGCGTTATTCCTTAATCAATCTCCACTCATCCCTAACAACACTGTGGACTTGGTCAAACTTGACTGAATTAACATGACCCAACCCTTGTTCACACTTGGAGGTGCTTTATTTAGCTTCCAATAGGGTCTCCTTTCACACTTTAAGTGTTTTTATTGCTGCTAAGGAGACTTATGGGCCTTCCTACCCATTTATTCACCTACCTAGTGATAAAACAAACTATAATATTCCAATTATCTTAAGGCTAGATTTTTAGAATATTACAGTCCTCCCCTTAAAAATGTTGCTTGTCCTAAAGCAACTATATAAGGAGATAAAATTTCCTCCCCTCCTCCTCTTGTGGCCTTCTCATCAATAGCCCCCACCATTGCTCAAAATAATCTACAATAAATCTGCCCTCCAATGTTTCCTCCCAAGTATGCAAAACCACATGGCTCACATCATAAAAAGGTGGAAGGTGTAAGTGGAAACCTCCTTGTTGTTCAATGGAATTCTCAAGGTAGGAGTGATGACAAACATGGGGAATCTTAGTCCCAATGAGTGACTCCCACACCCATGCTATCATCCAAATGAAATGAGCCATTCTAGGTAGCTCATCAAATAAATCATCAACCCCCAGTTTATGCAATGTATTGGGGCTGCATGGAGAGATCATATTTTTCCATCCAAGTTGTTTCTCTCTCCATTTATGGTAAGTATGGGGCTGTTGCTGATCTTGGGCTGAAATTTCATGGCCTCCAAGAATGCCCCAAGTTACCCCATAAAATAAATCAATCATGAAGTGCCTTCTCCAAGAACTCAAGTTCTTCAAATGGCTCTTCCCATATCAATACAAGAGGTGTGATGTGGAAATAATGGTTTTCCCATGGTTTCTCCTGAAACATACAACATGTAAAGTAGGTAGGATCATACTCCCAATGGGCATCTCTAACTCATCTAGCACTCTCCAAACAAAGCTCCCCATGAACATAAGAATATCAGCAATACATGGAAGAAAAAACCAATGAAAACAAGCTGCCATATGGAAACCGGAGATTGGATCATAGTTCCTCACATGGAACTAGTGTAGTGAACCCACTTCTTGCTTCAAATAAAAGAATAAAAAGTGCTCTCCCAACCACTTGTTTGCTGCCACAATCATTCTATAAGATAGAATCATGAAGGTACAATGTGGTGTCAATGGTGCACACCAAGAATCATGTGGCTTCCCCCACAAACCACCAATAAAATAGCCAATATCAATGCTGCAAGTGACTTCAAGCACATCATCATATAATATGCAAGAAGGAATAATCCTCCTTGGTACAACATGCTGCTCATATAAAGTAAAGGAGTACAAAACATAATGTGAAATTGTACCTTCTCCACCATGTACTTGGGACCTTGAGTTGAAATGGCTAAACCGGAAATTCTCCCTCACCTCCAAAGAGTAGGGAAGTGGCTGTGACATCCTCTCAATCACCATCCGGGATATGCATCTCTCCACGTGCGGATATATATCCTGTTGGATTCCCTCCCAAGTGAACTCCTCCATAAAAGTATTTAATGCATATAAGTGCATGGAAAGAAAGTCTACATGTGCTGCATGAAGTAGCTTCCCCTTGAGCTTAGAAACTCTAGTCAAGAAGATTCTACCAAAAGAATAGATGACCTCACCAATCACCATGTATCTATCATCTCCCTCTGGGTCATCCAGTATCCTACAAGCACCAATATCCTTGGAGTACTCTACCAAGAGTTGAGACCTCCAATATGGATCAATCCTCCTAAGAGACATCATGGATGATCTAAAATGTGAAGCTCCTCACATGTTGTTGTCTTCTCCTTTGACATCCCCCATTCCAAATTCATCCTCCAAAATGTTTCCATGCCCATCATGGAGTTGCTCATGCTCAAATAGGAGTAGTGATCTTTGGAAGTTGGCCTCCCACGAGAAGCTCCCATCCAAAAAGAATCTTCTGATCTTGGCCAATGTAAGCATGAGTGGCCTCCATCTACTCTAATGTATGGAGGATTCCTTCTTCAAAGGAAGTACCCTCTATTTCTCCAAATCCATGGAGTAGCTCTCTTGCACCATGAAGGTTCCATCCTTCATCACTGCAACAACTTCTGTCAGCGCAGTATATGTAGTGAGAGTGGGTAATGCTGAAAATGGGAGAGTGTCTCCTTCTTCCTTGATTCTATCCCAAAATCTCTGCACTGTACAAGACTCCTCCAACGTCTTCACCTCTCTAGAATCTAAGAGTGGTGAACCAAATGGCGAGATTTCTCTTACCAACTCCGGATCTGGTGGCCTCTCGAGTAGAATGCCTCCATGTAATGAGACATAAATGTCAAGAGTAGACTGTACATATGGATGGGTAACTTTGCCCTTGCCCTCACAGCACAAATCAGTCTACCTCTTATTTGCATTAGCTCTCTGAAATAGATAGGGGTGTGTGTTCCTTATCAAGTGATTCTGACCTTCCTCCCTACCTTCTCCTTCCATCTGAAATGTCTGACAACCATATTTCTCATTGATTGTGCTTTGTCCTTCATATGTGAGATCCTGGGGAATTTCTTGCAATGATACAAGAATTCATCATGTTGGAGCATGTTCTCCTCCTTCCTCCGCATGAGGGACTATATATGGTCTAGATGTGACAACGCTGTTTCCCCCATGCTTCTCTTCCTCTTCAGTATGAATGGGAGTCACTTGCTCAATAAGAGGATCCTCTTTTGAAAAAGGAACCTCCATGCCCTCTTGTCCAAAGATATGAGATAAAGATCTTACCTCTAGCAAGGTATTATGCAAGATGTGAGATTTTTCAATAGTTTTTTGAAGTGGATTTGAGTTTATAGGTTCTTCCAACACATGCAAAGGGTTTGTTGGTTTTGGTTTTTTTAGTTCCACCAGTTATGTTTCAAAATGTTTTCCATCAAACCTTTCCACTAATCTCTTAGTGAACCTTGCATAAGAAGAAGTATTTTCATTTCTTAATGAAAATGACTCAAATATCCACCAAGCATAGGCCTTACCTTCAAAATGCAGCACTGTAACTGTGATGGCTTCATCTTCAGAAACTTGGTGCTGCTACAAATAGGTGTGTAGCTCCTCCACCCAAGCTTTGGCTGAACATGTTGGTGATCCATCAAAAGCAGATAGAGAAAATATATCCATCTCATGTTGCTTTCTCCTTTCCACCTTGATCTTGTAAAACTCTTGGAAAGTGATATGATCTCTAAACTTCTCAGTTTGTGATTCATACTCTTAAAAAAAATTACTAAGAGTTTCCCTCCTTGGCATTTCCTCGCCTTCCAATTCTCTCATGGTAGATCTGGGCATTTGACTAAGCTCTGCATAATAGGGTGTAGCTGCATGCTCACACCTATCATGTGAAAATCTAGATTTGGCTCTAGATCCAAACTCCTCTGGAGATTCCATCTCCCTTCTCATTTTCTTGTGATCTCCTTCAATGCTCTGTATAGATTTAGAAAGAAGCTTTGAGAGCTTCTCTTCTCTTATTCCTCCAAATAATAGAGTCTTCTCTTTTCCCTTTCTGTACATCTCTTCTTCTCCTTCTTCTCTTGATAGAATAGTGGCTGAGATCCACAGGCTGAGCCAAGGTTGTGCTCTGATACCACTGTAATATCCCAAAATGGGGATGCAGCAATACATAAACAGAAACTGGAAATAGCAGTGTAAATCAACTCATTAACATTGGAGAAAATTATGGAGACATATCATCATGTATTATATCAGAAAATACATATATAATAGTGAGGCATGAATCAGATACAATGAGGAAAAAATCCTCCCATAAACAATCACTCCTAAATATGAACTGCTGCTACAATACAAAATGTCGGAAGACTGCTACAATGTAGTTATAATCACATTGCTACAGAAAAATAATGTACAAAATATGCAAGGCTATTATATGCCTCAAAATATATGCCCAATATAGATCTAGGATCAATACAAACTCCTACAAAGAACCTGGAAAGGGTTTTCAGAAATACACTCTATACAAGATGGGATCTAAAGCCCAATGGTTGAAGATTCACTGCAAAATGAAGAAAAAATGTGTAGAAGGCTGAAATATAATAGATCTGATGTAGAACCTCTCAAAGGTCTCCTCCCATGAAAGGATGAACCCCTCAATGACAAGAAAACACTACAAAGGAACCACAAGATCTTCCACTGAAGATGCCTTCAAAAATAATGCATTCCCTAGCTGGAACAACATTGGAAATGATGGGAAATATATGGCCTAATTCCAAGGATCTGAAATGTTATCAAGAACTTTCCGAACATATCTCTCAAGAGAAGGAAACCTTCCTCCTATGAGAAACTAGCTCAGAAAGTGGGATTCTAACCCCTCCACTGCTGCACCCTGCAACACAGCACAATAACCTGCAGAAACTATGTTGATGAAGAAATTTGTAGCTTGGCCTAAAAACTTGAATGTGGAAATGAATACAATACCCTTCCAAGAGGCCTCTCAAGGAAAGAGGTTGGATTCCTACTCGGGAACACCCGATGCTAAACAACACATCATCCCTGCTAAACAACAAGAGGAATAAATAGTCTAAGCAGAACAATATCAAAATCATAATCTAAAACATAACCCCATATGGCTACCATCATCTTCCTTAAATAGAATGTGAGCTTACTAGCCCTTGGCCCCACTCAGTTAGGTCATTTCCTTCATGAGATCCATATCCCTCAGAAATTGCATTATTCCTTAATCAATATCCACTCCTCCATAACATCGTTGTTGACTTGGTCAAAGTTGACTGAATCAACATGACCCAACCCATGTTCACACTTGGAGGTGTTTTATTTAGCTACTAAGAGGGTCTCCTTTCACAATTGAAATTTTTTTATTGCTGCTAAGGAGACTTATGGGGCCTTCCTACCCATTTAGGCTCTATTCACCTAACAGTGATAAACAAACACAATATCTCCAATTAGCTTAAGGCTAAATTAATACAAAATTTGTGTCTCTTACCTTCCTTTTCTCATATTTTCCCTTATTTCATAAATAAAATTCCAATTGTTTCCTTTTCCTTTTAATTTCCATAGTCATTATTAATCACATGTGATGCTCACTAAAGTGTTTTTCAAAGAATTCAGAATTCAGAATATGTGTCCCATGACTTGGGTCTTATTTTGTTTTATAGAAAAAAAAATAAGCTACAAACTGACCCCTGTATGGATATTGTTGATGATCCCATGAGCCAAGGGTCCCTTGGATGCTCCTCCAAGTGAACAACTCAGCTGTGAAGAGACTATCATGGGCTTCAAGGATACATTACAAAGATGCCGAGAGACAAGTCTTGCATCAAAGGGACCTTATAGAAAGAATGAAGCCATGTTGGTAATGAAGGATACTTTGTAGCTATGAGCTCCACTGAAGTGTTGATTCTCCCACTTTGAATAATTTTTAGACAATATGTTTGGAAGGGTGTCATGGCTGAATAATATGAATCTATTATGAATAATGATGTATGGCATGTTTTTCTAAGACTCTAAAGGAAAGTATGTTGTAACTTAAAAGTGTTTATACAAGACCAAACATGGAGCTGATGGAAGAATTGAGAGGTATAAAATAAAATGTTCATCGATTTAGGTTTATCCAAAATAGAGGGAGAAGATTGCTGTGATATATTTAAATTGCTTCTACTACACTAACAAGATTGATCTATCATTCTCTACATTATTCATATTCATTCCTCCACGATGGAGGCATGATTTATATTCTCTCATAATAATAGCATGAAGGCCACCATGTTGAAAATTCAATGATTCTGAATTGAAGGATAAGAATATAATGTTCTCAAATTATACACCATTCATAATGTCAAATCTCATTTACATATGGTCACATTAGTATAGTTACTACAGAATGTACATCTGTGGCAGCATGTTGATCTGAACTGCATGAATGTGTATGTTATTGTTTTTTCTTATTTAGTTTTATATAAGATTGATTCATCTTTGATATTATGAGCCCCATGTTAGTATAAGAGGGTTTGACCTCCAGTTCCATATTTAAGGATCACTGTTTTGCCATTACTGCATTCAGGATACTGATGAATGTTCTTATCAGATTTTTTTCCACACATGTTTTATGGTATTAATTGAATATTTGGAATTGTTTTACTCCCCACAACATGTCTAATCTGACATGAATTCACAATTTATAAGAGATTCCCCATGGATCAATTTGCTAACCTTTATAAGTTCAATCGCCAGATCACATTTTTTCCTGTGGGAATGATTTCATCATTGTTTGCTGTACCGGAGATCCACGAGATCCAGTTCTCATGCAATAATGTATATTTAGATTCTCACATGTATTGAGATATTTCAGATGAACAATATCATTAATATATACTACTTTCATGATGAGATTTACATATGATATTACTATACCTCTATGACATGGAGTAATAGATTCAAGAAATTTTAGCTATTATATGCATACTCCATGATGTTATTTTAATAGCCCGCGATGATACATTTGATGAGTAGGAATGTTAATAATTAATTCTTAATGTGAGATACAGAAAATTCAGAGAGTTCACTCATTGACTCAAGTAACATATCTTGTTTTAAATTTTATTTTACCATATTCAATCAATAATAAATAAGGGAAGATATTGAATCACATTTCTGTACAGTTCCATAATGATCCTTTGTTAGCACATGATGAAACTTTAATTTTTATTAGGTCTTAAAACAATGAAGAATAAAAGATTAAAGAATACAATAAATTATATTCAATACAACTATACTAGGTTGATCAAGGAACTAGAACTGAGTTGACCACTGAAATTATACAAAGTAAAATACAAGATGACAACTCAATTGTTTCAGTCCAGAAGAAAATCACTAAATGACTCATGTCAGGCATGAGCTAATGAACCTGTGGCTCATTTTGCATGCAAGGGATCCTCCCACTGATTTTCTCATCTTCTCCTTTGGATGAGTTCTCCAACCTTTACTTTAGGCGATTATTTTTACCTTCAAGAATTCCCCCAAACTCTATGGCCTGTGTTTGACCGAGAAGCCAAGAGGAGGAGTTTAAGATCCTCATATCAATGATGAAATCCTCAAAAGGTGGGATTAGGGTTCCTTAAAGAATGGGAATTAGATCCGTGAATAGAGGGACTAGTGCTTGAATGGGAAACAACTTGAAGATTTTTGTTGGGAAATATTCACTCAAAAAAGCTCCTAGATTTCATTTTTTATTTTCACTTTTGTTGAGTCATATGTGCAATTTATAGTGGAAGATAAAGAACACTTCTATGTTGGCTTTAATAGTCAAAGATGCGTATACAAATTTTTTTTTTATAAGGAAAATGTTTAGTGACTAAAATTAGGTTTTTTGGACCTTCTAAACCATAATTCTCATTTACTTTAAGATTTTAACTTTATACTTGTGGGAATACTTTGTAACACATTGATGGGTAGGGAAAGATCTATTCTCGACGACTATTTTCCATGGTGAAAAAATGATGTGTGGCTCGCATCGCCCCTAGAGTGAAAAGTCGAAATGATGTTTCGTACAAAGTCTTTTATCATGTCAAAGTTCAGATCATAGATCATAGTTGGAGACCTAAAAACAATCATTCAATCATTACAATGCCATATACTATCAATCGAGGTAGGAATTCCATACTCGCAGTAAAAAATAACTCGATGAAATATTGTGGAAATATATACAAAGATCCATGTGAACAATAGACACATTATGGACAAGCCATAAAAAATGGATCTATGTACACAATCGCACACAACTCCACACAAACTAGATAGATGAAACTAGATCGAGGGTCTTGATCTCCATCTTTATCAATCTATTGTATGATTCTAACCATGCAAGTGAATTTATAGAAGTTGAACATGGTATAAACCACTTGATTAATGGCCAGTGATGTGACTCGTTGACAAGTTCCATAGAAACCACCAATAATGAAAATGGTCCCTCGTGGCAGCCCCCACACATTTGCAGCTTCAAAATATGCCTTGAGGTTGAACTTTCAGCGAATCATTCAATGGAAGGTAAATGATGAGAAAATTTTGTCAAAGACAAGAAAAAATTTTCATTAGGGCATGTGCTTCAACGTACTAAAGAGAGTTTCTAGATGAAATTCCTAGAGAGGGAGCTAAATTTCGGACAGGAAGCAACCCGTCGAGAGGGCCTACAACACAAAATTCATGTCATGTTTTGAAGAAAAAATTTGGAGTGATCTAAGAATCAAGGATGGACGACGTGGATCAAGGGTACAAATTTCAAGGTACTTTGACAAAGGTTGGAATTTTCGAACATATCGACGACACAACATTTTCACTGAAACATTCGATCTCCAAAAATAATACCCAAAACCAACCGAATAATTTCAATGATGTTTGAATAGTTGTGAGGAAAATGGATTTCCCAACCTGCATGTATAAAGGTGACAAAGAGTGTCATATTCAAGAGTGACATACTACTTTTATGAAATACAAAAATGAATGTTTCTTCCAAATTTCACCCCACCATTACCGGTAAGTACCTCTTTATTTTTTATGTACAAATTAAGGAGGACAACATATTATTGTCCTATAATCTCATCCTTCGATGAGTTGTTCGCAGTATTTTTAACAACCTCAGAAGGAGTGGTTCAAATTTCATCATGATGGATGATTCCTTACACTATTTTTTTTTAAGATTCTAGTGAAGGGATAAATTGATGTCATTTTCATGTTTAAAGAGTTTGAAAAGACAAGAAAAGAAAATGCATTCAGCTCTTTCAAAGTAAATTTTAATGAGGCCAGAGAAATTAAAACTCGATGCGTTTTTCATTTTTAGGGAGAGAGGAGAAAACATAAGTAAAATGCCACGATGTTATCTTAAATTAAATCTATCAAGCCCGAAAAGGGTAAAATGATGTAGCAAAGAACTCTATTGACCATGATTAGTCAACATATACATTTTTTATAAATAGTCTAGTTCATTCATAGTAAAGTTATATTCAATAAACATGATTTTTCATTTACTTTTTCAGTTCTAATAATCAACTACTCAATGATATTTTCATGTTTAGAGAGTCTGAAAAGGGCTTAAAAGACAACTTCTAAACATTTCACTCTTTTCTAATTTTAAAGAGCCCAAAAAAGAAAAAAAAATTCTCATTGCAAAAATGATTCATTTTTATGATTAAAACCAAATTGTTCTAAACATTAAACTAAAAAAATCATCAGTGAATTGATCAAAATATAATAAGTATTTTCAAAATTTTGAATTTTCAAAGGTCAAAGGCATAAAATAATATTTTAATTAGCCCAAACTCAAGTTATAAAATCTCAAAATTAAAACATTACCATCATTTTTGTTATACTTAAAATCACCTCCTCATTAGCTCAAATGAGAAGGACACACTGACAGTAAGAAATGAACAAGACAGAGAGCTATTTTTCCACGTAACGCACCCCTAAAACTACCAATGCGTAAGTTATAATGCTTCCATTCTTCCCATAAGGATGGTTAATGCCTAGGTTAATGCCCTTTTTTTCCTCATGGTCACATTACCTAAAAGTTCCGCATTTTTCTCAAAGATTCAAATTTAAAACCGCTAACTTGCGCTTCATTCCCCTAATTGGACATTGCTAAACCCAACTAAGGCATCCAGAGAAGGAAAAAATCAAGAAAAGCATGGAAACATCATGGATTTTTCCCCTATGTTTGATGTGAAATAAGGGATGAACAGGTCATGCAAGTCATGACCTATCTTCATAGTCCGTCTTCAATTCCATGGTGGATGATAGTATCCTACGTACTCTACCTTTCTACCTGACACTTTCAATGTACCATTTAGTATATCATTACCAATGGTACATTGAGCTACTAATGTGTAGAATTTAACAAATTTAGTGCCTTAGAAATGAAATCCTCAAACAATTTCAGCTCCCTATCCACTACAAAACTAGAATGGAACTATTAACCACGTTGCACCAAGACACTGCCACCCACATCTCTCGATCGATCCATGAATGAGATGCACGTAGATGCTGAGCAGCCATGTGTCAAATGACCTACTCATTAGCTCGCAGGAGAAGATAAATATTGAGGGAAGAAAGAGAATCTAAACTAAACCTCCATTGCCAGTAACATGTGCCTTTTACATAGCTGGTGAGTGCATTATAACGCTCCTTATTGATGAAAAGGTCACGCTAGTGGCTAGGGAAATGCTCGTTTTAGACTATAGGCATTACCCGTGTTTTGAGTTTGAAACAAGAAAAATGACAAGCAGAATTAAGATTAGAAGTTCCCATATTTTTCTCATAGAGAGTCAATACAAAATGAAATTGCAAGGCATCAACTTTTTATTAGGTCTATGAAAGTCAATTCAGACTCTCAAGAAAGGCAAAAGTACAGCAAGTGTAGGAGACCTTGCTTTTTCTATTTAGAACTGTGGAAGGAGAAAGGCAAGGTTTTCCCTCTCCACTCTATAAATGGAGATGTGTTCTTGGTCCAAGGTCAAGGCTTTAATACATGTGAAGCAGAGTGTTTGTTGTTGGTAGTGTGAAGGTCAAAGATAAAATAAAGTTCATTTATGAACTTGTTGATTAAAGACATCACCACATTTAGATAAAGAGAGAGAGAGAGAGAGGATTAAATACGTAGGAGGGATTGGTACAACCGACGATCAGAATCCTCATTTTTATAAATCAATAGAACCGTATATTTATCCATTCAATGCGTCAATATTGTTATTTTTTCTCAATTACTTACATAGCATGATATGAATGGCTTATATGTGCATTGATTAATGTTTATCATATGTTAACTTAATTGATAGGAAGTATATTTTGGTAGAGATTACGTGGGTGTTTATCATTCATGTACGGATTTGGAGCTAGTGAAGGAGGATCCCCGCTTCATTGCTCGGTGCCTTTCAAAGACTTGGATTCAAAATGCTAGTAATATTCATCTCATTTATCAAGTTGCTTGTTGACATGAACATATGCATCTTCTTTTTGAACTATATAGTTAATCTTAATCGTCCGCCTCATGGTACCGTGTAAAAGCCCCGAGAGGGATATTCCGATAACCAAAACCCAAGAATTTTACCCTATAGGAATTGGCGACTCGCTAGGGGATAAACCCCAAGTCGTGACTACATTTTCATTCCTCCTTCTTTCCTCTCGTTCACATCCTTTCCACTAGTTTTTTATGCCTAGTATACATTTCAAAAGCTCACGTAGTTCAATTCGCACCGCCTTGGCCATCTCAAGAATTTCCACCCGCTAACGCCGCTTTACCAGGTTCCAGGAATTATAGTGCGCTCTCTACTTGATTACAAAGTATGATAGTCCTGTATTAACACGACCTTTGCTTAGAACCAGCATACATCACCCAAAATTTGTTCACCCCTTTTTTGTCCCCTTTTTGGTTTCGCAGATTTTTAGCCATCGAACCACTCCTTTGATGAATCCTTGTGCTTGTCTACTAGCTAGCATCATTGCCATATTTGTTCTTATTTGAAAATTTAGTTTCAAATACATCTTCTTTTTAGAGAAAGGAATTTTTTTTTTAGTTTTTCTACATCTAGCCGGATTAATTACAGAAAATTTTGCTAAAAGACTCGTGAAAAAGAGATAAATTGATGTTTAATTTTAATGTTGAATCGTGTTATTTGAATTCTTGGTGCATGGATGTTGAAAGAAAACTCCGTCCTCGGTAGAAATAATCTTCATCGAATTGAATATTTAGAGCATATTTTTGCATGGTTTTCTCTCGACTCGCAGTCTCATTACATTTCATACATCCACTCTCCTCTCGCGCAAGACTAATAACTGGCACACTAAGAATCAAGAGATAATAAAATAAATCATATAACGTTTTCTCGAGGCTCACACCAATAGTAGTTCGTGCTAGATCTTGGGTTAGGAAAAGTGGAGAAAATCACCCAAGAACTCAAAACTTGAGACTAGAGCCATTAATGAGTGAAATCACCGCACTCATATTATCGTGACCACTCCATTACTAGAGCGAAGGACGAGACAACACTCGAGTGCATGAAAAGGTAGCCACCAAGTGCATTTAGTGGGCATTCTATATAGCTGTTCCCTTCGTGGGATGCTCTAAACTAGATCTGGGATCTAGGTGTCTTTCCATATAGCGTGTTGTCTACTTACTATGACCCCCCTAATGATGTCCGTGGATTTGGAGGTATCCTTAATGGCCAAACTTTTTAGGGACTTATAGAAGGTGACTGGATAGGCTGTCCTAGTACCCCCCAAAACACAACAAACATACTATGTCTTCAAGCCTTTAGGAGGGTGGCTTTATGCCTCATGAAAGTACTTACACCTATCATCCGAGAAAGTAAGTGAAGCTAGGAGTAACCATAACTATACTTAACACGACCTCTGTACCTCTCTCGTATGTTATTGTGATACTAGGTTTCTATCTCCAAGAACGTTAGTACTCGCATATGGCACCCTATTCTGATGTTTGTTGATTGATCTTTAGAGAGTCCTTGTTTCTTTTTTTCTTTTTTAGATGTGTGGTTAATGTCACCGAGAATTTATAATATATCACAAATTATTAAAATTTTCTTAAAATAAATAAAGGCTCACCGTGGTGTCTTCGACCATCGCCATCTATCTCAACGATAGCAAGGTCTCCCCTCCTTTCGACACCGGAGGAAGAATCGACTCTGGTGAACTCGTGCCTTCCATGGGAGAGCGCCCCCATTGAAAAACTTTGATTTTCACATAGCCCCGTATCACATGGAATTTCCAGCAGGACCCATAAGGCATCGTACCTCCTTACAATCCTCCACCACTAATCCGCTGGCCCCCGTGATAGTTCGCATTACACCGCAAGAAATGTCTTCGCCCACACCAATGTCCATTTCACAAATGCACCTATGGGGTCGACCATGGAAACCAACCTGTGTTCGCCACCACGCTCCCGCTGTAGTAAGTTCTATACCAATAATCTATAACCCCCGTAGTCAACCTCTACCTGGGTCCCAACCCCAGCGCTCATCACAACCGCCGCTGATCCTTGAGTCCTTCGGACGACGGCGGCACCAAAATGGACCCACGGTTCCCCCTCCCATGAGTGGGACTACTTCGGTTCCTTTTAGCAACCCTTTTCGCCTGGAATCCTTCAAGGAGTTCAAACCCCTTGGCCTCCATACTAGGGGGAAGTGTCACCATCACACAAATAATAAAGGAACATTTCAAGCTACCCCTACAATCATTAGGAAAAATCATAAAACCTATTTTTAACACTATTCCATTAAGTGGTCTAAATCTTGGCAGTAGGATCCATGCCGTTGCTTAATTATGCACATATGCATGCCTCTCCGGCCAGCTCTATTGCATCCATATGGGCCAATCTACCCCAACATCCATCCGGACAAGGGGGGCACTTTTATCCCGGGGGAAACCAACCGTTCGCCCCACAATACAATATACCCTTACTTCGACAACAACCATATATCCCTACACCTCCACCCATAAAATTTTTATCAACAAAGTCCTACTTATCTCACGGTAACAAGTCGATGTAAGGCACTTATGGTCCAAATATTCAGCCAATACTTCCTTGGCTAGATCGTGGGGAAAGCACAAAATTGTCATTTTTAGCAAATTTCTCAGACATCCCCTACATCTATAAACTGACTTAATGATCCCATCACCACAACCCACTTTAACCCGCTCGCACAAGATTCCATATAACATCCCAAAATTTGATGGGAAACAAGGGGAGGATCTCGTCTCTCACACATCACCACCTTTCATCTATGGTCTATATCTACTCCATGGTGGATGATAGTATCCATCTTTGGTTGTTCCCCCCGCACTTCACCGGAAATGCTACCAAGTGGTATATTGAATTACCACGCGCCGCCATCAACACTTTTGGCACCTAAATTTCCATGGAATTTCTAAAAATTTCAATTACCTATCGTAAGCACCAATCCCTAGATCATCTCCTAACTAATTTGTTTTGTAAAGCTCTCTTACCAACCCTACAAAAGACATTGGCCTATCCAAGGTGGTCACAGGAGATCAATCCACTCGTCATGCCCAACATTTAGATTTAATCTATTCACAATCCGGCATGCTATATGATTTACTCCCCCACGCCCCCGGTAACCGAAATTCTCCCACTACCGAAATCCAGCAGTCCACGCCGACGGTCTCATCGGCACAATTTTCCGGCGTAGCCAAAAAAAGTCTTGGGGAAACCTCCCTGCACCATCTTTGGAAGCTACCATCGCTCTCTGCAACCAATCGACTACTTCTTCCTACCACTGAGGTAAATTCGTGCAAACATCACAAAAACCTAGTGAAAAAGACTAATAAGAACAAGAAAAGGACATCTTCTTCGAAGAGCAATCGGACCATCGAATAATCCCAATCGAAAAGAACTACTAAAATAATAAAAGGAAAACTCATGAAATTTCCAAAATTCAAAAGGAGAACCACTTGACATACAAATTCCCTACCGTAGGTTTTATTTTATCACAAAAAAGGACTCGGGAGGAAACCTACCATCCTACATAATCCCTTCCCTAATCCACGTTAGGCAACATCATCACATGGTTAAAAAACCTCGCCACAACACTTGCAAAGGGGAAATGGTGGTTCACATCCTTTCCTTGAAGGACCATCCACCATTTATGGCATAGAAAGTGTTGAACTCTAGACACGAGCCAAACTTTAAAGTAAACTCGTCATAGATACTCGTGAACCTTGTACTAGTCTTAAATCCACTTTCACCCAAGGATTTTCATATCGAATGGCCTACTTCCGACCCCGATTCATCCCCCTAAAAGGGACACTTCGACGCACGACTCATAACACCTCTACATGTGTCGGCCAAAACTACAATGATGGTAGAAGATTTGGCGCTAGCACCATCAACCATGTATGCTCTCGAAGTATTGCAAACTTGTCCAAAATATTGCACAGTGAAAGCATTACTTTTGGCCATTGGTGGGATTGACCCCAGGATTCTACACTAGCCATTTTTGACATGGGAAAATTCGAAACCTCACCTCTCACACCAACTTGCATTCCGTATATAAGTCAGCTAAAAGGGAGACCAATCCATCACTATCATTGACGAAGGTGCTTTGACCCGCATTATGTCAACTACTTGCTCTGCTCGCTTAGGCTCTTCCACTTTGTCTCCACCGTTGAATTCCCTCAAAGCTTTCGATGGCCACACTTTCCTCCCAAAAGGCTACCTTGCTAGCTTTCCCATTACACTTAGTGGAAAAACAATAATCTGCGGATTTTGAAGTCGTAGATTGTCATCCCGACTATAATCTGTTGTTAGTCACAAGCGGTCATATGCCATGACTGCCATTGTCTCTTCCATTTTCCAACTCATCGTATTTCCGTTGGATGGGAAAATAGTCACAATGGATCGAAGTATCCTTTTGCACTCTCGATGAGGCCACATTACGGGCAGTACCGTACCCTTAATAGGAGGCGTTCGACTCAAATGTCGGCATTGTACTAGCCTTCGAAGGCATCTTCCATAATGGTTTGTTTTCCTCTCTCGCCGCCCGAGGCTCCAACATAGTAGTAATGATATCCACCATATCGGGATGGACTATCGACCATGGATCCCATCGGCACCTTTCGTACATTGATTCCTATGGAGATCGATGCTACCTCGCAGGGCCGAGTTTGTTTACCAAACCATCCAAATTACATTCGAACCCTCCATGGCTATGGTTTCGACCAATGGTACAAACTCCCCACCCATCACAATTCCTTCTAAATATCTCTCGATGAAATCCTACTCTGGCTGCATGAAGT
This sequence comes from Pinus albicaulis, assembly GCA_034641835.2. Classification (NCBI taxonomy): domain Eukaryota; kingdom Viridiplantae; phylum Streptophyta; class Pinopsida; order Pinales; family Pinaceae; genus Pinus; species Pinus albicaulis. The sequence goes on from CM076578.1 coordinate 775,295,610, forward strand.
ATTTGATAAATCAAGGCCTCAGAAGAACGACCTTTGGGAGAATTCCACCATCGCACTTCGATGTTTGATTCGTATGCGATAACTACTTAAATCCTATATTTTGACCTACCTAAGATATTCCATTTACACGATTGTTCAAACCATCGATTCGAAAGGGAACATGGGAAATCTTCCTGGGCCAATGCTCATAGATATCTTTGTCAAAACAGTATCGGGAAAAAGACCGGACGGAGTAAAGATTGCAATCTCGAGGAAATTTCACACTTCACATCCCTCTTTAAAGAATTCTCGCAAGTCATGTTGTTTCCGTCTTACAACAAAATGCCCAACATAGATCCATATATAGTTGAGTACTCTAAATAAAATTTTATGACAATGCTAAACCTATTTGATGTCGACTTCGACCTCGTCCAACCACGCAAAGCGCCGCCATCAAACCGAAGTAGAAAAAATTTTGAATGCTAGTTTCGTCTATCTCATTCCTTTGATGGAATGGGTTTCCAATCCGGGCCCCGTAGACAAAAAAATAAGTCACCATCCGAGTTTGTGTTGATTATCGCGATTTGAATGCTTCGCTTATCCCAAAGAAAATTATGCTATGCCATTCATAGATCAAATCCTTGATGATTGCGACGTATGTGAGTCATTTTCTTTTACTTGATGGTTTTTTGGGGTATAAATCCAGATTTTGATTAAAAAATATGATCCACATAAAACTACTTTCACATGTCCTTGGGGCACATTTGCATATCGTAAACTCCCATTTGGTCTCAAGAATGTCGGAGAAATTTTTCAAAGGGCTATGGACTACGCTTTTCGTGACATTAGGCATATTGTACAAGCATACTTGGATGACCTCCTCGGCTCACTCAAGGATCGATCCCATCACCTCGCACACCTAAAACAAATTCTTCGCCGTTGTAGGTTCTGTATAATATACATCTAAATCCACATATGCATATTTTTTGCTTGAAATCCGGGACGTCTTCTATGTTTTATTGTCTCCAAGCATGGGATTAGGGGTTGATCCCGATAAAGTTAAGGCACCGTTGAATTTCCCGCACCACAATCCATCCTACAACCCAACGTTCGTAAGGGAAGACAAAATTTTTACGTCGTTTCATCGTGAACTATGCCGATACGAAAGGCTTTATGCGATTATTAAATATGGAACACTTATATTTCTAGGATGATCAAGCTCAACAAGCCGTTTGATGCCTTGAAACGAGCACTCGTTTTTTCCCCACGAAGGCTCTAACAATTACTCACGTGACTTTCTCCTCTACCCTCAAGTGCCTCTCACCATCTCACCGAGCATGGTTCTCGTTCAAGTTCATACGATGGGATAACAAATATGTGATATAATACTTGTCAAAAGGTCTTATCAAACCCCGAACTATGGTACTCACATGTGGAAAAACTCTCACGTTGTCTTTGTCGCCACTCGACTTCGACACTACATATTACTACGTCGTAATTACCGTTATTGATTTAGAGAATCCCATGTGAAACATTTTGTCTCACCAAGTTATCTGGAGGAAAATATTCCAAATGGATAGTGATCCTCCAACAATTTAACATGGTTTCAATGCTACCAAAGCAAAGAAATATCTAGTCTTCGCCGAATTACCGTCCGATCTTCCTGTAACCCACCCAGAGATGTAGCTCATGATCCATTTCCTAATGAATCTATCTTCTTATTCGATTCTTCCGATCCTTGGTATGGATAAATTTTGGTCTATCTCCAAACTCAACGCTTTTGGCCCAACTCGTCACATCGTATGACCACCGTCGTATTCATCCGTTGTTACCACCACTCAACGATACTCTATATCATCATGGTTTCGATACTATTCTTTGGCGTTGTTTCAATATTTACGGCGAAACACGTTTTAAATGATCGGTTGCGTGTGGGTGTGCGGTGTCATCTTCCCCGATTGCTATTTCTAAAATCTTGCGTGTAGGCTATTATTGGCCCACTTCTCATTTAAAGACTACATCATACAAATAGAAGTGCCATCCATGTCAAATTTTCACAAATAAAATGCATACCACCCCCACCCCTCCACCCGGTTATCTCCATTGGTCCTTTCGCTAAATGGGGAATATATTTCGTTACATGCAACCTCACTGCCGTACGTACACAACTACATTGTCATGGCAATACTACTTTAAGAAATGTGGAAAAGCCATTCCCACTTTCGGTAGCCAATGAGAACCATCACTTTTTTCATGTTCAATCAAAGTTATCCGTCATTCTCGAGTACCCTTTCAATAGTCACTAACGCATCGACTAACCATATGACATTTAATTAACTTCCATGCTAGGATTTCAACAAGATCGGGTCATCCTAGTATCTGTTGGCTGCCAAGTAGAAGCCCCAATGGCATCCTAAAACAATGATTCGCTCTGCTAGTAGGAAATCATCAAACCACAAGGCATTAGAAGTTATATTCTCAGACATATGGGCATACCATACTTCAAGCTAAACTGCCATAGGCTTCATGCCATCCAACTCGCATTCGTCCGGAGGCAATACTTCCAATCGAGTGTGAGATTCCATCACTCAAGCTCATTGTTGAACTCCTACTGTGCACCACCGCCACAAAAGAGCACTTTCTCTCACCACTGGACAAGACTCGTCTAGATGCCACCAGCACCCTCGAAGCCCACAAACACCGAGTCAAAGCTAATATGACAAATCATTAAGCCTTAATCTTTGCAAGAGGGTGATATTGTATACTCTATGATAAGAGACACAACCTCTCGGGGTAGGAACACTTCAACCATTATGGCTTGGTCCTTATGTCATCACCAAAGTCCTCTCAAAGGAGCTTATGAACTTTAGGACTACAATGGAATTCATCTCGTGGAGCCACAATCCCGGCTCTATCTAAAGAAGTATTTTTCCTAGCTACCCACTAGGCATATGCTTTGTAATTTTATGTATATAATTTTTTCCTATTGTTTTGATGTCTCTAAGATATTTTTGGGTTTTTGAGGTGTTTTTTCTCATAAAAAATATTTTCTTCGCACCGTTGTGTCAAAATACCTCCTCATTAAATTTCGCAGGGGAAGACAAATATGGAAGAAGTACAAAGACCTAAATTAAACCCATTTCCGCTGTGGTAACACACATATATCACAGAACAAGAGTGTTATAACGCAGAAAGCATTACATTGGCCGATTAGTGGCTAGGGCAACGCTCTCGTTTACACCGGGAGGTACACGGGGCACCATGTTTTAAGTTTGAATTGGGAAAAGAGCATGGAGAAATATTTGAATCTCCAACTTTCCCTCACAAAGGAGTCGTTGCACAAAGGAAATCGCAGTAAGCACCAAATATTGCTGTCATTTCCATAGAAGATCGAACTCCAAGAGAGGCAAAAGCATGGAGATCAAGGAAATCTAAGCCTTTTCCATTCCAAACTAGTGGAAAGAGAAGGGTGATAATGGCCTTCTCCCTCTTATAAGAAGGAGTCAAGGCTCTAATCGAAGGTCGAAGGATTGCTCAAAAGTTCTTTGTGATACTTGTGGAATAGAGAATAGTGTGACATTAAGGAAGGCCAAGAGTCAAAAGAGGTTCTAGAGAGCTTGTTGGCTTGACTTCTTCACTTGATAGAGAAGAGAGATTGGGAGACCTAGGAGGGCTTGGTACAACCGATGGTTTTAATCCTCCTCCTTTCAAAATCAACAACTATGTCGTTTTGTCCATTCGATGCTTAATGTTATATTGTTGTTTCAATATTTGCTTAGTATGATATGAATGGCTCGATGTGTATAATCTAGATGTTTATTATTGATTTAATCGATAGAATACTATATATTGGGGAATACGCTATGCTTTGACTGATCGTTAGACTCGTACTGGGAGCCGTTGAAGAAGAACTCTTGCTTTGCCGCGTAGCGCTCTCCAAAGGATTCTAAAGCGGTCAAAGAGGTAATTCTCTATTGTATTATTTCAAGTTATTTCAAACTAATATGAACATGCTCATGCCACCTTGTGAACAACATAGCTAATTCACTGCTCACTCCTGCACCGAAAGCCCCGAGAGGGATATACCGAAACCAACCACCCAAGCACATACCCTATAGCACTGAGACTCGCCGGGGAGGTCCCCATAGTTTCCAGACTATTTTCCTTCATTTCTTTCTCCTCCGTTTCCGCATCCTTCCGACCATTTTTTGATGCCCAATAGACATACCCGAAACGTCAGCAGAAGTTCAACTCGTCTCTCCTCGGCCAACTCGAAGAGCCTCTCGTTAACGTGACCTATGCAGCTTTATCCAAGGCATTATAACGTGGTTCAGGCTTAAACGCCATATTTTCTCACAAAATTTAGGCCACGCAGCTAAAAATCCTGTCAGTCACCACCGTGACCGTGTTTTAGCCGCAGTTTTTTGGCCACTCGGGCATCTTCTGGGCTGCATCGAATCAGGCGTTCGTTTGCTGTAAAGATGGCATCGATTATTTGTTTCTTATTTAGTTAGTGTGAAAAGCATTTACTTTAAAAGAGAAATTTTTTTTTTTCTCGCATTTAGTTGAGTTTATTCGAAAGTTTAGTTCGTCGCATCGTCAAAAAGAGGTAGATAGAAGTCTCGAATCTGAAATTTGGAGTCAAAAATATTTACATGTTATGCATGGATGATTGATAAAGAAACCTCTCCTCGTAGAACACTCTTCATTGAATTTAATATTTAGAGCATGTTTTGCATGGTTTATTGAGTCAAGAGTCTCACTCATACTTCATACATCCATTCCCCTCCGCAAGACTAATAACAAAGTACACTAAAAACAAAGCGATAATAAAATCAATCTAATAACTCTTTTTTGAGCTCACACAAACAAATATTCAAAGGATTCAAGTTAGAAAGTGAGAACTACCCAAGACTTCAAAACTTGAAAACTATACTATTAATCTAGCAAACTTCCGCTCGCACCCGTTACTATCGTATCTTCCTTACCGAGCTCGCCGAGACAACACTTGGGTGCACCAGAAGGTAGCCCGCCTTTGAATGCATCTGTGGGTGTGTTATAGCTGCTCCTTCTGGGATGTCGAACTAGATTGTGTAGATCTAGGCATTCTGCCTATATAGGACACCGTCCCCGACCGTGACCCCCCCGATGATGTCTCGTGATTTGAGGCATCTCAGGCCACACAGCCTTTAGGGACTTACACAAGGACTCAGATTCTGCCATCATCCTCACCTCGAAATGTGCGTACCTACTCGTCTTCGCGCTCTCAGGAGTGTACTCGTCTTCACGAGAGTGCTTACACCTCATCGTCCGGGTCTGTGTGAAGCTCTAGAGTAACCGTGAATCGTACTTTCGACCAACCCTCTCTCGTATGCTATTGTGAGACTCGGATTTCATCACTCGTGAATGGTAGTACTGACAGACACCCTATACCGGTCGCTTTGATGTATCGATTTTAGAGAGTCTTTTTCTTTTTTAGTAAGTGTGTGTGGTTACCGTCACTGAGACTTCATAATATATCACATTTAATAAAAAAAAAATTAAAATTAAACCGGCCACCATGGCGTCCCCCCACCCACGCTATATGTCTCGACGACAACAAGGTCTACCTCCTCTCACCCTAGAGGAAAGATTGAACCTTGGTGAACTCCGGGGCCTTCTACCAAGAGCACCGACTAATCTCGATTATCACATAGACCCTTATCGAAACTTCTCCGGAGGACCCTTTCACCAAGGCGTTGTACCTAATTACAATCCTCCGCTCACCGATCCGTTAGACCTGTGATAACTCGTATCTCCACCATGCCAAGATATGTCCGCGCAACACCAACATCTATTTCTCCACCGCATCCACAGACGATGCCAATGGCAACGCCTCCCGGGTTCGCCACCATCCTCCCCGCGGGTCGGCCCATGCCACATCGGGTGTTCCCGCAGTCAACATATGCCTACCCCCAACCCTATGGCTTCCACAATTGTCGGGGAAAAAGATTTCTTACCGAACACTTCGCATCTACCCCTACCGTGACCACATTGGGGACCACGGTAGTTCCTCCCACGAGCACGACTACTTCGGTGCCCTTTAGCAACCCTTTCTTGGAACCCTCTCATGAGTTCAACCTCGGCCACTACACTAGGGGGCAAGAAAGCCGCATACGTAGCAAGGAATATTTCTTCCTATGCAATCCTTAGGACAAATGGGACAACCCATCGTAAATACTATCCCCTTAAGTGGTTCAAACATTAGGTGTAGGATCTATACTATTGCCAAAGTATGCAAATACTAAGTATGCCTACGGGAAACTCTATTGCATCCATTTGGACTAACCAACCCCAAACTCCGTCCGGAATGGGAGGGCACTTTGTACCGGGGGGCAACCAACCATTTTCCCCTCAATACACTATGCCCTATGGACAGCAACCGTATGTTCCTACTCCTCCACCTATGGGAGGTTTTGAGTCAAAGTCCCACTTACCCTTCGGTAACACATGGATAGGAGGACCCTATGGTCCCAATAGTCGCCCCATACCGCTCTGGTTGCTAGACCTGTAAGCAAATCCACAATTTCCATTCTTGGCAGCCTTTGGACATACCCAACATCCATAAGCCGATGAACGACCCCATCAACCACAACTCGCTTTGGCCTCCAATACCGCATAAGACTCTTCCAATATCCCAAAGTTCGACTAGAAGCATGGGACGACCCGCCGCACACATCACTACCTTCCATTTGTGGTCCATATCCAATTCCATGGTAGATGATAGTGTCCGACTTTCGATCGTTTTCCCGCACCCCATGTGCAATGCCGCCAAGTGGTACATTGAATTACCACGTGCCGCCATCAATACGTTTCGCGCTTAGGCCACTTTAGGTTCTTAAAGAACTTTCAACTACCAATTAGAGTGGAAACCTAAGACATAATTGTTAACATCACCGTGCCAAGACACCCCCACACACATCTCCGACCATATTCATGAATGGAGACATAGGAGGAGGCTCGTCAGCATGCTAACACGACCACCACAATTGGTTTTGCAAGTCTCTTTTACCCCATATCTCTAAAGACATTGGCCTTTTTTGCAAGCAAGTGACAAGATCAATGTATTCACAAGCCCACGCACTCGGATTTAATATATTCCCCAATCCGGCACGCTTACGCATCCGCTCCCCATGCCCCCGTAACCCGAACCCTCCGAAGCATTAAAACTGCAGCTCATGCCGATGGTCTCGTTGGCATGATCTCCGGTGTAGCCACTCAATCGCCCTGGGGCAAACCTCCTGCACCATCCCTGCCGTCATCGGCCCCCATCAAACGACTCCTCTCCCTTCCGTCGAGGTAACGGCAAACCCCCACAAAACCAATGGAAAAACAGAAGAATAAGAAGAAAACATCTTTCGAAGAGCAAATAATAATCGTAATAACTCTAATTAGAAAAAATGTCGCTAATGAAAAAGGAAAGGATAAACCCATGATATTTCGTAAAATCACAGGACCACTTGACATACAAATGTCCTCGATTGCGTGAATGCACCGATTTTATCGGCTAAAAAGGATTCTCGGGAGAACACCTCGCCGTTCTTCACAATCCCTTCCCCAATCAACAAAGAACAACATCAACATATGGTTGACAATCCGCCACAACCCCATCAATAGGGAAATGGTGGTTCGTATCCTTCCGCCGAAGGGACCATCTGGCCATTTATGGCATCGATATCGACCTTCAAACTCGTGCCAATCCGCCGCCGCCCAATGATTTACATATCAGTACCTACCGTTAACTCGTAATTTCGTCCCCAAAGGGACACTTCGACGCACGACTCATAATACCTCTACACGTGCCCTAAAACTTACAACATTGTAGAAGATTGCCATATGCACCATCAAACATGTTCCTCGACCAAGTATTACAAACTCCGTTCCGCACAAAGGAAAGCCTTGCTTTTGGCCATTGGTGGAATCGATCCCTAGGATTCCATGTTAGCAAGATTTGATATGGAAAAGGCTAAACTCGCCTCTCGCATCAACTCGCATTCTAGGTGCGGTGTTGTGTCAAAAGGGAGACCCATCCATCACACTATCATAGACGAAGGTGCTTCGACTTGCGTTATGTCACAAGTTTGGCCGGCTGAATTTAGGTTCTCCTACTCTAACCCCGCCATCGTACCCCTCAAAGCTTTCAGATGGTCATACACGTTCCTACCCAAAGGATACCTTGCTAGCTTTCCCATCACTCCGGTGGGAAAAAGGTAAATGTGGACGTTGAAGTCGTAGAGCGCTATCTCGACTATAATCTATTGCTCTGCCGCGCTGATCTTATGATATGACCGCCATCGTGTCTTCTGCTCTTCGACCATCCTATTTCCATTGGATGGGAGAATAGTCATGGTCGATCGGCCTATCCTTCTCCGCACCCCCGATTATTCCACTTTACCAAGTAGCCCTGCACCCCCTAATAGGAGGTGTCCCCGACTTTTACATCGTACGTACCTCATTTTCCTACATCTTCCTCATCGGGTTGTTTTCCTCTACCACCGCCGTTAGACCCAAACGCGTCGCAATGATATCCACCTCTTCGTATGGCTTTATCGACCCATGGATCACCCCAATGCCTTCGCATATTGATTCCTATGGAGATCGGGAGCCACTTTCGCCGTGCTGAGTTGGCTTACCAAGCCATCCAAACCGCATTTGAACCCTCCACCGATATGGTTTCGACCACAAAATAACCCTCTCTCCCATAACAGCTTCTTCTAAGGATCTCCTCAATGAAGTTTGGCCTACGTACGAAGCTATTCAAGAGATCATGTCATTAGAAGAACGACCTTGGCGAGAGTTCCACCATCGTGCTTCGACAATTGATTTGGAGGCGATAAACCGAAATCCCGCCTTTGATTACACCTAAGATAGTTCTCTCCTCTTATACGACCGTCCACACTATCGATTCGTAAGGGGAACATGGGTAATCTTTCCAAGACTTCGCTCATTGATATCTCGGTCAAGACAAAGACTGAAAATATTCCGTATTGTTTTTCAAATACCACACCTTTCCAACTTGCTTTCGGCTCCGGAGTGCGTACTTCCAATCGAGTGCGAAATCCCATCGCTTAAATCAAGCCAGAACTTTGCCCGGAACCACCGCCACGTGTTTTTCTTTGTTCTCGCTCGATCATTAGATGAAACTCGTCGAGAGATGCTGGCACAAGACTCGAAGCTCACCAAAGGTTGCCAGCTCACGATGGCCAAATCTGCTGCTTCCGGCTCTTTCGAAGAGGGCGATTCCTCGCCTACTCGGCGATCAAAAGCACGACCTTCAAAGGGTGAACACCCAACCATTGTGGCTCGGTCCTTACATCGTTACCAAAGCCCTCTCAAAAGGTGCTTACTAACTATAGGACTATATTGGAATTCCACTCGAGGAGCCCCGCAATGGGCTCTATCTCAAGAGTATTTTGCTCAGTTTCACTAGGCATATGCTTTGTAATTTTATGTATATAAGTTTTTCCTATTTTTATTTTGATGCTTCTGGATTATTTTTTGGTTTAAGGTGTTTTTCTCATGGGTATCTTTCTTCGCACATATGTCATCACATTCATTATCATACATCGTGATGCGTACCTGGGTAAGGTCATCACACTAGGCACATTGCTTCAAACTCGCTCGGGGTTCTCTATACTCCCGAGTCGACCTTCTTGGTTCGGTGGGAATCTTCCCGGGTAACGCCACCAACAATGTGGCCGAGTACATGTCGTTGATTCAACTCTCACGGAAGCGTATCTCGCGACATCTCCGATTTAAAGGGTCGTGTTAGATTCCCAACTCATCATTATGCTTAAACAATCATTACCGTGTCCGCCACCCTATGTTGTTACGTTATTTTTTACGAGTGCAACTTTTAGAACGTCAATTTCAAACAATCACAATTATTATGTTCCTAGGGAATTTAATGCATTAGTCGATCTTTTCGCAAATTATGTAAGTTGACTGGCATTTTTCACATTTATTGTAAAAAAAGATTTACTCATGAGTACATATATTTTTATCACATCAAAAAATGCATAAAAATTTAAAAACACAAAATCACCAAATATATATATATATATATATATATATATATATATATATATATATATATATATATATATATATATATATATATATATATATATATATGTCATGTCTAGGTACACAAAAACATCAAAAAGAAAAAATCTCCCAAAATCCTGCAGCCATAAAATTTGGCTAACTAAGCCATGCTCGACACTAATACATCTACCCGTAGCCAAGCCCGATGCTCATAATAGCACACAATTGCTCTAGCTATCCCTCCTCGTAGGAACCAGTATCTCTCCCAAGACACCCAATAAAGTATGTCGCCGCACACGAACCGGAACCTCCCGCATAGGAAGTGGTGGCATACCATTTGCACCCTCCGGTGTTCCCGGAGAGTTCATGTAAAATCTAGGGTATCACTATCACTGCCGCTTCCGCCTCCTCTACAAAAAAGCACTCGGGTAGTCAGTACCTCGCCGCGCATGGCGAGGGGCCCCACTGATGGACAGTGCCACATCTCGTGTCAAGCAAGCAAAATTTTCATGTCAAAACTTAATTTTCACCCCTTTTCAACAAAAAAAAACTTACATAAACATTCAAAAGCTAAAAACAAAAAATTTCTTTGAAAAACCACCGATCATTTTTTTCTTACCATCGGCCCCACTAGGTGCCAGGAGGCAAAAAGACTAACTCGTAGGTCGCTTGTGAAGTTCATCCTGATAGGATAACCCTCAATCATGATGATCCGAGAGCTTCACCAATCAAAAAATCCCTCATCAAAACAAGGATTCCGACTCGGACCCTCTCCAAATTCAGTGGAAGCAAAGTGGCCCACCGAGCCTACCTCGCCGCGTGGACCCAATGGCAACTCGTAGGGATCCTAGGCCTCATTAGTGGTATCTCGCTCCAAAAGATGAAAGAAGAAGACCAAGTGTACCGTACCCAAAATCTCGAGTACTAGCCTCGTATACAAGAAGTTCTCATTTCCACCCGACGGTTGCCATCGTCAGCACCGGGCCGAAAACCTCGAGGCTATATACAATCCAAGGCTAAAAGCATCCGAGCCTCGGTCGCCACATGCCGACTCTCGTACCCTGCGAACAATCATCCATAGAATAGACCGCAAGGGTCTCAAAGTCACCCGTGCAATAGGTATCCTGCTACTTCACAACCCGGGTGCCACGTATGTAGTGCGCATGGATCAAACTGGGAGGGAACTGGTCAGCTCTGACCCCGTCAAACTTGGGCCTCGCCCCACGACATGACAAACCGGTCAAAAAGTAAACATAATCTTTTCGATGGCGAGCTCATTGCCACCAATCCGAAAGACATGATGCCGCTGTCCCACGCATCGGATCGGCCTACCCTCAGAGGTCCTCTTGACCCTCATCGCTCTAAATGTGCATATTTAAGCAATCCGCACCTCCGAGAGCCATTAAACTTTGCCGCATCCGCCACCATCTCTCGTTCTTCTTGCTCATGCTCTCTCTCGCCGTATACTCATGATTAACAATCGAACACCTCGCAAATGAAACATTTCCAACCGATTAAAATTTTCCCGGATCACTTCAAAATGGAAAAATCGAATTTTTTAGAAAGTATGTTGTGCCTAAAGCTGAGATAATACAAAACAGAGCGTTCTAACGTGCACTTTCACGGTTATGCGTTTAATCGCAATGTTGTTGTACTCCCGACCCGCATTAGGCGCAAATATTTTTCTAGGGCCTCAAAATCTTAATTTTTCACCAGCAAAAACTAAAAAATTGGCAATTAAATGATAACAACAGGTTTCAGCTCTTGACTGATCTCGAAGTGAATAGAAAACTGCTGTCCGGGATTGATCGCAATCGGGCCACTGAAATTTTCACCCCTTTTGCACCCGCAGCTTCTTCGTCAAAGACTAAAAATAGTGAAAATGAATGTTCCTCTCGACCTTCTTATAGAAAATTCTCGGGCATGACTCTCTTTCGCTCGCCCAAGCAGTCGTGATTCCTCGTCGTACATGTCGCAACTCTCGAGATTCGTACCGATATCTTAATAAGGGATCAAGATTTATGTGCGTACATACTCACGTTTACCGAGCATTCTTTATGGTATTTTTCTTGCTCGTTAATCCGAAAACCTCGAGTTCTCTTCTTCGGCTCATTAAACCTACACGAAGTTGGCATCGAGCGTTCTTTTCTTGGTCTTTTCTTGCTCTGCCGTTAACCGAAAAACTCCAGAGTTTTCTTCTTCGTACTCATTAAAACCATAAAGAGAAGTACCGAGCATTCTTTTTAGGAATCTTTTCCTCGCTCATAAAATCGAAAAATCCGAGTCACCTCTACGTACTCGTTAACCTATCGAGACAAAGAACAAGGAGCCATTCTTTTCCTCTTTTTCAAATCTCCTTAAACGTAAAAGTATATCGAGTTTTCTCCGCGTGACTCGTTAAAATTTCGACGGAGGCTACTTGTAAGTTTTCTTTGTTGACTCGTTAAAATTTCACAAAGAATATTGAGTTTACTTCATCTCCTCGTACTCATAACAAAATGAGGTAGACGTCCATTGAACATAGATTTTCACTTTTCCGCATTCAATGGACTAACTAATGGAAAATAACCGTTTCAAAGGCTTACTATTACCCCTTTGCCGTGCCCGGTTATCAAGACATGACAAAGGTACCCCAATGGAGTCGTCTTTTACGACATTTTTCAGACTCTCTAAACATGAAAAATTCACCGAGTTTACTCGTCTGGACTCGTTAAACCTAATCAGATAGGACATGGAGTTGTCTTTTATGACATTTTTCAGACTCTCTAAAACATGAAAAATTCACCGAGTTTGCTCATCTGGACTCGTTAAATCTAATCAGATGGGGCACAGAGTTGTCTTTCCTGACATTTTTCAGACTCTCTAAACATGAAAAATTCATCGAGTTTACTCGTCTGGACTCGTTAAACTTAATCAGACGGGGAAAAATTTGGACAAAATGGATACTACCTCTGTTACATTTCCAAAAAGGTCGATTTGGCAACAAAATTCTTGAACATGGCACTTCCCAGAAAACTCTTTCGCAGTTAGCCGAACCCTACCATCTATGAGTATTAGCCTTCATTTCCCAGTGTCCCTGCACCGGTAAAATCCTAACACACTCTTTGGTGTTCAACACGCTTCAGCTGCCTAGTACCCTGTTAGAGTGCCTTCTATTGTTCAAGCAGATCTCGCTATCTACTGCTCCTGTTATCAACCAAACCGTTCATTATGCCAGAAATTATTTGTCGTCTGACATTCCCATTTACTCTTCCTTATCTCAAATCATAAACAAAATCAGTTGGTTTCCATTTCATGTTGACTGATGTAGGATGCCTCAGTGCCTACCTTTCAACAGATCACTTCCTATCGACTTCAACACCTTATCTAGGAAATTGATCCAGAAACCCATCAGTACCCAGATACTTGCAGACATCAGTGGCAGGTAGTCTTGTGTTTGATCAAGGGTCTTCATCATTGGCTCTTGGTCGAATGATTCTATGAGTGTTCGACTTCAACTCCTTTTATTCACACTCGCTAGATTGTACTGGGCATCTTAGGGACCATCATCATTATCGGTGGCCACCTTCGCGTCTGTTAACAATTTTCATTATTGACTAGTAATCAGACGATTTCTCACATGTTCGACGACAACTCCCTCATTCACATGTTGAGAAATATGCAGTTTAAGTGAATCGGCGGTCAAGACCTTGGGGCAAAAGGCTACACCATTAAAGTTGTGTTCCCTTCCCCAAGATGCGATATTGTTTATGGAGACAGCTTCTTCAGCCTGATCCTATTATGACAGACACTTCCACATTGTGCCTATTGGTGGATAGATTCTTCATATCTCTATTCTAGAGAAATCATGTTGTTTAAAGCTACTGAGCATGGGACATGCCCGACTCTAGGCAAATACTATATTTTCTGACATATGTTGTTGTTTCAAGTTTTCCTCAGTCTTTCAATCTCTCTCTATCTCTACAAATTATAAAGTATTTCGGCCATCGTCTTCGTCTCTGACCTCACACTTTAGGGGGCATCTGTTACAAGTCAAAATACCTCCTCATCAGCTCAGAGGGGAAGACAAATATGGAAGAAGTACAAAGACCTAAATTAAACCTATTTCTGCCAGGGTAACGCATATATAGAATAGAACAAGAGCGTTATAACGCAGTCAAGCAATACATTGGCCGCGTTAGTGGCTAGGGCAACGCTCTGTTTACACTGGAGGGACGCGTTACCCGTGTTTTAAGTTTGAATTGGGAAAAGAGCGCGGAGAAAGATTTGAATCTCCGACTTTCCCTCACAAAGGAGTCAGTTCACAAAGGAAACTGCAGAAGCACCAGTTCATTATTGGTCATTGCCATGGAAGACTGAACTCCAAGAGAGGCAAAAGCAAGGAGATCAAGGAAACATCTAAGCCTTTTCCATTCCAAACTAGTGGAAAGAGAAGGGCAACAATGGCCTTCTCCCTCTCCTATAAGAAGGAGCTGAAGGCTCTTAATTGAAGGTCGAAGGATTGCTCAAGGTTCTTGTATACTTGTGGAATAGAGAATAGTGTGACATTGTGAAGGCCAAGAGTCAAATAGGCTCTTAGAGAGCTTGTTGACTTGGACTTATTCACTAGAGAGAGAAGAGAGATTGGGAGACTGAGGAGGGCTTGGTACAACCGATGGTTGTAATCCTCCTTCTTTCAAAATCAATAGAACTGTGTTCGTTTTGTCCATTCAATGCTTAATGTTATTATTGTTGTTTCAATATTCACTTAGTATGATATGAATGACTCAGATGTGTATAATCTAGATGTTTGTAGTATATTGATTTAATTGATAGGATACTTGTTATATTAGAAATTACGCGGGTGCTTTGACTGATTGTAGGTCTCAGATTTGGAGCCGGCGAAGAAGGACTCTTACTTTGCTGCACAGCGCTCTCCAAGGGATTCCAAGACCGTCAAAAAGGTAATTCTCTATTGTATTCCTTCAAGTTATTTCAAGCTAATATGAACATACTCATGCCATCTTTGTGAACAACATAGCTAATCTTACTATCTGCCTCGGGCATCGGAAAGCCCTAAGAGGGATATACGAAAACCAACCACCCAAGCAGTTTACCCTATAGCAGCAGGAACAATCCAACCATTATGGCTTGGTCCTTACATCATCACTAAAGTACTCTTAAAAGGGGCTTACGAACTTCAGGATTGTAATGGAATTCCGCTCGCGGAGCCCCACAACGGGCTCTATCTAAAGAAGTATTTTGCCTAGTTTCGTACTAGGTGCATGCTTTGTAATTTTATGTATATAAGTTTTGCCTATTGTTTTTATGTCTCTGGATATTTTTTGGTTTTTGAGGTGTTTTTCTCATCTACACTCTTTTTATTTCACACAGATGCTGTCATCCTCCTTATCATACGTCGGATATGCGGATGGTGCTAGTCGCCACACTAGACACATTGCTTCAGCTGCTTGGGTTCTCTACACTCCCGAGTCAGAACTTCTTAGTTCTGGGGGAATTTTCCTAGGTGGTGCCACCAATAACATTACCGACTACATGTCAGTGATACAGCTCCTCACGGAG
>CM076578.1:776038789-776152399 GCA_034641835.2 Pinus albicaulis
CATGTATCTCACAGCTACAAGAATAGATATTATGCAAGGAGTGAGTTTGATTTCTGATTTATGGAGACTCCAAAAGACACACATTGGAGTGTTGGAAAATGAATTCTAAGATACATAGCAGGAACGAGAGATTATGGCATAATGGATGCAAGTACAAAAAATAAAGATTTGATTGGATACATAGATAGTGATTTCACAGGAAATTTGGATGATCAGAAGAGAACATCTGGTTATGTGTTTCATCTTGGTTCAGGTATGATAGCATGGGAATCTAAGAGGCAACCCATTGTGACACTATCATCAGCAGAAGTAGAATATGTAGCAGTAACTTCAACAACGTGTCAAGTAGTATGGTTAAGAAAAGTATTGGATGGACTCAAGTAGAAACAACAAGGATCAACAACGATATACTGTGACAACAATTCAACAATTTCACTATCCAAGAATAATGTGTTTCATCAAAATAGCAAGCATATTGATACTAGATATCACTTTATTAGAGAACTTGTGAGCAATGGAGAAGTTCACTTGAAGCCTTGTAAATCTAGTGATCAATTGGCTGATATATTTACAAAGCCATTAGCTATAGATGTGTTTGAGTTTGACAAAAGAAACATGTTTGTTGTAAGCCTCGCTGAGACATAGACTAGTAGGAATGTTTGAGTTGTCATGAGTTATGTTTTAGTTTAGCGATCGTAATTAAGGAGTGTTAAAATAGTTAATTAACTTCGGCATGCAGAGTTAGACAATCAATTAAGTAAACATTGAGTTAGTTGAGTTGTGTGATAGATGAATTTGGTAAGTGAGTTAGAGAGGAAATTAAGTGAGTGATGGTCAAGTTGAGTTATGTAAGTGTGTACATGTCAATTTAGGTTAAACACCCTTCACCGAGTTCATTGTATTCAGTGAGTGAGATTGAAGTTCTTTTATTAATAGAAGAGCCGCAACTCATCTGTTTCGTGTGTGTGAAATACTTGTGTTATTTTGTGTTTAATATCCTCTGCATTTCCAACAAAAGGCGGGGTGAACCAAAATGGCCCCTTGTAAACGCAGACCATCCCAATTATTTTCACTTGCAAGGATACCCATTTGGTGCATGATGTTTCCTCCAGAGCTGTCACCAACCAAGAACACGTTTCTGAAATATGCATGGGAAGCGAGCCATCGATTGATGGGCACAAACTCTGCTACCCTTGTCGAGAAAATTCTCAACCATTCCATCTTCATATACCCTCAGCCTACCACGAATCTCAACTATGATTGATAAAGAAGAAGACGATGACTCCATAGGTATGGTGTTGGTGGTGCTGTTATCAATAGCTAAGTTATCAGAGAGGAAGGAAAACAAGCATATATATAATTACAAACCCCAATGCCAAATGATTTCATTTATAATTCCCAAACATAATTTATAAATGCAATCATCATAGTTATCATAATTTTCTATGGTTGGATATGCAAGTGCAAATTAGCAACATAGTTATCATAATTTTCTATGGTTGGATATGCAATTGCAACATTATACTATAATGAATAAAAATAAATAAAAGTATTATAGTTACTATCAAAATTCTCAATTCATCACCAAAATTCATAGTACTTTTGGTTCTTAAAAATGATTGAGAAAAAAAATCAATTTGTTTTTGGATGACATACAACGTGGTTAGTAGAACAACATTAAG
This sequence comes from Pinus albicaulis, assembly GCA_034641835.2. Taxonomy (NCBI): domain Eukaryota; kingdom Viridiplantae; phylum Streptophyta; class Pinopsida; order Pinales; family Pinaceae; genus Pinus; species Pinus albicaulis. The sequence goes on from CM076578.1 coordinate 776,040,472, forward strand.
TAGTGTGAAAGGTCATTTACTCATCTTATAGAGAGATAGTGCTCTAAGCGATCTCTAGTAGGTAAGAATAAAAGCATGTACATAATTACATATACTATAGTATCACAAATAACATACGTGTTAGTGAGAAACATTTAATTGTCAAATTGTCCTTATTTCCCAATTTCAATTTCAATAAATTTGCCAATAGCTTTAAAAATACATAAGAATAATGTATAAAAGTGCGTGATATTAAAAAATAATGTTCTTACACTAGTAAATTTGTGGAGGTACTAATAACATTGATTTCATCTTATTTGATACATTGCTTGTTTTCCCCACAACCTTAACATCTTCCACACAAGAATTTATGTTGGAAACTAGATCAATACTGAGAGGGGGATGGGGGTGAATCAGTAGTGAGGCACTTATACTGTTTTTCTCCAATTAATTAAACTTTAAAAATGCATGAACTGAAACACACAACTACATATCAGAGCATCATGAATAATCATGAAACAGCAAAATCAATTAACACATGGACATAAGTGTTTATGGTGGAAAACCCATCCCGGGAAGAAAACCACGTTGTTGATGTTGCGTTGCTCAATTCTTTTATTAATATTTGAACAAATTATACATGGATCATCTCACTCCCATGAGCCTTGAAGACTCCACTTCTTTCATAGTATTTTGGTCATTTCATATAGGAACCTATTTCTCTCTCAGATCTATGGACTACCATCCGCTGAAAACCACCATGATCAACGATCCTCGCCCAACTACCATTGGACTATCCAACTCCTATTGGATGGAGAAAAATCTTCCCTATATTGAATCCACCAAGTCACTATCTACTCAAAGCCTCCATGCCTTCACTACCTCCATGCGAGCCTCATTTGATATATTTTCAAATAGGACACTGAAAAATTGCTCTACATGAGCATTATAGCAACATAGCATCAAAGCTAAAATAAATTTTGAGAAAAAACTACCATAAAACCTCCACATAAAAACTCCACAAAATCAACAATACAATTTGTTCAAACTCTACTCCAATCAAACACCAACAACTCACTTACTGCATAAACATAATGGTTGAAATATGCTTCAACTATCTACTGCTACATCTGCAAACAGCTTTAGAAATTCTGCATAATGAAGCTCACGTAGTTTGCAAGGTCTTCCCCAACTCACACTCACTCCATACACTAGTGTATTCAACTCAAAAATCAACCATCTCACAATGATCTATCTCCAATATAAAGATGAACTCAAGTTCTCAACTCAATAATTACACAAAGCTATTGGGCATCACAAATCCGTTCATATGCTTGATTGGATCTGTATTCAACTCATTGACTCAATAAATCCACTAACTCCACTTCCCTTTTTATATTTTCAATGTTAATCACTTTCTAGAGGAAAATAAAATTTGGAATTGCAACTGGGACAATTTGGAAAACGACCATGACATAAAATATGCAAAAAAGGCCTTTGAAGAACCTTTCGTTTCTTTCAATCTAGACCAAATGTGGAAACACCTCTCAATAGAAAACTAATTTGGTCCATTCTGTACAAAACCCATTTCTCAGAATTTTTATATTCATCTCTATTTTCCCATAAAATCCAACAGAGAAATGTCACTTCTTTATCCAACGAATTTCTAAGGATGATTATATCAATTAATTAAAATTATGTAGTAGAGATTTGTTCATATGTTGGAAGTCATTTTTTGATTCAATTCTACTTGACTCACAATAATATATGTCAAATTCTCCTCAACAATATCCAATCAATACCTTGGGAAAATACCATGGTTATCCCAATACCACAAATAGTTGAACCATGGTAATCTCCAAGTCAATACCATGGGAAAATACCATGGTTATGCCAATACCATTTATACCTGTACCAAGGTAATATCATGTGGCAACTTTCTCCACACACATACCAATATCATGGTAATTCCAATACCATGAATACTTGTTCCATGGTAATACTCTACTCATGCTCAATCAAATACCAAGGTAAACCATTTAGCTTCCATACCAAATACCATGGAAACCATCATTGGTAACGTTGTATAACCAAACAATCATATGCATAGCCAATGTAAAGGAAAAAAACTCACCACATCCAACTCTATGCAACAACATGATCAATAGGAACATGCCATCTTCTGCTCACACTCTGTATGTAGCACCTAAAAATCACAGATCCATCTGCACATTTGCATGCTAGTAGATGTGCCAAAGCCAATGCAATACATCGTCTATGCAATCCACCTGGAGAAACTTATACACATGCATATCCAACACACCTGCAACCCAAGCAACCACGTTGACATAAATGACAATCAACCAACACATCTGAAACACTGCAACACTGCAACACACATCAATGCCAACAATCTATTCTAGCATTGATATTAATTCTTTTGTCCAAAGATACCACTGTGGAAGAAACACTACTACTGTGGCTTCATTAGTCATTTTAGGTGGCATTCTTCCAATTCTAGTTTATACGCAATATGATTCACTAGAAAATATTTAGACCCATTGTTGCAATCTACATGGTCTACCTAGTTTCCACTCTTCAAATATATAGGCCCATTACCGAGAAGGTAATTGCATATGTTGAAAGAAAAAGGAGAATTGACAAATCAACATTTCTACCACTCATAATTTCCTAATGTAATTCCACTTTTCAAAAAATCATCACACTTTTAGTTGTACAAACTTATTTCCCTCTCCTCTACACAAAAAAATGCAATAACTTTCCATGCCTTTAATGGCATCATTCATACCATTATCTACTTCCTCACACATCACCTATAATATGAATCTTTCTAAATAGCACTCGCACTTCAAATGCTTAAAATTTATCTGTTGCAACTAATACATAGTGTACAAATACACAAATCCTATACACTACTAATAGAATACTAAAATATGAAGTTTCCCTACATATCTTATTGGAGCAGTAGTTTGGAGTACAAGTTTTGGGATCTACATAGAAGAGCACAATGCAATTGGGTATTACATAGAATGGTTGGCCAAAGGTTAGCATGTGAAGATGGGAAAAATAAAGAAAGAAATTAAGCATATTTTGTAGATATTTCCCCATGGAAATATTTAACTCCCATAGTAAAATGGGGTTTTTGGGTCATCTTTCACCTAAATATAAAGGTATAATTAGCCTGAGACTACGAAGGGAAAGTAGTGCTTGTTTTTTCATATTTTCTGAGATGTGTATTTTTGAGAGTGTGTTTTTTTATATGTGATCTTCATTGTAATATTGAATTATTAGGCGAATGAGTTACAATATTTGAGCATGTAATGAAGTCTTTAAAGTTATAATAAAATGTTCTATTTCGAGACATGTTCTGTGTTTATAAAAATGTGAAAATTTGTCTGCTTCCTGTGTTATGATTATGTTGAACTATTTTTAAGGGTGGGTTTATTGCACAGAATAAGGGTATACCTCAATTTTTTTATGAATAATAGGAGTAATTCTATGTTAAATATAATAGTGATAGTGTAGGATCTAGACATCCGTCACTTTAGAATTGTCTAGTTAGTTGCAATCCCTCATAGATGCCTCAGGTGAGACTTCATATGCTTGTAGGTGATGTTGAAAGGGACAATGTCTAAGGGTTTTTTTGGCTAATTCATTTTTATCATTAGTCTTCCCTTTGTGCTCCAAAAAATGAACCGATTGGTTATATTGACATCTGCAACTGAAGGGGATGTGGAGACCTACCAAGGAAGAAATACAACATTGGGTATAAATGATGGAACACATATTTTTAGTGGAACAAACAGAAAATTAGTGAATCAATCTAAAGAAATGGTTGCAAAGGTATCCCTTTAAATATTTTCATGGAATTTTCTTTTCCAAGTTCTCGATTGTTTTGGGCGAGTAGTTGCAAAGACTATAAGAGGAAATAAAAATCAGTTCCCTATGGTACCACACAATTGGACTCCTAAATTAATTCAAAGGGTAAGCTATGTAAGAAATAAGGTCTCATGTGCAATAGAATTTTGGTTGAACAGTTCATTGGAAGGTTATGCTATCTAGTTTTCTATAGAGGGTACTCAATCATACAACATAGTATAGAGTGAACATTTCAAAGGGTTGTGAGGGAAATACTTGATATAAATATTTACCTAGATAAAAAGGTTATTATGTGACAATGAGTTATGTCATTGGAATTTGAAACAATGAGCGATAACATTTCTTTGTTCACAATGGGGAGAATGGGGCTGACCAATATATGGCCTGAGGGAATAAGTCAAGGGATACAATTTAGCAACTAAAGATCAGATCAGTTGAGGATGTTGAGACATTAGAGAGATACAAGTGTAAAATATATAAGAATGGTAAAAGAGTGCACATCGCCATAGGAGGATAGTACAATGAAAGAAGTTAACTTTCACTTTAATTCATTATCTGAGACTAAGTTAGGCATAAATTTTGGTGCCAAGGTTGATACTAAGTATGCCAAATTTAAAGTTAACTCCTGAAACTAATGATAAATATAGATCAATAGTAAATTAATTTTGTAGTGTTATAATAGACATTATGAACAATACTTCTACCATCAATGGTTGAAATAGTATCAAGTTTTCATCATCAACGCAAAAAAAATATACTTAAAAAATTGTAAGTGAAAGCGAAATACAAGCAAGCTAAAAATTAATTTATTTAAAGGTTTTGGTGCAATAAGGGGTTATTTCGTTGCATTATAGAACTTCTCATTGAAGGCACACACTCTTCTAATTTAACGAATATGTTTCCTTATTGGAGTCAATTTTCTTCTGATGCTTTCATTATTAATTTTTCTACAAGGTGCATAGTAGAATATTATAATCTGTGAGATAATGACTTCTAAATGATTTTCACCCAATATTCTTATGCTAGATGTATCATTGAGATATTACAATTCAAAAAATATCACAATAAATGAAACAAAAATATTAAAAATCATAGAGGGAAAACTATGCACAATAGAGACAATATTTTAACCCTTGGAAACCTAGCCATGGGAGAGAACCAAAAAAAATATATTTGGGAGAAATTATTCTTTAGTACGGTTTAAAAAAAATAATTTGTATGGAAATTTTCACCGATAATCCTAGTCAATTTCCTATCTAACATGGTAAAAAAATTCAGCAAGTCAACATTGGTCAAACCAACAAAACTCAAATATATAGTCAAAATTCAGCCTAGTGAAACTTGGACCTGTGGTCAACTCAACCCGGACTTGTGGTCAAACCTAAAACCAAAAATGTGGTTAAATTTTCCCTATTTTATAGTGAAACTTAGCCTATTCTATGGTCAATTCCCAATTAAATAACTAGGTTAAATAATTGATAAAATTAGCTAACTTTTTGCAGTTAAACTTACGCAATGTCTCACATGTGCATCCTCTAAAAGTTGGTCCAATTCATCCTGTTCTCACACATCCGTCTTCCATGAAGGATAGAAATAAAAAATGAAGAGAGAGAGAAGACTTTCTCTTGCTTTGTTGAGAAAATGAGATGTCATATCATCTATATATACTTGTTGAATGGGGGTAAAATAACCCAAGGGACACAGTGACCCTTTCACCCCCTAAGCCAACTTGATTTTTTGGTCCAACTTGGAGAACTCAAAAAATAAATGTTTTTTAATTTTTCTAAGCCATATGGGAATACATCTCAATGCTACAAAAAATCAACACTCCCTCTTAGTGAGGGGGGTTTTCTCCTTTGGTGCAAGCATATTTCTCCCTAGCTAAAATTTATCCTTCGCAAGAAACGTTAATGAGCTTGATAAGTTGAAGTAGTGTATTTTCACATGCACATCTATAGATAAATCCATCTTGTAGTATGAAATGTGACTCCTTGCATGCATGTTTATAGGCCACTCCATCCTAGAGTAGACAATGCGAGTATCAGGGGCCATTTACCCCTGGCCAAATCAACATGTCCCAACAAAATTCCTTTATGGATTCTCAGGTAAATGCATTAATATCTTATGGAAAAATCAACATGACCTAGCCATAGTCCTTCATATCCAAAATCATTCACGGCTTAGTAGGAGAAGATATGTCCAATTCTATAGTTTCACTAGGCCATTCAGCCCTTGTCAAATCAACATGAACCAACCAAATCAACATGACTAAGACAAATCATCATGGCTTCTAATAAAATGGGGGATTGATTCTACATCACAATAGGCTTGTAATTGAAGTATACAAACCTCGCTTTATATAGAGGCTTTGGGAGAATGTCTGAAACCTACTCATATGTGGATATATATTAGAGCTTCACTGCTCCTGTTTACATTATGTATAAGATGAACTGACTTGATTAAAAATTCATGTAAGAATATTTTGATGCCACGTCACTTCATGAATTAAAAAATATCTATAATATAATCTACCTCTATTATATTTAGTGCAACAGAATTTATGTTTCATACTAATCTAGGATATCATAGCTGATCCCAAGCTGAAGAAACACCTTAAGGTACTCTTTCTATCCTCTGCACTCTTATTGAAATGTGAATTAGTATATCCCTATGACCTCACTTCACCACCTGAGACGTATTTGAAACTATATCCACTTGTAATATGCAGTTACATCAATGCATGTTTTTCTACAACCTAATGTATCTGCCTCAACTAAACAATATACTAGCTCAGGGTGTTCACTATAAAGAAAATATCTAGCTTAATATTAACCATATACATCAAGGATATAATTAACTTCTTGTACATCATGGGATCCACAAAATTTTAATCTAAAGAAGAATCACTAAAATTCTTCAGATTGGTCACCATAGGTGTAGCCATGGACTTGAAGCCCATCACACCAAATTTCCTCAAAATATTGACAATGTATTTCTCTTGTTTGAGGAATATATCATCTTGTCTCTTCCAAACCTCTAGTCCGAATAAATAATGCATTAGAACAATATCCTTCATGTCAGACTTTGAGGCCAACTCCCTTTGACACTAAAGTAGATCCATTTATGGTAATCTAGGCTACTCCTTTTTTCATGCAAGTAAGTCCTTCTGCCACTGCTTCTCCCTATGTCACTAAATCATACTCTTATTTCTAACAAGGTCCCTTCATAGAAGGGACACAAATCTTAGAGACTTACCATCTCTAAGCATCAGACAATATCAAGTCACGACATCCTCTTGGAATATTTTTCCTTCCATTCTTCCTGATTATCTACTCCCTCAGACCTGGGGGTTGTTCTGATTATCTGGAAAAGTATTGGATATCCTAATAATCTGTACAATTTCCTTCTTTTAATACTGACCATTTTTTGACTAGATTAAAAAATTACTTCAAGCCCACTCCCCATTTCTAAGAGAACCCTCTTCCCACAAACTTTTCCTTGTAATTCTTGATGCTCTTAGCTCCTGCATGAATCATTGCATTAGTAGTTTCCACATTGTACCTATTATTACTTTCTATAAAGCCCATTCAGGAAGCCACAAAAGGAAACTTATAATAAAGCAAAGAATACAAGGACAAGAGGGTGTAGGAATTTACAGGGTAAGTTCCTTAGATCAAGAACCAAAGGTCACCGCTCACAAACATATCACAAATCAGTACACCAGTATAATCACGTGGTTAAAACCCTCAAAGAGGGAAACAGTCCACGGTCTGAGCCAATGCGGAAACTTCAGGCAATTTATTAATATAAAAATAAAAGTTACATATGTTTCTCTCATAAACGGTTACCAAACAAATGACCCTTCATGCTCTTTAAATAGAGATCATGGACCAATCGGGTGTTAAGCCATGGATCAAGTATCGTTAATACCGAGGTGAGAGATAATCGTCGAATCACTACAAATCGTGACCGTCGGATTATAAGTTACAAATGTACATGGTAAAGAAACACACTTTACCTAACTCTACACTAGACTAAGTTATTCTTAACTATTTCCTATGTGTCGAAATATCCTAATAGAGGCTGACCAAAAAAAAGGAAAAATAATAAATTATTATCAAGGAGGGAAAATATGATAGGAAGTATTTATCTCTTGATTAAGGAATAAACTATTGATGATTTTTAACTCCCTCTCTAAAAAAATTGCGACTTCTTCTAAGGTGGATGCTCATTACCATCATCATCAACATTGAATGTTCATGCATGTTTCTTTCTCTTCCTTTTCTTGTTATGACACTAGGAGGCATAGTGTCCAAAATCATGAAAAATGAAGCACTTGACCTTTTACATATACTTATTTTTTTTCTCCTTGGGCACTAATGCGTGGGTTAGTTGTCCTAATAATTTTTATAGTCCTTCCTCTCGAATCCCAATCACTCTAGCAAAGTCTATGTTCAAGCAATTAAGACATACAAGAACCTGATCATCTATGAATGTAACTTTGTAGCCTTTATTCTCCAACTCTTAATCATATAGTAGGTTCTTCTTCAAACCTAGTGCAAAAAATACATCACTCACATATACGAAATATCCATATTCTAGCTAAACTGAAGTTGTCCCAACTCCTTTCACAACATACTTGGCATTGTCTCCAAGTTCCACTTCCCATGTTGAATCCCTCTATGTTATATGGAAGAGAGAATGTATAAATTTTTTTATGTGTATATAAGCACCACTGTATACCAACAAAATATTAGTATTTCTAATTGAATCTTAAACACGAAAATTCTCTTTAGCTCCCTCTCGCTCTCAAATAGATTCCTTCTAATGATTGGTATTAATATTGAACCTTTCTTCCATTTTGAGACTTGGTATCATTTGGAAAGAGATATAGTCAAGATGTTGAACAATTGTCTCTTAGGATGATTTCAATGGTTTTTATTTCAACAAAGCTCCAATAGCATGTTGATTTTTCTACAAGATGCACAATAGAATACAATTTCCTACCAGATAATTAATTCCTAATGAGTTTCACACAATATTATTATGCTACTGATATGAGTGAATAGTTATACTTCAAAAAATATCAAAATTAAATGCAATAGAAATAATAAATATCATAGGAAGGAAACATGCACAATAGAGACAATATTTTTACCGTGGGAAAACCAACAAGGTAGATAGTGGTACTTCTATACTCCAAGGGTAGACAATGTCTGGAAATATGTGCCAATAATCCAAGTCAAATATCAATCAAACTTGGTTAAAAAGTTTAGCAAGTTAACAGTGGTCAAACCAACCAAAAGTAAAATTTAGAGTCAAACTTTATCCTGGTCAAAATTGGCCCTATGGTCAATAGGCCGTGGTTAAATTTTCCTTGTTCTATAGTTAAACTCACCCCATTTTTGTGCCGAAATACGAACCAATTATCTTAGTCAAGCAATTGATAAACTTGGTCAACTTGTTGCAGTCACACGTAGTCAACATCTCACATGTGCGACCCTTATAGGCTGGTCAAATTTGTCCTCTTCTCACTCGTGTGGCCTCCAAGAAATATAAAAATATTAAATAAAGAGAGAGAGGACTTACAGTTGCTTGATTTAGAAAATGAGATGTCACACCATCTATATATACTTGTTGAATAGGGTAAAATTACCCAAGGGACACACCCTTTCAATCCCTAAGACAACCTGACCTTTTGGGCTGACTTAGAGACCTCAAAAAATATATTTATTTAATTTTTCTAGGCCATATGAGAATTCCTCTTGAATTTAAAAAAAAAAAAAAAACATTCCTGACATCAAGTTTCTCCTGATATTTTCATGAAATTAACCTTGTAAAACGAGGTTAGGAACATGGGAAACATAATAATATTTTCACATCACATGATATTTCAATCCTCAACATGCTTGAATGAGTGATTGCACACATATACATGGGTGTGGTACATGAACATCATGAATCTAATAAAATGATATTCTTAAAGCGAGTGAAATGACCTTCCTACTCAAAAGAAACATTGAACACGTGTATCACGGATTCTACCAATCCAGTAATGTTTGCTGATAAAATCATGGTTATCCTATCTAGACTATCACTCAAAGATAGTGCATGACATCTACTTATTCCACGCTAATCCATTCAAACATAAGGAACACATTTCCACATACATTTCATTTATATTTTACGGGTGATGCGGAATATTATGATGATCATAATTTAAATATCATCAATCAAATTGTTTCTGTTTTTGTTTGTTTTTTAAATAAAATCTTTAGAAATTTCAAGAATTTTTATATTATCCTAAATTAAATAAAGTGTATTCAATGTAAAATATTCCATTTAATTGGGAAACCTATTCTCATTTTGGTTTTAAAATTGAGTGAAATAACAATATGGATTTAAGGTTGGACTTTTTATAATGATCTTGGCCAAGAAGGAAAGAATATGACACATATTTCGCATTCTACCACTTGTTCGATTTCCACATAAAGTATCATAGGACTACAAATTTATTGGTCGAGGGTTGCAATGCTCATTATTTTTCTACATTTAAAAAACTTATTAGTTCTCACAAACTTTATCAATGCATCTGCAAAATTATTCAACATGTCCAATTTTATGAGTAAAAACTTTTTGTTTTCAATCATATCCTTCAAAAATTGATATGAGACATCAATATGCTTTTTATTTGAATGATAAGAAGGGTTATTTGCCAAGAAAATTTCATTTTAGTTGTCAGATTCTATCTTTATAGCTTGTTGTACCAACCCCATACCTGAACATAATATCTAAAACCAAAATTATTTCTCTCTTGCATGAGTGGCTAACATGTATTCAATCTCTGTAGTTGAAAGTGACACTATATAATGTATCTTTCTCATCCAACTGACTGCTCCTCTAAATAGGTTGAAGATATACCCACTTGTAGAAATTCTATAATCCAGATCTCCAACCCAGTCTACATAAACAAAGCAAAATATTTACAACATTGTTTCCAATCTCGGTCATCACTGATAACACAAACCCTAATCACTAGTGCCACACATATACCTAGAAATCCAATTCACTCTTGTCCAATTCTCCTTCCCTGGTTTAGACATAAACCTTCTCAATACTACCACTCCATGTGCAATATATCGTTTGGTACAAACCATTTCATACCTCAGGCTACCAACTACATTCTCATACAGAGAAAAAAACATGTCCTCTTCCTCTTCATGTGTCTTGGGACACTAATCAACAAATAAATTTACGCTTACAAGAATATGAACCATCACAGGTTTGTTATGCTACATATTAAGCCTCTATAATATTGTTTTAACATACTTCCTATAGTTTAAGCATAGCTTCCTATTTTCCAATTCTCGTTTAATTTCCATGCCCTAAATATAGTTTACAACACCAATATCCTTCATGTCGAATCTAAATAGAAATTGGGTCTTCACAGCCTAGATAATTCCTCTCTCATTTCCAATCAACTATCATCCACATACAAGATCAAATAAATAACACGATCAACAATTAATTTAAAATACACACAGTGAATCACTTTGTTCCTTTTGAAGCCAAGTCTATATAAATGTGTATTGAAATTTTGATACCACATCCTTGGCCCGACTGCTTCAACCCATAGATAGATTTTTTTAACTTGCATACTGATTCTTACTTTCCCTTCACCACATAGCCTTCGAGTTGCATCATGTATATCTCTTCTTCAAAATCCCCACATAGGAATTTTTTCTTCGCATCTATTTGTTCGACGTTAAAATAAAATGTAGCAACAACATATAAAACTAATCTAATAAAAGTTAACTTGTCAACAAGGGGAAAAATATCACCAAAATAAATTCCCGACACCTGGGAATAGCCTTTTTTTACCAACTGATCTTTTTATTTATTCACCTTTCCTTCTGCATTCATATTCTTCTTAAAAACCCATTTTCTTCCAATGGGTTTCCTTCTTACTGACAACTCCACCAAATCCCAAGCCTCATTTTTCTCTAGAGCTAGCATTTTTTCAAACATGGCCTTATTTCATAGTTTTCAATCCTTTGAATCCACTGCCTCCCTAGAAATTCTAGGATCATCATCAGTAATAGATAAAGAAAAAATTGAACAAAAATTAGATGGAGTATACCTCTTTTGTTTCCTTCTTTCCCAAACTGATCTCCTCAAAACCGTTGTGTGTGGTTCTTCTTCTTCTTGTTCCCATCCTTCTATGTAGTACAACTCTTCCTCTTTCAATTCAAACTCTATCTTCCCTGGTTCCTTTTCCTTTGGTAGGAATTATTGTTTCAAAACATCGTTTACTTCTCTAAATACCACATATCTACTGCAAAAAACATTTTTTTTTTTGGGTTCCAAAGCTTGTAACCTTTTAGACCATCCCTAACCCAAACAAATATTGACCTTTCATATTTACTATCCAACTTGGTTCTTTTCTCCTTTGGAACAAGTTCATGTGCATCATAGCCAAATACCATAAGATGTGAGAGAGATGGTTTATTACCAAAGAGAGGGTTTCTTACCAATCCATACCTAATTTTGGGTCATATCCTCCAATGTTGAAGAAGATGTTCTGTTAAATAGGTAACATATAGTATCCACTACCTCTTCCTAGAATTCTTGTCCTAACTCGGCACCATTAAGCATGAACCTTTCCTTTTCCATCAACAACTATTCTTTTGCAACTCCATTATATTGAGGTGTGTATGGAGTATTATTTTTCCATGCTATACCACAGTCTATACATAACAATTCAAATTCCTTCTTGCATAACTCTCCACCATTATTTTTCCTCAACACCTTTATCTTCTTCTCTGTTTGATTTTCCACCAAAGCCTTAAATTATTTAAACCTGTCAAAGACATCAGATTTCTTCCAAAGGAAATATATCCATGTATTCCTTGAGAATTCATCTATAAGTGAGACTCAATACACATATTTACACATTGATGGAACCAAAACAGGTCCAAACACATCATTGTGCACAAGCTTTACTATCCCCTTTTCCCTTTTAGCACCAAAGGAGAAACTCACCCAATTCTACTTCCCATATACAAAAATTTCAAATAAATCAAAATCCAAAAATCAATTAGACATACCTTATACCATACCATTACCATGTAGTATTTGAAGGCCCTTCTCTCCAATGCGCCCTAGCCTTTCATGCCACAACCCCGTATTTTCACCAGAGACTAAAATATTTTCTGCTCTACTTTTAGGAAGCACATAATTATTGCAATAATCAATAACAGTATTTCCCAAAAACTTGTACAGGGTTTTGGTCTGATCTCCCCTCATCAATAATAGTGTTACTTAAACCATCTTGCAGGTATATTTCTCGTACAATATTTTTGCACATGCATTATCCATATTGATTACAAAAATTATATTTTTGGCTAATGCAGTAATGTATGGAACAACATGAAGTGTTCTAATTCTTCCACATTACAAATTCAGCTTGAATTTTTCCGAGTCCTATGATTTTGGTCTTCCTTTCATCACCTAGGAATACATCACCACCATCATATTTCTCATATTCACAGAACCACTCCCTATGGGGAGTCATAAGAAATTATGCACCGAACTCGATCAACCATGCCTCGTGATATATATGTGTACTAGAAGAAGCCAAGTACACATCCCCACCTTCATCTGAGGTAGTTTTCGCCACTGTAGAAGGTGCATCGTTAGATCCATTTAATTTTTCAAGGGTTTTAGACTCTACAATCCTTTTTGTAGAGCCATTCTTTTCCACATTTCTAGCATACATTTACATATTTTCTTGGATATTTACATATCCCTCTAGATTTATATCTTGCACTTGAGGATTTATTTCTATTTATATTCTAAGGTTGTCCTCTTACGGACAAGTAATCTCCATTTTGGCTCTCCATATTTTTCCATCTCATCTCCTTTGACAACAAGGATGAAATTGTTTCATCAGACTTCATGGTAGTTGTATTTCTACTTATAGCAACAACCAAACTATCCCACAAGTCTAGTAGAGAACACAACAAACTGATGCACTTCTCTTCACCCGAAATTTTTATATCAATATACAAAAACTGACTTACCATAGTTTTGAAGGTGTTTAGATGCTCTGTCATTGAGTCTCCATCCTTCATCCCCAGGTTATACAACCTTTTTAGCAAGAATAATTTGTTTACTAGGGACTTAGGTTGATAAAAATTCTTGAACTTGTCCCACAAAGCCTTTATCATAGTTTCCCTTAATACAGTCAACAATACTAAATCTAAGAGATAAAAATTTATTGTGTTCTTTTCCTTTTGATCTAATTTCACCTCGTCTTTTGTCAACATTTATGTTGGTGTTGTACTTGGATGTAAAATAATCCACTAATCTCTGTCCACCTACAGATCCTCCATATTGAGCTTCCACAACTCAAAACTCTGTCCATTGAATTTCTTGATCTCTATATTTCCACTATTTTCCATCTCCTTTCACTGTAAGCATCGATCCTACAAATATACCATTGTAACAGGGTCTACCAAATGCCCGAGCAACAAACCCCTTAGCCATAAAGGTGTCCCCTTGAAGCTAGAACAATTTTGATACCAAATGTAGGTTTAACCCTATATGGAAATTAATTGCGAATTAATTCTTAAAAAAAGAGAAATATACAATGGAAATAACATAAAAAAATATACACATAGATTTTCTCGTGGAACCCAAAACCAGAAAAACCATATTTTATTTTCAATATATTCCTTTCAATGTTACAATACATTATATACATGTCAAAACATTCATAAACCCCAATCCATTAACCTTAGATTAGAACATAAGCATAGTTCCCATGATCGAATCTACAAAATACCACGAGAAAAACCATAATGCCCAAAACCATGAGCAAAAAAAATGCACAAAACCATTGGTTGGTCCACCCACCATCCTTTCGTTTCTCCCCATCCTTAGGTCTTCTGAACCATTATTGGGTTTGGATTAAAAAAATTAATAATCTTTGGGTAAAACCCAAAACCCTGTGCAAGGGGGCTACCACCTCCTTGCAAACCCCCTGATAGGGGGAATTTCCACCCCCCTACAACTCCCTTGCCACACCCAACAAAACGTAATAGTTCCTGGAGCTAGTTGTTGAAACAATATAACACATACCCAATAGCTATAATTTTTGAGATATTCCCTATGGAAGTTAAGGTTTCTAAATATTTATGATAATTTTCAAATGTATCAGTTTGGAATTCTAACTATATTTTATTTTCAATTATGGTTTATACTATGAAAATTTTAGAGATATATGAAGACATACAATAGTGCCTTAGGTAAAAATTTCAGACTTTGGTTGACTACTATTTTAGGGATATGACCAATGGAAGATAGGGTTTTTGAATAATGTTGAAATCAATTTCCAATAGACCGACTTGGGATTTTCGCTATAACTTGTTTTCTCGGATGTATTATAATTTGAAAATTTCAAATACCTATGGAGACAAGTAGTAATGCCTCATGTAAAAATTTCAAACTTTGGTTCACTAAACTTTTGAAGATATTCCTTATGGAAGTTAGGATTTGTAAAAGATCCTCAAATATGTTTCAATAGGTCATCTTGAATTTTATTTTTGTAGCTTCTCTTTTGGATTTTTTTAGACTATGAAATTTTTAGATATATGAGGAGACATACATAAGTGCCTTAGATAAAAAATTCATAATCATATTTGAAAAATTAGATAGGTGGCATGTTGTATAAGTTAGTTCTTAAGAGGACGCCAAAAGGAAAAAAAGGTGATGGGAAAAGCAAACATAGTGAAGGTAGAAGCACCAAGTAGTCCTCATGAAGGAAGAAGCAACTAGGAAACATAAAAAAGGAAGAAGCAACAAGTATACCTAGTGAAGGGAAAAGAAACTAGTAGGCTTAGTGAAGGAAAAAATAGCGAGTAGATCCAGTGAAGTAGGTTGGTGACTACAAATATTTGTACCAATGGGGTTGTTATCTCAAGTAAGTTGGTTCGTACAAATATTTGTAACAATAGGTTAGTAACTAAAAGAAATAATAATGTATATATTTGTTTTCTCCTAAATTATTTTCCACATAAATATTGTGTTACATGTTCTACAGTTGATAGATCCCATATGCAATTTTTTTCTTGTAGTTAATGAATGTTTCAATATGTGAAAATTCTCTTATATTGTTTCACTCACCCCCCCCCCCTCCCCCCCCCAAATATAAGTGTGTGATTAGTAATTGGTATCAAAGAGAGTTCTTAAGAAAATAATATAACTGTTGGAAGGAATATTTTTGGAGTAGAGATGGCCAATCAAGAAGGTTTCTCCACAAACATTGCCCCATTGCTTGAAAAACAAACAATGCATTTTGTAATATAAGGATGTAGACATATTTAATGGCTCTTGGGTTTGATATTTGTCTACCATGTTGGGATTTATGTCAAAATGGCATGGTCATGATGATTCTAGTTGAGTTGACATTGGGATGATTGTGTTGCCATTGATGTCAACAATATGATGTAACTCATGTTGGTTTGTGTTGGCATGTGTTAGCGTTGATGTTGCTCAGATGATGCCATTGATGGAGCTTGATGGTATAATGATGGTATTGGAGGGGTTTTAATGTGCACTGATAGACACGCCATTATGGTTTTTTGATGCTACAAGATAGTTGGATGGTGTTGCTATAAGTAGAGGATGCTACTACAGGTTTATCATACATATCTACAAGTGATAAAGATTGTTGATGGTACACTAGTTGAGTTTTCAACTAGGTTTTTATTAGGTCCTCATGTATAGCCTTATGAGGATGACTTATATAGTTGATGTGATGGCTTGATGATGGTGCTACAAACGTTTTTACAGATCTTTTAGAGGTATTGCATCTTTTTCATATGTTTGTTGGAGAGTGGAGGACTTGTTGGCACTCTTGCCAACCTTGTTTATTGGACTTATAGGTCATTTTGGCAGTGACAATTAGGATACATGTTTGATCCACTTGCATATGTGTCAGAGGCTATGTCAGTGGTTTGAAGGCTAGTAAAGGTGCTAAAGAAGGTGATCCAATAGGTGGCAGAGTTTTAGAGCTGAAGGCATGCTGTTTTCCCTCATCTTTAGCCATAGTCGCATGAATCCAAGCCTATAAATGCGACTAAAAGGCTCCAGTTACTGGGAGAAAGGCTTATGAATATGACTAAAGCTTCTAGTCAATTTTTTCTAGTGTCATCCATGTGACTAAGGGATTTCATGATATTTTCTCTACATTCCTTGTGTTGTTTAGAAGGAATTTGACAAGTAAATTCCTAGAGGCTTCCAAAGTTGTTTGAAATGGTCAGAAATAGTTTGGAAAGGTCCTCTCATTATGTGAATGAATTTAGTGCACAAGTTGTGGTTTTAGTGGATTGATTTGGCCTATTTTTTTCACCTTTGATCCTAGCCTCAAGCTCAATTTCGCCCTAGAGTTTTTATATACTTGATCTTAGAGCTACGTGATGGCTGATTGTGAGTAGATGTTGAGAGTATGTCTGAAAGAGAAGGTTGCATAGAGTGTTGATTATTCAAACCTATTGGAGAGGTTTATGCTTTAGCCTATGAGTGTTATTGCTACATAATGAGCATATTTGAAGCATGATTCAAAATAGTTCAGAATTGGAGCTGTTGGAGTAAAGATTGGTTGGAGAGCTTTTGTTTACTATTGGTGTATATTTTGTTGGTGACCTTCACACTTGTTTTTGTAGGAGATGCTATTACATTTGGTGCATATCCTTAGTGCAGTATGTTGCTAATTGTAGTATGCAGCAATTATATTCATATGTGAGGGTTTGATATATGTTGTATCAGCTTTATTGTGACCACCATTTTTGATATTTGCAGAGAATTTATTTTTGTGGAGTTTATTATTATTTTGATGATGATATATTGCTGATGAGATAGTGTATGCAGAGTTGAATTCTTGTTAAGAAGAGCTTCTTGGATTCATTTTTAAAATTGATGAAAGGAGGTCCACATAGTGGTAGAGGCGTAGTGACTTCATGAGAGAGGAGCATGGATATTGATGCTTCAGTGAAAGGAACAGTTTCTCATCCAATGGTAGTTATATAGTTCAATCATAGTTGGGAGAGGATTTTTCATCATGGTGGCCTTCAACGGATGGTAGTTAGTGGATCCATAGAGAACAGAGTCTTCAAAGATGATTAGTAAAATCGAGTATCCTAGCCAATGGGTGTTGGCATATTTTATATGAGGTCGAGTATCCATGATCATGGGAGTAAGCTAGCTATGTAAATGACCAATTTATTAACTAATATAAATTCAGAGAAGAGTAGCAGTAGTAAGGTATTTTTTCCCCTGGAAGGGTTTCCACCAGAAATCTTGTGTCTCATGTGTGATTGATGTGATGTGCATGTTTATTTTTTTTTATCTACTTATACTTTTCAGTTATGTTTATGTGATGCACATGATATGATTTTTATTATCTTTTGGTTAACATATGTGTGATTCATTAAATGAAGTTTAAATTGGAAAAAAATGTTAAGAACATCACAAAAATGATTCACCCCCCTCCCCTCTCAGTAGTGCTCAAAGGTTTCCAACATATCAGTCATGATTGGCTATACATCCCCAAAAATTTCTCTGATATATACAATTGGTAAGAAGGATAATGAACATAATGAAAAATCCATGAATGTTATCTTGTATGGTCTACGAGAATCATAATTTGTTATGGTGATGTATTGTGAATTGGAAAAAAAAATGTGATGAACTTCAAAACATTTATGAAGGTGATGGTAATGTGAAGACGGAAAGGCTCCAAACCATAAAAGATACTTTGAGAGTTTGAAAATGAAAGTTGAATAAAATGTTGCGGTCTGTTTCCTTTGTACAATTGAAATTGTCATCATTAGAGGACTTGGTGAGAAGGTTGAAGAACCAATTATTTTGAAAAGGGTGCTAAAGTAACTAACCTATTGTTTTTATGTCAAGGTATCTCCCATTAAACAAATGAAGGATCTAGAGAAATTGATGTTCAACGAGTTACAAGGGATTCTTGCTACATATGAATTGAGGATAAAAGAGGAAAAGGCAGAACATAAGGAAGAAAATTTCAAAGCATCAAATAAGACAAAGTGAGACAAATACTGTGATTTTTCATTCCATGAATTCGATACACAAGAAGTACAACTTGTGAGAAAGATAAAAGAAGGATCTGACCAATAAAAAGGTAAACTAGACTTTGAATTATTTAATTGTGGTAGAGTAGCACATTTTACCACTAAATGTCAACATGAAAAAATGGAACGAAATGATGATGAAGAAGAAAATAACAATAAAAGAAAACATTAGATACACAAAATAAAAAAAGATTAATGATAAAAATATTTTTTACTCTACAGAGGATACTAGCTCATCTGAAGAAAGTTATGGATATGTTTATGATATTGAAAAACAATAATTCATCTTCATAACCATACATATAGTCTAATGATAAAGAAAATGAAGACAATTGTAAATAAAAATTAGATTAAGAAGAAGAAGAAGAAGATATTGATGAGAAGTAAATCTTGAAGCAAAAATAATTAGTTCCTTATAAGAAATGGGCAAGATTATGGGAAAGAATAAAAAGAACAAGGATAAATTAAATAAATATGAAAATAAATATCATGACTTTGATTAAGAAAAAATAGCATCCCAAGACTCAAGTGGAAGAGGAAAAAATGATTAAAAAAAGTGGCGAGACGCCAACTGGAGGAAAGGAAGAAAATTATGAGAAATTAGAATTTTATATCATTTCGTTAAGGAAGGAACTAGAGAAAAAAACTAATTATTTGAATAGAAGCTTGAAGTTTGCAAAGAGTTATGAAATATTAGTTAATTTTCTCAATTTACAGAGGTCACCATTCATCAAGATAAGTCTTGGCTATGGAAAAAAACAAAAGACCCTTATTGGAGATGGAAGAATTATGCTCACAAAGCCATCAAAAAAGGAAAATGAAGAAAATACTAAATGTTGTTCTAATATTATAAAAGGATCTATAAATAATGAAAGAAAAACTAGGAAATGAAATGAGGACCATAGAAATATGATTATTCCCATAAGAAAAAAAATGAGTTCAGAAGACTTATTCCACCAAGAAGGCCTTTCACAACCTAGTACCAAAATATCTTCCTTGGTTATTGTTTTTCTTGCAATAATTTTAGTCATAAATCAATAGATTTTAGATATTATGCAAGTAGTGATCATATGAGAGATAAAAATACAGGATATTATAAGACTCCAAAGAATGATTATGTGAACAAAAAATTAAAATTTTTCCATGGGTTTGTTGATAGAAACTACAATTCATTTTCTCCCTTACTTGATTACAATGATGAATGTTATAAGTGAAATAAATATGGGTACATAGCATTTTATTGTAGAAGAAATGCAATAAATTATCCTAAACAAAACAAGGAAGAAGGTGTTCTTACCAGGCATAAAGAAGAATACTCAAAGATGTGGAAGAAAGAAAAAATACTAAGAAGAAGGAAGAATGTAGAATTGAATTGTATTATCAAAACAAAGGAATCCAATGGTACATTAATAGTGGATTTTCAAAACACATGACATGGGATCATAAAAAAAAATGTGACCCTAAATGAAGTAAAAATCAAACCCAACCAATTTTACAAGTCAACCTCATAAGTGAATGCAAAAACATTATAAATAAAGATACTATGAGTCAATTTGTGCATAACTCAATTAAGAAGATATCTGAGGTCAAAAGAGTAGTTGACAGATAATTTTTTGGGTGATTCTTGGAATCTAAATGTGGAAGCAAAAATTTGATTTATGGGTTGAATGTGTCACCTCAGATTTTTCACTATAACATTTATTTTGTGATGTTTCAAAATATGAAACTTGGAGGATATAAATATAATATATTCATGTACTTGGGGCTCAATTTTCAAACCTTGATTCACTATAGTTTGCAAGATATGGTCTAAGGAATTCAAGCTTCCTGAATGCTCCTGAAATCTTCTTCAAATAAGTCAGTGTGAAATTTTCAATATAACTTATTTTCTAGGATGTTTCAGACCATGAAACTTGGAGGATACAGATATATGATCATCACATACCTCTGTTGAAAATTGCAAACCTTTGTTTCCTACAAATTTGAAGATATTCTCTAAGGAATTTAGGCTTCTAGAATGCTCCTAAAATGTTCTTCAAACATGATACCTTGGAATATTTTCTATAAATTTTTTTTTGGGGTGTTTCTAACCATGAAAATTAGAGGATATAGATAAAAGATCGTATTTTACTTGTAGATAAAATTAGAGATATTTTTTCCCTAAAATTTCGAAGATATCCTCTAAGTAATTTAGGCTTCTTGAATGCTTCTAAATTCTTCTTCAAATAGGTCAACTTTGGATTTTTGTTGTAAATTTATTTTCAGTATGTTTGAGAATCTAAAATTTGGTGTAGAGCGCAAGGTAATTGTGGAAGAAAATTCATACCTTGGCTCACTATAATTTTGAAGATATGGGGTGAGGAACATAGGCCTCCCAAATGCTCCTAAAATATGATTCAAACATGTTAGCTTGTAATTTTTTCTAAAAATTACCTTCTGAGATGTTTTAGATAATGAAATATGGAGGAGGTTGTAGAAATTAATTGTAGATTCAATACTGCTCATGTAATGTTGTAAAACATAAGACTCAAATCTACTCTACTCATCTACGGAAATAAATTCAGAATCAAGAGCATATATCAAAAGAATGCATCCTCATTTAACACACGTAAAAAAATATTTATGTAGGGGAAAGAAACTTCTCAAAACCCTTTCCTTTCTGTATTGCATTATCCAAAAAATAGAGAAGAAATCCAGTGCTTGCTCAAGCTTGAGCAACCTCTGCACAAGTATAATTTATCTCACTCCTTCACAAGCCAAATCTGGTCAATACTTAACCAAATTCCTTCCTTCCCAAGTCCCCATTTCCTTGCACTATTCAATTAGGAATTAGCCCCCATTAATTAAGGAAAATCCCCATTCATAACTGCGTAATTCTTGTAGGCCCTTCTCTAACTACATGCATCACCTATACAACTTGGATAATTATACAAATGATAGTACACTTCCCTTGAACTCCAATCTTAAAATGGTAACTTGAATTTCATGCATGCATGAGTTAATTAAGGGCGATTTATCAATTAATTGGTTGAACACTAAAGTTTCATCCCACTGGTAGACCTCCTACTAGTTCCTCAAATAGTTGGAACTAGTTTAACTAGCCTTTACTCAATTTAACTGAATTAAATTATTACAACTGAAATTAAATCAACCTAGGCTCCTAAAATTTAGGAATCACTATACAAAACTCAATTTAAGCCCTCAAATTGAATTAAATAATATAGCTAAGTGATAACAATTCAGTTAGCTCATTCAAGCTATCTTGTGATGTATAATTGTAATTTTTTCTAGTTTAATCAAAGGAAAAATTATATTAGGAATTTCTTATTGTATTTTCAACACTCCTTCTAAAAGACAAAGGGATTCACATCTTCCCAAATCCAACACCTTTGGAATGTATTCCATGCAACACCTCTCACTATTTTTTCCGCTACTGCAACATCTGAAACTAAGAATAAAAAAAGAATAAAAATTAATCATTGAATCAATCGGAAACTGTGTATTGGGAAAATTGTGTTGCTGCTAAGTCTGCTACTGAGCCTCCTTCTTTCATGTCAACACTTCTCTACACTCCTCAGTATTTGACGGACATTGATCCTCTTGCTAATGAATACTATGGGCTCCCGTAGCAAGGTAATGATCCATTATACACAAAAAACCTCAATGGAACCTACCAAAATTTATGCACTCTTGGAACTATTGCTTCACATCGCCCCACCTCATGCCTCAAGGCATGGATACATGCTGTTTGTATTCCCACTTGGCTCAAAATGTCTTCCTACTGGAGGTATCTTCGTCAGTGGATGTATAAACTCTTCCTTCAACCTGCTTCTCCATTTGTGGCTACTCCACAACTTTATGAGGCCCCTTGTGAGGCTTCATTTTGACAGGTAAATCATGCTCCCTCTCAACCACCAAGTCTCTAACATTTTCCTTGATCCTCAAGGATTTTCATGCATCTTATACCTCAAGTGCATACAGGTTCCATAGAAATTATACAACAAGCATGTATATCTTGGATTCAATCCGATCTAAAAATGTACTAAACTTAAGTACTGAATCGCTTCTACAAATATTTTGTGGAATTAAAAACACAATCGCTAATCAAATGAAGAAAATAAGAATCAAATAAAACACAACATAGATAATTTCCCGGGGAAGGCTTGCTGCTCAAAACCCCACTATCTTCTATTTTATATTCAACATGTATTGTGAAACAATTACATACAAAAATATTCTCACAAGAGCCCTCCAGTACTCAACTAATTGTCTCACACTGTCTCAGATAAAACTGAGCAATACTTAGCCAATTTCATGCCTCCAGATAGCCTGCCTTTCTTGTGCAATTCCTTCTCAATGCAATCCTTATTCTTTAGGAATTATGGCCTTCCTAAATTGCGCAAGGATCATGGGCATTCCAATGGGTGTTTGGGTGCATGGGTGCAACCCAATATTCCTACAACTGATAGTCAACTTCCCTTTCACCTAGATCTCAACTGGGTCTCCACTGGAATTGACATGCATGCAACTAATAATAATAAAACATCAGTCATATTTGAGTTCACTGCATGTGAATTAAATAATATTTAATTCACTTGACCTCTCACTAGTGTATCTTCAGTTACAACTAGTACAACTAACTTTAACTCACTTAACTGAGTTAAAATGATTTACAACATGCATTAACTAATGCACCACTGCACTTCGAACTTTGTTACAAATAAAATTACTCTGCATGCCTCACCAAAAACCTCTAACTCGAAATCCATGAGCTAACTGAGTTTATAACACTCAATTAACTATTACAAGTTATCATTCAGAATATATTCGAACTCTGTTACAACTAGAATTACTCTGCATGCCTCACCAACAACCTCTAACTCGAAATCCATGAGATAAATGAGTTTATAACACTTAGTTAACTATTACAAGTTATCATTGAGAATATATTATAGTTTATTGTCCATTCTAATTAAAGAATAACTGAAAATAGACATGCACCTAAAAATAGCACTGTGGGCCCCACCCTAGTGTAGGTGCTTAATGCAATAGGCGCGGGTGCTGAAATTTTCTTATTGAATCTCAACACTCCCTCTCAACAAGAAAGGGATTGTCCTTCACCCCGATCATGTCTCTATGGTATTCGAATTTTCTCCTGGTGAGCACCTTCATCAGAATATCTGCATCCTAATATTCCATGGGAATGTACTGAAGCAAAATTATTCTTCTTTACACACAATATCTAAGATGATGGTACCAGATATCTATGTGCTTGGACCTATCATGAAACACATGATTAATTGAGATTTTAATGCAACTCTGATTATCACAATGTATCATTGTCGGATCCATCTGAGAACCAAACAATCCAGCCAAGATCTTTCTCATCCATATAGCCTCACATGCATTTCGACTTGCTGCCATGTATTCTGCTTCCATTGAATTGAGTGCCAGGGATCGCTGCTTCTTGATGTACAAAGAAACTACTGTCAATCCAATGTTAAATATCGCTTGTGATGTGCTCTTTCTGTCTAATGGAATGCTTGCCCAATCTGCATCCGTGAAGCCTTGAAGCTTCACTCCCTTTGTCTGTTGCTACCATAGAACATACTCTGATGTGCCCCCCAGGTATATCAAGACATGTTTCCCCACCTTCCAAAAGAGCTTGGTATGCTTAACCATAGCTTGACTCAGATGGTTATCTACGTAGCAAATTCCTGGTCTGGTGTTCACTAGATATATCAGTGAACCAACTAACTGCCTATAGACAGTAGCATCCACTACCTCTCCAGAAGTAGAATCATATTTCCTCCAATTTCATGGGAGAGGAGTGTCCATGGGTTTGCAGCTATCCATGTGAAACTTGCACAGTATAGAGTTTCTATACTTGCCTTGAGACACAAAAATTTCACCATCCCGCTGCCATATTTCCGATCCAAGGAAATAATGAAATAGTCCCATGTCCTTCATTTCGAACTCCCTTGAAATATCCTCCTTGCATGAGTGTATCAACTGCTCATCACCAGTCAAAATTAGATCATCAAAATAAAGAAAAATAGTCAATAGCTTACCCTCAACCACAATCTGGTACAATTTTTCATCTACTTCACTTTAGTGAAGCCTAGTCCAGTGAAATAACTGTCTATCCGAGTGTACCAAGCACGAGGTGCTTGATTTAGCCCATCAAGTGCTCTCTTGAGTCAACACACATGCAATTCACAGTTGAATATATTGAAACCTTCAGGCTGATATATGTACACCTCTTCCTCAATGATCCCATTGAGAAATAGAGTTTTCACATCCATCTGATGAATGTGCCAACCCATCTGCACTGTGAGTGCAAGGATGGATCTAATAGAAGAGTACCTTGCAACAGGTGAAAAATTCTCATCATAATCGATCCCCTTGATCTGTGAGAATCCCTGGGCCAAAAATCTAGCCTTATATTTCTCCCCACTCCAATCAAAAACTTTCTTTACCTTGTAGATCCATGTAGATCCAACCATTGATTTATCGACTGGTCTTGGGACAATCTCACATGCACTGTTCTTGACAATGGATTCATACTCCTCCACCATTGCATCAACCTAAGTTGGTTGCTGCACTACTTCCTGAAAGGAAAATGGTTCAGTCACAATACATTTTCTCATAAGAGCCATGTATCTAGTAAATCGGTCAGGAGATTGTCTCTGTCTATTTTGTGAAGTAGGGGCTCCTACATTCTCTGCAACATCAAGTCTCAATCTATCAACTTCCGTGGTGCTCCCTCTTCCATTTCTTATGGATGGCTCTTCATGAGTGCTTTCCTCCACTCCATGAACCTCCACATGTGGCTGATCCACATCTTGAGGCTCATCCTTGGGAACCAACAGTTCCTCCTCTGCATGCAAGTCTAGATCCCTCTCAAGGGACAACCGCATGGATTTCTCCTCATCAAATTTTGTATCCCGTCGCACAATAGTAATTCTTCTATTTGGAAAATACACATGATAATTATGGGGTGTTTTAGTGTACCCCACTAAAATCCCCATCTTGGCTGTCGATTCTAGCTTCTTCCTGGCGTCCTTGGTCACATGCACATAAACAAATGAGCCAAAAACCTTAAAGTGTGAAACATAAAGTTTCTTACCAGTCAAAGCCTCTTCAGGTGTACTCATGCTAAGTATATTATGAGGACAAGAGTTATGCAGAAATACTGTAGTGTTGCATGGTTCCGCCCACAAATGCATTGGTAGGCCTTGATCATGCAACATCGCTCTTGCTGCACCCACCATCGTTCTTTTCTTTCTTTCAACGACCACATTCTACTGTGGGTTATGAGGCATTATCAATTCTATTAGAATTCATTATTTGCTACAGAAGTTCTTGAATTCGTTAGAGATGCACTCTCCACCATTATCGCTCCTAAGATCCTTCACTTGCTTCCCCAACTCTTTCTCTGCCAGTGCCTTAAATTCAAGAAAATTGTAGAATGTCTGATATTTCTTCTACATGAAGAAGATCCAACACTTATGAGAAAATTCATCAACAAATATTACATAGTACTTATGTTTTGTTTTCGAAGCAGCAAAGAATGGTCCACACACATCTGTGTGAACTCTCTCAAGGATCCCTGAAGCCTGGTCCTCGTTCTCATGAAAGGTGGCCTTTACATATTTTCCCATAGTACATCCCTTGCATGTGTCTGACTATGCAATTGTAACCTTGGGAAGACCAATATAAATATGATGCATGACTTTCAAGGCTCCATGGTGAAGATGGCCCAATATTCTATGCCATAATTCGTCCTCATTCTGGCTCACCACTTCATCTGCCTTGCCCTTCGTTGCTGCACAACCATATTCCTCTAGCTTGTAGAGATTCTTAACTCGAATCCCTATCCTCTTGGATTTTCTTGTTGTTTTATGTCACAAGAAAGCTTTTCCTTCTCTAAAAATAACATCATAGCCTCTATCCTCCAACATTGCGACTAAGACTAAATTTTTCTTCAAAACTGGTACATGAATTACATATTTTAATTGAAATGGTTTACCTAACTGCCTCTAGAAGGTAATGGTACCAAGCCCGGTAGCACTGTACTGCCCGTCATCACCCATTTTGAATATGCGTATGGTGATATTTTTCCTCCAAGTCACTGAAAATTTCCTTGTCTCCCTTCATGTGAAAGGAAGCGCCACTATCCAAATACCACAAAGATCCCAATGCACTGGACACGATGCATGAGATTAATGAGAATTCAGGCTCAAATTGTGAGGCCAAACCCTCACCAGCTGTAGATCCTCCGGCCTTCTTGTTCTTCTTCTTTTGTGGACAGTTAGTAGCAAAATGCCCATGCTCGTGACAATGAAAACACTTCACCCTGGACATGTCCTACTTCTTGCCATTCTTGGACTCAGATTTGGAATGGAATTTCTTCCCCTTCCCATTCTTCACCGTGGTAACCAAAACAAAATCTTCTTCATCTTCATTCTTATATGAAGATCCATCTTTGGTGTTCTGTCTGAACTCCTCCTGCACCAAATTCGACCACAGTCGTTCACAATCTGGAAATTTTTCCCTTCCATTGACAGAGTCTTGATAACTGTGCCAACTCTTGGGAAGTCCTAGGAGAGCCAATCTCACCAAATCATTATCAACAACAGTTATACCAAAGCTCCCCATTTCATCCTAACATTGGGAAAAAATTGTTAGATAATTTGGTATGCAGTCGCCTTTCTCCATCTTGATCATCCTGAGTTTATCTTTGGGCACCAATTTCCTATGGTATTTGCTTCTTTGGAGCATATCTATCAAGGCCTTCCACATTTCATATGGTGTGGTTTTCCCATGGAGGTTTGAGACAATGTGGTTTCGTACTCCCTCAAACAGGATCCTCCTTGCCTTTGCCACTTTCTTTTTCCATGCATCGACAAGATTTGTAGCATCTGCCACAACGGGTTTGGGAACATCATTATCAATGAATTCCTTCAAGCCATTGTCTTCAAGTACTGCCTCCATCCTATCCTTCCAAGAAATATATTTTGAGCTGCCCTTGAGTGCATACTCCAACCTCAAGCCATTGAAATCCATTTTGATCATGACTCAGTTTTAGCACAAAGAAAAGTTTTCTGCAAATTCAAATTCTATCCAGTCACAAACTCAGCTACTGCTTCGCTTCTACAATTTCTTGTGCTCTGATACCATGTAGAAATTATAAAACATGCATATATATCTTGTATTCATTCTTATCTAACAATGTACTAAACTTAAATACTGAATCTCTTCTACAAATATTTTGTGGAATAAAAAACACAATCGCTAATCACATGAAGTAAAGAAGAATCAAATCAAACATAACACAGATAATTTCCCGGGGAAAGATTGTTGCTCAAAACCCTACTATCTTTTATTGTATATTCAACATGAATCATGAAAAAATTACATATAAAACTCTTCTCACAAGTGCCCTCCAATACTCAACTAATTGTCTCACAGTGTCTCAGATAAAACTGACCAATACTTAGCCAATTTCTTTCCTCCAGGTAGCCTGCCTTGCTTGCACAATTCTTTCTCAGTGCAATCCCTATTCTTTAGGAATTCTGGCCTTCCTAAACAGTGCAAGGATCATGAGCACTCCAATGGGTGTTTGGGTGCATGGGTGCAACCCAATATTCCTACAACTGATAGTCAACTTCCCTTTCACCTAGATCCCAACAGCGTCTCCACTGGAACTGACATGCATGCAACTAATAATAGTAAAACATCAGTTGCATGTAAGATCACTGCATGTGAATTAAATAATATTTAATTCACTTGACCTCTCACTAGTGTATCTTCAGTTACAACTAGAACAACTGACTTTAACTGACTTTAACTGAGCTAAAACGATTTACAACATGCATTAACTAATGCACCACTGCACTTCGAACTTTGTTACAACTGGAATTATTCTGCATGCCTCACCAACACCCTCTAACTCGAAATCCATGAGTTAACTGAGTTTATAACACTCAGTTAACTATTACAAGTTATCATTGAGAATAGATTACAGTTTATTGTCCATTCTAATTAAGGGATAACTAAAAATAGACATGCACCTAAAAATAACACTGTGGGCCCCACCCTAGTGTAGGTGCTTAATGCACTAGGCGTGGGTGCTGAAATTTTCTTGTTGAATCTCAACAGGTTGTTGAATCTCAACAGGTTGTTGACTCACACACCAATCTGATTCACTTATCCTGTGGTGATGTGTCTCAGGAATTCCTTTCCTTTTTTGAATATCATAACGTATCCACAGTATTCCAGAACCACAACGGAAACAAGATTATTCTTTAGTCTCGGAAAAAAAATCACATCCTTGAGCCTGAGAGGGGAGATCGAATCCCTCTGAAAAGTAACTGTACCAATACCGGTCACTCTATAACTCCTGTAATCTCCAAAATAAATTTTCTTCTTGAGGACTTTCTCCTCCAAGTTACTGAAGAAATATCTATTCCCCATCATATGGAATGAGGCACCACTATCCAGATACCACACACTACCCATCATTCTACTTTCCATGCATGAAATTAGAGTGAAATAAAGCTCAAAATGTGAAGCCAAAGCTTCACCTACTACAGCTACCACAAGCTCCTTCTTGCTTACCTTATTATGAGGACACTTCATGGAATAGTGCCCATATTCATCACAATGAAAGAACTTGATTTTGGACCATTCGTTCCTCTTTTCCTCTTGGCTGGAATCAATCTCACCTTGGAACTTCTTCCCCTTGGAATTAATTCCTTTTCTGACTAATGCTATGTCCTCTTCCTCTTATTTAGATGAGATCCCATCTCTGGTATTCCGCCTTATTTCTCCTGAACCAAATCAGACCACAATATTTCCCATTTTGGTAGCTTCTCCCTCACATTTACCAAATATTGGTAGTTGTGCCAACTCTTGGGAAGGCCTAGAAGTGATAGGCTTACCAGAAAATATTCTACAACTGTAACACCAACACTCCCATGTTCGTCATGATGTTGTGTCAACCTGCTTAGGTACTGTGGTATTATGTCGCCCTTTTGAATCTTGATATTCCAATGCTTGTCCTTGAGTGCCAACTTACTATGGTCACTGTTATTCTAGAAAAAATATGTCAATGCTTACCATATTTCATACAAATTTTCTATCCCATAGATATTAGAGAAAATATGGTCTTTTACTCCCTCCAATATGATCCTCCTTTCCTTGACTACACTCTTCTTCCATTCTGCTAGATTCTGAGCACCAGTTGTTGCCGTTCTTAGGATTATCAATGAATTCCTTCAGCCCATTATCTTCCATGACTACCTCCATGTAGTCCTTCCAGGAGATATAATTTGAGCTACCCTTAAGGGCATACTCAAGCCTTAGACCATAGAATTCCATCCTAATGGATCTGAAGAATAGATCCTCCAAATTTGTTCCTACTACAAAGACAACTTCAATTTCTCTTCTCTACTGTGAATCTAGCTATGATACCATGTAGAATTTAATTATAGATTCAATAATACTCATGTAATGTTTTAAAACATAAGACTCAATTCTACTCTACTCATCCGCGGAAAGAAATTCACCATCGAGATCATATATCAAAAGAATGCATCATAATTTAACACACATACACAAATATTTATCTAGGGGAAAGGAACTTCTAAAAAAACCTTCCTATATATATTGCATTAGTCAGAAAATAAAGAAGAAATAAAATGATTTCTCAAGCCTGAGCAACCTCTGTGCAAGTATAATCTATCTTACTACTTCACAAGCCAGTTCTAGTGAATACTTAACTAAATCCATGCATGTTCAAGTCCCTATTACTTTTTTTGTTTAATTATGAATTAAATCCTATTAATTAGGGAAATTCCCCATCCAAAACTACACAATACCTATAGGCCTTTCTCTGACTACATGCACCACCTGTACAACTTGGATAATTATACAATTGATAGTACACTTCCCTTGAAATCCAATATCAACTGGGTAACACACATTTCATGCATGCATGAGTTAATTAAGGATGATTGATAAGTTAACTAGTTGAACATTGAAGCTAAACCCCACTTCCATACCTCCTACTAGTTCCTCCAACAGTGGGAACTAGTTTAACTGACCTTAACTAAATTTTGCTGAATTAAATTGTTACAATTGAAATTAATTCAACCTAGGCTCCTAAAATTTAGGAATCACTGTACACAACTCAAGTTAAGACATAAACTCGAATTAAATAATTTAACTGAGTGATAACAACTCAGTTAACTCATTCAAGTTGACTTGTGATGTGGAATTACATTTTTCTCCCAATTTAATCAAAGGAAAAATGAAATTAGGAACTTCTTGATGTATTTTCAATGGAGGAAAATAATTGATATAGAGGTACTTGTGATATAAATTTTAGAGATATATTTGAAATATTTAATATACAACATCTTTTACAATTTCATTCCTCAGAAAAATCCAAAAGAAACAAGTTTTGGGAGAATTAGACTTGGTGAGAAGAAGAAGCAAGTAGACCTAGTAAAGAAGAAAGCTACTAAAAAAATCTAGTGAAGGTAAAAACAGTAAGAATACTTGGTGAATATAGAAGTAGCTAATAAACATTGTGAAGAAGTAAGAAAACTAAGAAAACTAAGCAACAGAGGGAGTTGGTGTCTCCTATCGGTTGGTTCCTACAATATGTTTCATATAAAGAATCTTTTTTATTTTCTCCTGTAAGGGTTTCTATGTATATCTTGTGTTACATGTTCCTTTTATGAGATTGATGTTTTATGATGTTCAAATGTTTAAGTAAGTAAATTTTGTAATTATACTAATTCACCCCCCTTATCAGTCTAACTGTTAATTCCAACAATTGGTATTAGAGTGAGTTCCCTCAGAAGAATCTTAACCACTAGAAGGAATACCTCAAAGGTGTTGAGAAATCTAGGGTGGAGAAAGAAGTGATTTCTCTTGTAATGATGAATAACTGTGGATTATTTTTAATTTTCTTAATAATTTTCTTCCTAACTTGATTATTATTATGTGTTATTTATTCAACAAACAATTACCAAACCATAAATAACAATGAGACAAAGGACACAAGGTGTAGGAGATCAGCAAGGGACAAAATCTCTCCAATATTGAGAGGAAAACCCAAATGGATTATTATTCTTATAGAATATTCAATTGATGAATTCCAAGACCTAGACCCTTGACCAAGAATCATACAATACCAAGTTAATCCTTAAGTCAAAGAAACTTCTTCCTTTACTTTAACTTTCTACCTCAACAACACTCTTACTAAAACTTTGTTCTTCTTTACTGCAACTTCAACTTCCCTGCAATTTCTGCAACGTTTTGGCCCCAACTTCAAAAACCCTAGATCACATGAAAGAGAAGCTAATGTAGAGATATATCTTCCTTTTCATTCACTATTCCTCCTTCTCTTTCTTGGTGAATTCATCCTTCAAACTAGACCTTATTGACACCACTCTTTGGCACTTAATTGTGATTGCAACTCAACCTTTCTGCAGCATATTGAAACCCTAGTTCTCTTTGCACGTGTGGAGAGAAGTAACCCAAAACTGATCCCAAAACTTTGATCTTATTTTCTTCTTTCTTCCTTCTTTTTCTCACACATTTTTCCTCTTACTTGTGCTTGAATGATAAGTGAGAAGTGTGTCCTTGAAATAGGTCGAGTGCCTCCTTATATAGGCTTCTTGACCATGACTTGAGGCCGACCTTATCTTTAGATATGGTTGATTTATTTGTTGAAGGCCAACTTATTGGAGGTGCTTTGGCTTGGTCTTGGAGGATATTCTAGACTTAAATACATATGTAACATTCCCAAATGGGTCTTCAATCTATGACATTGACTCAATATACTTTATGACTTGATGACCAAACCTAATACCTCACAATGGGAGTTTGATCTACAAAATAAAATTCCTTGAGCATCAAACCCATGCCTCATGCATAAAAAAATAATTTTATTTTTTCTTTGTTACAACAATTACATAAAATCTTGAGTATGCATGTCATTATGAAGACCAAACCTAACCACATATTTCAAAACTCCTTGTTAGCTAGGGATGTATTCATATTCCATACAAGGTACTTGGACGTTCTAAATCTGAAGAATTCTTATAAGAAGAGTTATATTGGTAACCCATCTGTATAGCATCATATAATCTAGCATTGTCACATAGCAAGGCCTTGACTAACAAATCTATCTCTCCATAAGATCAGAGCACATTACTAGCGATACCAATGGTTTATAAGTACCCTGATCATCATTGTCTTTCTTGGAACATACCCCACCCGAGTTCACTCAGAGTGTGTTCCACCAAGAAAATTTGTATCTTGGATTCCCAGTCCTAAAATAATATCGGTCCTCTATGAATACTATTAAGGCTTGGATTCCCTACCACATCCTCAAAGAGTATCAGATTCCATATGCTTAGCCAATCCTCCATTCTATCTTCCCAAGTGAAGGAAATAATGATGTGTCTCTCTCAGCATCTTTACTAGGAAGGACATACCCATTCTAATGAAGGAATGTACACAAGCTCCCTCTTACTCAGGGACTTGACCAAGATCTCTCTTTACCAAGGAATTTATTCTAGTAGCTCTTTAGGTGTAGATCATGGGATAAACAATTGCTTGTAGTACTCCTTCCTTCAATGTCATGAATTCCTTCTTTGTTATGGATCCTACATCCTTTCAGGACTTCTTGTAGGGAAAAATCCATCCATAGCTTTCATTCATGAATCATGTCAGTCATGTCAGCCTTCTTTTCATTATAAAGTGATCCATTAGTCCATTTATGGCCTTTCCTTCATTCCTTGCTACCTTCTTCGCACCATATTTCCTTAAGGATCTTTCATCCTACCACATGAGTGTCAGTTGTAGATGAAATATAAAACTCTTCCTTTGGTAACCTTGAATTGTCCCATCTCTATATATTATTCAAAAATATAAAATTAACTTTAAATCAAAAATATCTTTGTGATGGTCTTTCATCATTATCTCCTTGTTTGGATCAACATCCTACATATATATTGACACACTTCCAAAAATATATATACTGTCAAGGGTCTCTTCCTTTTTCAGAATTTTCAGGATATTCATATATTTACTATGGAGATATAATATTCAAATATTCTAGTCCTTTGATGTTTTTTGACTTCTCCATAGTTGCTTTTTTCATGATCTCTTCCTTTCTTTACTCACATATTTCCTCCCATGAACTTCCAATCATAGTTCCTTCAACTTTGTCAACCACCTCATATTTCATGTGAGGACATATTGAGTTGATTTAATGTATTCAATGTGTGAACTGTGCCTTCATGCATTATTTCATAGGAGGAGATCCTTTCTTTTGATCATGCTATTGAGATATAACACTCATTCATGATATCTGCAACCATATGAAATGACTCTATTTTATCAAGTACAAACATACATACCTCATATATTTCTTTTAGTCATCTAGACTTCCTTCAACTACTTTCTTGATTTAAATAAATTCAATCCCTTGATCTCTTCACTTCTTTTGACATCATACCATCATCTGATGAATCCCATAGAATATGGAATTCCTAGCAAGAAACATGCTTATTTTAGTAGGTGAACCTTCCAATGAATATTCTTGTAACAACCTTGGTTAAAAATCCATGTAGTAAAGTTAATAAAGGAAAAAATAAGACCAAGGTCATGGGATACATATTCCAAGTTGAATGGTTGGAAAAAACATAGTGATGGGAATCACTTGTGATTAATTTATGGCTATGGAAATTGGCAAAGGAAATGTCAAAGGAAAGGTAGCATTTATTGAAAATTTATTTATGAAATAATGGAAAATAGGAGAAAAGGAAGGTTAAAGTTCACATAATTGGATGAGGAGGAAATTAAAGGAAAATTAAGGAAAAGTGAAGAAAATAGTGGCCTCAATGATTACAATTCTTATGAGGATCAATTCATAACATTTTTTCAGTTTTAGCTTGGAGCTATCTCTCTATTATATTTCTCTCTCCCACTCTTGCACAATTAGAGTTTTCTTGGAGAATTCTTGGAGCACATTGGATTTGGAGAAAGAAGGCAAGGAAAGAAGGAAAGTGCAAGGGGACATAGGGATCAAAAACTCCAGCTAGATTAATTTGCATGTACTGAGTTTCATGTATGATTTAATTACTAGTTTTGGCATGCATGGTGCATGCATGGGATTATTGGGTTATGATATGTCATTGGCATAGAGGATTTCCTAGATTGGAAGTGGTTTTTCCTATCCTTGCCATTTCCTGGATAGCCATGGTGTTGTGGGATTTTCCCTTTTGCTTTCTGGTTGGTGCTCAGGTTCCTCATGGTTGTGAGTTGATTTATTAGTTGTTAGAGCCTTGGTTGGAAAAACACTCTAGATGCCATGGAACAACTTGGGTTGAGTTATTAGTCCTGGAAGCCTTGGTTGGA
The DNA here is from genome assembly GCA_034641835.2 of Pinus albicaulis. NCBI lineage: Eukaryota > Viridiplantae > Streptophyta > Pinopsida > Pinales > Pinaceae > Pinus > Pinus albicaulis. The sequence goes on from CM076578.1 coordinate 776,075,955, forward strand.
AAAACACTCTGTAGCCCTTGGTGGGTTCAGTTACTAGCATAGAAAATTTTAGTGGTGAATTTTAGCCCAAGGGATAAATTTAAGGGGTTTTATAGCTTGGAGGGGAGAATTTTTTATATTACACCTCTTTTCTATAGTTATCCCAAAAATTATTAAAAAATAAATAATTATTACTTTTTTCGCCATAAAAAATAAGGCAGATAAACAATCCAAAGGCCCAATTTTCCTAGTTTGGAGGTTGGATTTGCTTGCAATTGCCCCAATTTCCTGTTTTATAGGTTGTATTTGGTTGCAATTGCCTCAATTTCCTGTTTTTCAGGTCATATTTCATTGCAATCTCCCTCTACCATTCCAGGAAATTGAGGGTAGGGTTGAATTCGGGGGATTTTCCTGTATAAATTCTACAGTCCCCGTTGTTGAGCTGCATGTGTAAATTTTACAATGCAGGTCTGTGAATTCTACAGTATGGGTGTGTGAATTCTATAGTTCTCTTTTTGCATGCTTCATTTCTCTTGTCGAATATGCTCTTGTTTTAGGTAAGATATTTTTGAACCCTTATACCAGGTTAATTTTTTGTGGAAAAGCCTTCGGTTTGTTCATCAAAAGGGTTGAAAAAAATGTCTGGTTGGTTCTTAGGGTTTGAGTGATGTTCTGTATCAAATATACCCTTCACGAAAATTGGATGAAATCTAGGACAAGGCCATTCAGTCCCTAGGAGAGGGTCATTCATTTAGGACCTAGGATAGGGTATTGAAAAAATGATCACCTACACCCTGACTTACTTCGAATTTTTTAATTTCATAACCGTTAGGTGAAGTCTATATTATGGTCCTCTTCTGGATTTTATTTCTAGTTTGCGTGATAGAGAAGCTTCTTCCATACTTCCATAGGGAGGTGGAGGAAGGAGATATCGGGTGACTTCCCTGTTTCAACACAATTCCAATAGGATATTGTGAAGCATCTCTTATTAGAACTGAACTATTTCACTTTTCCTGTGGGAACACCCTTTTTTATGCTTTTAGGTTTTCCCATAGCCATTGGTAGAGCTATTTGATATTTGTATTCCAATGATTAATGTTTCATCTTTGATATGTTTGGCTGCATGAACAAATATTTTTCAGAAATCCTAGATGTGTACATGTTCGGAAAGTTTTATTTGTTTGTGTATAGCAGGCTTTGTGGCAAGGAGGACATTAGATGTTGGGAGGTTTTTGGAGATGTTTTCTCCAAAAATATTATTGGGAAGTATTATTACTCTTAAAATGGGAGTTCCAGTTTGAATGGAATTGGAGTGCCTTAGAATATCTTTGCTTTTCAGACCAGGAGAATATTTTTGTGCACCTTAGAACAACTTGACATGTGATTGTATATAAATATTTGATTAGGATATATAATTTTTTAGTTGTGATGTTCATATTGTTTATTAAAACCTAGATTTTTGTTTGCAGTAAGCTATCATGGGAATGTAAGTGAAAAAATTTGAAACAAGTGATTATCATGACCTTGGGAAATTTGGTAGTTTACTCATTTTTAGATGGTGTATAGATTCATGAGCAAATCATCCAGGAAGATTGTTTATGCATTGGCTTACCTAGTATTTTAATGTCCTTAGGAGTTTAATGATCTTCTTTATGCCCAATACATATCTCCACTTTTTGGAGCTACATTTTCAAAGATGAAGCATTTCTTGTAATGGAAATCATTAAAATTATATGAGAGAGGATAGATATAATAAATCGATTCATTATAAAACTATAAGCCTTGATAGTTTCTCAAAATATCTATAGAATAATAATTTTTTCATATGGCTGTCAATCTAGAATGGATGATGATATTATGTATATAACGAGGTTACTTATTTGATGCCAGAAAGATTATAATTCACAAAACAATTGAAATAAAAATATGTGATGGAAGTGGGAATGTTGTGTATTGTGGTATAATTTCAATTTCATCTAATCAGAAGCTACTATAAATGTACTTGAAATCCATCATTTTATTTTTCACCGGTGGGAGTCCCACATGTATTGTGTTTGAGTCGCTATGCTGAATATGGGTATTGTTGAATTTTCAAAAATATATATGTTCAGATTTTTTGATATGCTTAGTCTCACATTGTCCACAGAATATACTTTCAAAATATGGCAGAAAGCAATATTTTCATGATTTATTTTTTAGAAGATAAACATAAATCAGTTGCAATTGGACATTTCCAGGATGGGAAATTCCCCATTTGATTAAATAACATGGTAACTAACCAGTCAACATGAATACTATGAAATATACATTAAGGAATTTATTGAAATTGAATAAAATTTGTGTGGTTTACTAATCAAGAGAATAAAAAGTGGCATATGATAATTCATAAATGGTAGTGTACAGATGCACACTATCGTATACTTGGATACAATTGTAAATCTTGTTATCTCAATTCTTCAAATTAGGAAAATGATCATGAATTTATAATATTGGGAAATGACCCTGAACTTATGACTTGGGAAACCGTAGGAGGATTTTTGGTTTCTTTTTAGATTGGTTCTTTCCATGAAGGAGTAGAGTGAAATACATGGGTTGCATGCAATTGATATTCGATATCATTTGTGGGTGAACATCTTGTCTATACAACCGATTTTGAACTTGTTTAGGATGTTGAGAGTTTGCATAGACTGGAATTCAATGGTGTGCAGTCGGATTCATTTGTGATGGCCTATAAGAGGTTACCCCCACAATACCTTTTCTTCATTCTATTTGTAGGAAATTGTAATAGAAATTTTATTGCTTCCTATAATATTATAAATGACAAGTGGGTTGATATTCCCGTGTCCTACATTCAATATTTATGCCCTTATTATATAACATTTTCAAGGCTTCGTAAGCCTATAGTATTAGGTGGGGGTCTATTGGTAGCAAAGAATATAAAGGGGTCCCTTGTTGTCTGTAATTTATTCACCAAAACCCACAGGATTTTTCCTCCCATGCTACCTATGAAGTCTCCCTATGTGGTAGCAATGGTGGTGTATCTAGAGAGAGAAGGTGAGTATCAAATTTTGGTTGTGATTACTGTGGATGGGATTTATTCATAGGTGTATGATTCTATGAGTGATTCATGAAACATTTGTGGTAGTTTTGATGAGAGATTTTCCATGTTGGGGAATGTTGATCATTTAGATGGATTTTTATTCTACCTCACCCATGGTCTTGATCACTTGTTTACCTTTGATTTTGATGCCGAAATTTGGGATTTGGTTGAGGTTACCATGACCCCTATGGTTTTATCAAATATACTGGAGCATGAGGGGTCCTTGATTCTTGTTGGGGGTATCGAGGAGCTTAGATTTTTGAAGACGATTTGTATATGGGAGCTTGGTGAGTGTGCCAAGAAATGGTAGGAAGTGTGTAGTATGCCCGATTATCTCTTCAGTAAATTCACTCAAGGTAACCTTAACCAATTTTACATAAACTATTCTCTATTCATTTTCATGTATGATATTTTGGAGAACAGATGGTGAGGATTGCCAAAATTTCATATTTACAGTTGCTTGTGTAAGACAAGCTAGTTTTTCCTTGCATTGGAGCCTCACTTTGAATTTATGGTATAATGCAGGTATCTTAGTTAACCTATTCTCAATAATGTAATCTCGTAAAATGCATTCAAAATGTGGGCTTTCTTAACGTCATTTGTGTCTCTCTGTAATTATGTGACAAAGATAGGGAATGTTGTTCATTTATATGGATTTTTGTTTCGACTCACTCATGGTCCTGATCACTTGTTGGCCTTTGATGTTGATGTCAGAACTTGACATTTTTTTGAGGTTACTATGCCCCTTGTGGTTTTCCTACATATACTGGAGCATGAGGGGTCCTTGATTCTTGTTGGGGTATTGAGGAGCTTGGAATTTTGAAGAAGATTAGTATATGGGACCTAGATGAGCCTATCAAGCAATGGCATAAAGTGTGCAGTATGCCCGATCATCTCTTGAATAATTTCAGTCATGGTAATATTAATCAATTTTTCACTGTTGGTATTTGTGGCAATATTTGATTTTATAGAAACTACTCTCTAGTCATTTTCATGTATAATATTTTGGAGAATAGATGGTGGGGATTGCCACACTGTCCTCTTTATAGTGCTTGTATAAGCCAAGTTGGTTTTTCCTTGCGTTGGAGCCCTTCCTTGACGCGATGGTATAATGCAAGTATCTTAGTTAACCTATTCCTAATAATGAAATCTCGTAAATCACATTCAAAATGTGGGTTTATTACCTTCATTTGTGTCTCTCTATAATTATGTGACAAGGATAAAAAAAATTAACAGACGTAATAAAATCTGAAGTGTAAGGGTTAGGTTGTGCTATTATATATTCTAAAAATGAAGTGTGATTGTTGTGTTGATGTCTCATTTGTTGTTAATGAGTTAGTAATAGTTTTCCCACAACATCTGCCACGTTTACTTCCCCAAATTGTTGAGTACTCCTAATCTAATAATGTCAGAAGTGAACACTGAGAGGATGTAATAGGATATTAATCCATTTATAACAAATTTCATAAGGTAACTTCTAAGCTAATAGGGTGTGAACAAAAACATTGAAGTGAGATAGATAAATTTGGAACTATGGATGTATATTCAACTATTTCTGTAGATATGAACGGGCTGATAGGTGTCAAAGATGAAAACTCAAATGGTATTACTAACAAGAATCAAAAAAATTTATTGATAAACATTTCACGTGGGATAGGACGCCATCAACACTTCCTATTTGTAACATGTGTATGTAACAATGCACTGAATCACCTTAAAAAAATCGATGTAAAAAAACAAACTAGTGACAACAAGAAGAAAGAAAGACATCTGCTCTCACTGCTTGGAATTCTACAACCATTTCTAAAGAACAAGGAGGAGTGAGCCTTAAAAATATAATATGGTTAGGAAAAAATTTAGTCACAAATGAAATCTAGAAGCTTTAGGCGAGTGTGAAGCCTACAATTCTTGGTGTTGGGATTTTCATTTATTTGATGATGGGAAAATTTGGTATTTTGTAGGGAAGTGACATTAAAATTAGAGGATTATTATTATTGATTATTGCAAATGAGTAGTGTAAATATAACAACATAAATTATGAGGAATAATTTCTCAGGACTATAGAAATTCCTTTTACTTGCACAATAGAAAACATCGATTAATGTGTTGTAGCTAGGAAATAATTTCCTTGGAGTCCAGTTCTCTGGAGTTTGAGTTCTCCTAGAAACCTCTAGTCTGCACAGTAAAAAATCTAGGAACAATTTTCACATAGCTTTTTATAATGACCAAAAATTAGACTCTGCAAACCTAAGTATTGGTGTTATATTTACTATGCATATGGACAAAATTCGATGGTCTATCGCAGACCCTTTCATCAATTTGGTTGATTTTTCTCAACTCTCTTTTGTGTTATATTTAATAACAATTAGGTTGGTTAGGAGTGTCATTTTGAGTTAGGTCAAGTTTTTTTGGTCAAATAAAGTTATGAAATTGATCAAATTTCATATTTGGTATATAGTCCTAATGGGTTTAAGTGGTTATCAATCATGTGACTAAGGTCTTGTCATAGGCAAAATTAAAAAATATGAATGCATGAGGTCAAATAAGTCATTTTTTACACTTTACACATTTTACCTTAGTCCACAGTGTTTCCTGTGCAAAACAGGTTTTTTTCGCTACAGACTCACACGACAGTTCCATAGCGAATCTGCCATCCCACTAATGGAATTCGCTACGAACTCGTGTTTTTCTGCAAGTGGTAAGGGGATCGGTGAGTTGTCATCTTTTTAGTGGTAAGAGGTTAGTTTTTCATCATGTGCATATCTGTTATGAGTCATTATTCGATGTATTGCATGCTTGGAAATCTTCACACCACCATCATTCTATTTTCCCTCCCACTTTCCTTCCCTAATTTAGTCCTCATCCATTCGAGAAACATCACTTACCTTTCAATATTTGTGAGATTCTTGATCCATTGCTAGCATTTTTCTCTTTTAGCTTTTGTCTAGCTACTCTCTTAAGTTAGTTTCCACCTCTGTCAATAAGCATCTTATTGTCATATACATTTTTGTAGGTGTTAAGAGTTCAAGCAGGGCAACGCTATTTTGGAGGACACAACTTCACATAAGAAGACCAAAAAAGGAGTTTCAATAGTTAGATATGAGCCTATGGACCTGAAACTCGTTATGGAGGATCCAAGTTTTGCACAATCCTTCACCAATGCTGGCTGTATGAGATTCTGTCAAAAGCTACAGGGGTACCATGCTCAAGTCTCCAAATATTTTGTTGTCAACTTTGTTAGTACAAATTCAAAGGTTGGCATATTAATTTTTACAGTTTCCCATGAGACTATTGCTCAAGAAACAAAAATTCTAAGGTCAGGAGAAGAATGGTTCAAGGCCACCAAGTTCAAACTGCAAAATTGTGATGAATTTTTGATGCAGGAGCATGTAGGAGTTTATATGACCTCAGGTATACCTAGGATCTGCATTAAGGAAAATTACTCAAAGCTATTGATGGTAATCCAAAATTATTTTACATGTGAGGGTAGATTTCACATGATCTACCAGTATGATTTTAGGCTCTTACTCCACTTCACATGTAAAAAACTCCTAGATCTTCCATTTTTCCTTTTGAGAAGCTTAGGTAAGATGTCTAATAAAGTGCAAGCCAAACCGGAGAGTAGTGAGATATTCATATTTCATCATGGCTTAATTACGTTATTGGTAATGGAAGAATTGAAGAAATTGAATAGGGACTGGGCTACCTTTTTTTTTTAAAGTGGTTATGATGTGGATGTGCTTAATCCAAAGAAGACACCCAGGTCAAAGACAATCACTCCCAAGAAGGATAAAAATCCAATAGCTGAAGTAAAGGTTCGACTTGAATAAGAAGTGAAGCCTATAGCAGAACCCATGGGGGTAGAAATTAAACATTTGCAGGAAACAGTGGCACCTCAGCCAACATCTACAAGTAGCAAGCTCAAATCTAACACAAGGGATCATAGGAGAATTACCAAGAGTCAGACAGAAGGAAAGGGTAAACTTGGAGACATTCTACAGGCAATTGACATTGAAGAAACCTCTGTGGTTAAACCTGTAGAGATTAAAGGAGCCAAAATGAAGAATAAGGGTCTCATTGCAAAAAAAATTGATTTCTCTAGTGAGGATTCAGGTTTTGTCTTCAAGCCTAGGAAAACTTTCACCAGGTCACAACTCACAAATGGAGGTAAGTCTGATAAAAAGAAGAAGGAGACAGAAAAGAGGAAGCATGTAATGGTGGAAGAGACTATTGAGTTATCCCCAGTTGAAGAAGAAATCACCAAGTCACATAAAGGCAAAGAGAAAGTCCAAGAGAAATCTGAAGTAGACATTCTTAGAGAGAAACTTAAAGAAGGAACAGGTGAGGTATTAGAAACCAAGTTGGAGTTAGAGGATTTTAAACAAGAAAGGGAGGAGCTGTAAAATTTCAAGAAGGAAGTCAATAAGCAAATAAATTTTTATGATGAAGTGGCAGAAAGGTCTAAGGAAATGCTAAAAATAACAATACCCCTGCACAAGATGATGAAGCACATCATGAGGAGAAACAGGTGGCTGCAGGTAGAGAGGAGAAAGCTGCAAAATCAAGTCAAAGAGCTAGAAATTAAAATGGAAATGGTACAGACAAAGTTAAATAAAAAAGCCTTGAAAATGATAATGGTAGATGAATATGTTGCCTCTTGAGGAGGGTAAGACATGTCTTGAGCCAATTTTGTATAAAAAATTCCCTGTCTCATCATTTCATATAGCCTGTTAGCACTCCACCGGTTCTCTGAACGCTGAAAAGCAAACTTAACTACATACCACTTTGACCTAGTAGCTAGCCCTATTAGGCTGACAGGGCTCTCTCTATAATATCAAAACCAATTGACTAGAATGTAAAGGATATTAGGCTAGGTATGTTTAGATCAGAGTTTGGTTGATTTGATGGTTTTATATTGGATGGTGGCTTAGGTTTAGGAGGACTGGGCCAGGGCTTTGAAAATCAGATTTGTAGAGATGTAATGGGGCAAGTTAGGCACATAATTTACCACTTTAGAGGTATCTTTGTGTATAGGGTAAATTGGTAGGGTTTCAAAATGAGCATGAATCTCATGAATTCGTTTATATTAGAAGAATATGAACAAAAATATGAAAGCTTCTCCAAAACAGAGCATTAAATCAATGCTTTCTTTTTATCATCTTAGAAAATAAAAAATGTACCATGGAAATGAAAATGGAAGGTACAATACATTAAAAAATATGATCATAGAAGGAAAAACACTGCTACATCACATAACACATGAATCCCACTACAATAGCTACAAATTTTGTCTATTACTTCCTGTGAAATTCACAAAGTACACTAGTATCCAAGGTTCAATTCCACAACATCCAACCTTTGAAACTGATTACAAAGTGCCTCATATATTCACTGAGGTATAAATCCTCCATTGAAGGTCGAATTTCCAACAAGAAAATCCAAATACATGCACCTATCCAAAGTTTGCAACAGACAAGGGAGGTTACTCAACCAATTCCTCCTTTTCCTAACCATCATGAGACATTCCATCAAAGAATTAAATGGAGGATAAGACACCTAAGCAGCTCTATTTTTAACCATTTACATTTAATTTTACCCTTTACATTCATTTACCATTACCTCTTTACTTTTTCAAAAGTCAAACTGAGAATTGCAAAAATTTACATAGTAAAATTTCATAGAAAGTTATTAGAAAATTGCAGAAGCACAACGAGTTGTTTGAGGCCATTGTTAGGTTCCTTGCTGAAGTCAAAATTCATATATGAGATATGTTCTAGAAATTTGAGAGATTTTAGATTTCATTTTAGTATTTAGGCATCCAAAACGACCCATTGTTGGCTGAGATATGGCCATTTTCCCAAGGTGTCTCTATGCGCAGCGTAGTGTTCCTATGCGCATTGGGCTTGGGAAAAGTGACCTTTGTAGGCATTATCGAGGTACAAATCAATATATGAATTTAAATTTGGAAATATTAGGTTTTTTATAGCTTGCTTTTGGAGTCTCTCCATGTCTTTTTATAGCTTGCTTTTGGAGTCTTTTGTCATTAATGAGGTAGGATGGTCCACCTCGTCAATTCAATTTCTTTTTTGAGCCTTGTAGCCTTAGGAATGCTGCTTGTAATTTTAGAAATTTAGGAACATTATTACATATTAGTAACATAAATTACATTTTAAATCAAAACTTATTGAACAAATTTTCCTATTACCACTCCTCATTTTCTGATTTTATGCATGAAATCACTGATTTTGTGACCTTAACCCTAGTGACCTAATGGTGACACTGAGATTAATGAAGACCATGATTATGTGACTGAAGTGATTTTGATGATGTTTCAATGATGGAACGCTCAACTGAGTGATGAGAATGACTAACATGTGAAATTTTTGAAGGAGCGGAAATAGCCCTAAACACACTAGCCAGTGACCAGATTTTTATTTGAAGACCTACTGAAATGACAAAATTTTGAATTGACACTATAAAAAAACCTTGTAAGAGCATATTTGATCATTGGTGACAGGCTGACCATACTGACACTAACATAGCCTTCTACAGTTTTTGGAGGTAAGCTGTGGAAATTTCAAAATATGGAAAATATCAGGCAAGTTCGTAGCATACTCTAGGCTTAAAGCTGAGTTTTCACTAAAAACTCGTTGAAGATTACTTTATGTTATAATTTCCAAAGTTTGTCATAAGAGGGGTGGGTAAAGGCATGTATTTAAATACGTTTCCCTAATGAATACCCTCCAATGAGAAGAGAAGTCAAAATGGTTGTGGAAATTTCCAAGTGGAGAACGCTACAAGCTTTTCGCTACAGACTTGCCTTAAGTGATCTGTTCTTCCAGCGAGGGGAAATTTTGATGATTTTGAAACATTAAATGTTTTTTGGGAGCATATAAGTCATCAGGATATGTTAAAGTGTATCAATGGAGACTCTAGTGGGTAAATCCACTCAGCAAGGAAGGTGATTGGATTGGTAGCTCATCATTCTTGACACATCATCATGCACAACAACACATCCTAAAAATCCGGGAAGCAAACCCTAGATTCCAGTATGGCTCTTCATTACTTAGTCATAGTCATTTCCACCTTAGGAAAATTTATCTTGTTTGATAAGCATTATCATGTATGGGTCATTTAAAGGTTGTTAGCGAAGTAAATGGTGTTAGAGTCCTATTAGGTTTTAAACTCGTTGTAAACAGAAATATCTCTATATTCTCTCCTTGCAATCAGTTCCTTTTTAGATAAGGTGTCTTCAACATTTTAGAGGGTCTAGCCCAGGTGGAAGACTTTATGTAAAGGTGTCTAATTCTATAAATAGGGAGATTAGAGAATTAGAGAAGGTTGATCGATGTTATGCCATATGCTACTTTTGTAATATTTTTCAGTTAGTAATATATACAGTTGCAGAAAGCTTCTCTTAGACGTGAGATTATTCATGTACTCTTATGTGTGTTTGTCTTATCTACCTTTTTAATGTCCATTAAATTTACTTTATGTATAATCACTTGGAATTCATGGTTAAACATGCTCCAACTTCCTTTATGCATCTTGTTTACTGTTCAAGTTATGTTTTTGATGAGATTACACATTCCTCAGCTTCCATGAAAGATGTTTTCTATGTAATTGAGTTTCACTCTGAGTTAATGCCTAATGGTAGCCATTGATTAACATCCTTCACTTGCTAAAAAAAAATCATAACACACTCAAGAGTTAGCCATCTTTATTCTAAGTATTGTTTATTGAATATTATACATTTTCTTGGGAGACCCCTCTCAGGTTGGAAAGGCTAAGTTCTAACCATAAGTGGTTTAAAACAATTACACTAAATTGAATGTTGAGCAGCCCATCAACCTCAGTTTGGTGATAACATTTTGGTGCGTCTGCCAGGAGTCTGAAGATACATTTTCCCAAAAATTTGTGCTCAATCAGAAATATTGAACTCTTGAAGGTAGCAGGAGCTCAAAAACATTCGAGGCTACATTCTACCGTGGTGACTCTACTGAAATTATCCACTTAAAGGTGGCTTCGAAGAAGATTTATAAAAGGATAAATCCAGATCCTAACCCACCTGAGATAATTGATAATCCAGAAAGAATTATCAGAGGTATTGGAAGCTCATCTAAATAAGGTAATCCATCTCATTCAAGAGTTTCATCTTTTCCCTCTAAGGTTGTTCGAAGTTTTGAAGAGAAACAGTTCGATGAAAAGATAGAAGAAGTTATTTTTAGGTCTAAATCTCAAAATGAACTAACTGAAATAATAATATACCTACAAATACTAGGAATTGATACATCATCTCTTGTGTCAAAAGAAGAAAAATAGGGGTTTTGGGAGACTATCACACCATAATTGTTACTGGGAAAAGAGTATTTTGAAAAATTGAAAGAATTAGATCCTTTTGATTTCTTATTAAGGAGAAGGTCTGGTGTCCCCTTGCCTAAGTGGAGTTCCTTTCTCTCTAGACTCCAGATTCCCACCTCAAAATATCCTAACATCTCATCCTCATTCCTTGTTTTTTCCCATAGTCAAAATTTAATTCCATCCACTTCTTTTTCAAGTAGCACAGTCCCTGTCATTATGGATGGAGTTCCTCCTCCTACATGGCTAGCAAGATATTCTCCTCTTGTCCTACCTTCCATACTTCATGAAATTATAGAGGAGTATTCCACTAGAATTAAAACCTTTTGGAGTGAAGAAGACATTACTGCTAAGTAACATGTTGACCAATTTAATGATTTCATTGACCGAGAAGAAGTATATGATGATGATGTGAAAATGAGGTTGTTTGCTCAAATTTTCACAGGTGAGGTAAGAAAATGGTTTAAAGCTTTAGCCCCAAGGAGTTTACAAAATTGGGACCAATAAGAAGATAACTTTTTGAAAAAGTGGGGGAAAAAAGTGAACCCTGTTCAAGCCTTAACTGAGTTTAATAATTTGAAAAAATCCACATATGAATGAATCCAAGATTTCTCTAAAAGGTTTAACAAGGTTTACAATTATATACCCGCTCATATTAAACCTCCTCTTGGAGCTACACAATTACACTATGCTGAAGCTTTTGACTATGATTTTTCCATTTTATTAAGAGAAAGAGAATATCATTCCTTGGCTGATATGCAAAATTATGTAGTTAAGGTCGAAGCAAATATGCCTACAACGAAGCGGTATAAGATGGGGAAAGATAGATTAAAAGAAGAAGAGAAACCTCCCTCATCTTTAGATGTGAAATTTGATACCATGATGAAGACCATGGAGAGGCTTATGGATAGGCTTTCTCTTGGTGCTAATCCTCTGCCTACTTCACAACAGGAAACACAGATTAGAAACCCTCAGTTTAGGAGGCCTCAAAACTAGCAAAGACCAAGAGACAATAGAAATCAACCTGATCAACAGGTTAGACCTCCTTTTTAACAAAATATAATCGATGAGGAAGAAACAAAACCTCAATTTAAAGTAGAAATCATTCTCTCTTTAGATGAAGATGTGTCAGGAATGTTCCTAGCAAAAGACGAAAATGATGAGTCTAGTCATGAAATAGGTGAATATGAAAAACAATATAATTACTTGAAAGGATATCCGCATGTTATCTTTGAGATGAAAAAAAAATATAACTTGAGGAATATAAATGTTCCTATTACAGCCAATAAAGCTAAGCCAAAGGAACATGCTCCTAAGCCAGCTGAACAAAAGGACACACCAACTCATGGTAAAGAGATTGAAAAAGCACCATATGCTTTCAATCTAGAAAATGAGATTTATAAGTTAAAATTGTTGTTCCCTTTGGTGAAATCATTAAGGTCATTGAGTATAGGATACAAATTTTCAAAATTATTAACACTCAGCCTGGACCTTCAAACATTCTAAATCTACAAGAATACCATCCTACCATTTTCCTAGGACCAAGAGTGGAAGATGAACATAATGAAGAAGTTCCACCTTTCTATGTGAGTATGAACATCCATGACATGACCTTGCATAATGCCATGTTAGATTCAGGGGCATCCCACAACTTAATGCCTAAGGTGATTATGGACAGAATGGATTTAGACATTACTAGATCTTACAAAGGTTTTTTTTCCTTTGATTCCAAGAGAGTTCAGTGCATTGGTCTCATTAAAGATGTGGTTGTTGGCCTCGCTCAAGTGCCTGCTAAGACAATGTTAATGGATATAGTTGTAGCTGACATTCCTCCAAAATTTGGCATGCTATTATCTAGATCTTGGGTTGCTAAAATGTTATGAAACCAACTCCAAAAATAGAAGAAAAGAGAGGTCAATGCCTTAAAATTCAACCACTTCGAGGTGGAAACCTCCTTTACATTACATAAATGAAAATTTCTTAGATGATCAAATGAAAAAACCTCCTTTCTATATATAGGAGTCCATGGGGTCACAATATAATCCTAGTCGACCTAAAATTAATAATGAAAGGGCACAATAATAACAATATGGGGTTTACAAGGGTACAACAATAACAATAAGGGGGCTACACTAACAACAATAAGGGACTACACTAGTAATATATGGACCTAACATGCCCCTCTCCTTCAAAAAAGTGTTGTTCTCAATGCTTGAGTTTCTCTGGATGCTTTTGTATAAAATAATCATTCTCCCATGTAGAATATTGAGTGGATAAGTTCTTCCCCCTGATGAGATACTCTGAAATTGATCGATTTTGTAGTTGTCGAGTTCTTGTTTCCATGATTGCTTCAGGTTCCAATATTATTTTTCCTTCCTCATAAAGTTCTGGCAATATTGTTTGAAATGGAATTTTGTCACATATAACCTTTTTTAAGCATGAAACATGGAAAACTGGATGCACTCGAGAAGAAGTAAGAAGCGCTAATTTGTATGCCATAGTACCAATATTTTGCAACACTTTGTAAGGACCATAGTACTTTGGTGATAATTTATTTTCCTTCTTAGCTTGCTTGAGGGACATTTTTTTGTATGGTTGTAGCTATAAAAATACCCAGTCTCCTACCTCAAAACCTCTCTCGCTATGATGTTGATCTGCTGGTTGTTTCATTCGATTTTGTGCCAAATTTAGGTTATCCTTTAGGAGTTGGAGAACTTTTTTTTGATGCTCGATGTGATCTTCCACTACTTGAACCTTATAATTTTCTCTTAAAGATGATGTGATGGACGGTGGATGATATCCATAAAGTGCCATAAATGGGGTCATTTTTTCTACAGTATGGAAGGAAGTTTTATACCACCATTCAGCCACGGGTAACCACTTGACTCATTGTGTTTGTTTATCAGATACAAAATAATGAAGATATCCTTCCAAACATTTGTTCAATATATTATTTTTCCCATTGGATTGAGGATGATAAGATGAGCTATGAGCTAGTTGAGTACCCAAACAAGAAAATAATTCCATCCAAAAATTTCCAGTAAAAATGGGATCTCTATCATTTACAATAATATTTGGGTTTCCATGTAGCTTCCATGTCATCCATCTTAGCTTCCATGCCTTTCTTCAAAAATCCCATTTCAATTTTTATTGTTCTTTGCGAGAGCGAAATTTGATGCAGTTGCTCTTGTAATTTTGATATATCATGTTGCACTTCTTCCTCTTCATGAGTCATAATAGAGCCTTATGAGGGCTTAATGGGTGTTGAATTATTTTTAGGGGGAATGTTAGAACCCAATACTGATATCTATGCTTCAATATGCCCTTGGAATCACTTCAAATTAATTTTTCAAACAAGACTTACGCAATTTGAAAAAATAATACACACCTTTTCGTGCTTTTGAGGAGCTCGAGATTGAAATTGAATTATCTTTGTGCTTTCAGATCTTAAATCTCTAAAATTAGGTCATGTAGTAGCCCTCTGAATGTTCTTTCAAATTCCATAGGTCTGACCTGATTTGGATTATTCAATACAAAGTTATGCCCAATCTCCCACATTGACCTAATTATGGACTGGTTCAGTAGAGCAAACTTGTACAGTGTGCCATGTGTCACTGTTTCCTCCTTCGGCTATGAAATTGAGGAATACGAAACTACAGTCCATGTAATTTTGACCACTTTTAAAAAAAATTCCAATCCGATGCTCAGAGAGTGAGAGTTCTGACGATTTTACCAAGGTCACCTCTTTTAGATGAAATTCGGGAGCCGAAAAAAGCCCTAAATCCCACAGATCATATCTTCGAAACTATTGCGAACCAAGATTTGAAATTTTTACATGATGTTCCTCAGGATTTTTTCGAAGTGGGGTTTTTTTAGCATTTGAACCTTTATAGAAAAAAAATTATAGTGAAAATTCCACGATGGCCTACTTGAAGCAATGAAACCCTCAAAAATCCAAAGCTCTGATACCAAATGTTATGAAAGCAACTCAAAAAATAGAAGAAAAGAGAGATAAATGTCTTAGAATTTAGCCACTTCAAGGGGGAAACCTCCTTTACATTACATAAATGAACAATACTTGGTTGATCAAATGAGAAAACCTCCTTTCTATATATAGGAGTCCATGGGGTCACAATATAATCCTAGCCGACCTAACAATAATAATGTAAGGGAACAATAATAACAATACGGGTGTTACATGGGTACACAAATGATAATAAGGGAGCGACACTAACGACAATAAGGGACTACACTAGTAATATATGGACCTAACATAAAATTAAAGGAACTATGTAGATAGACATGACTTATGCCACTATTCTAGTCTTTGGTGAGAAGAGGAGGTTGTACAGAGAATATAGGATGGCTTATATGGTGAGTAGCAAGGATAAAACACAAAATTTTCCTATTTATGTAGTATATATTGAATTAGGGTCTTCCATTGTTTTCAATGAGGTAACTAATGAGGCAAAAAATCAGCAAATTGAAAAAAATCCGCAAGCAGAAAATCAGAAAGTTAAGGAGGAAAATGAAGAAAGTTGGTGGAATTTTCACTTTTATGGCACTGCTAAAAGGGAAGGAGCTAGTGCAGGCATGTGGATTACTAGCCCTGGAAATGAGAGTAATTTTAATTTTTACATATTGAACTTTGATTGTACAAACAACATGGATGAATATGAGGCATTGTTTTTGGGTCTAGAAGCTTTGAAAGTTTTAGGCTCCAAGAAAATATCAATTTGTGGTGATTTTGAATTAGTGATCAAGAAATTATAAGGGTATTATCAAATTAAGGATGTCAAAATGAGAGGTTATAGAAATTTGATCCTTTATTTTCTTGAAAATTTCAATGAACATAGTTTCACCATGAAAGCTAGAAACCAAAATTCTATAGCTAATTCGTTAGCTATTCGACCACATTTTTTATCATTCCTTCTCATTCTAGCAAGAGTTGTGAAGTTGAGGTGAGGCATAGACTAGATATCCTTGATAATATTATCAATTGACAAGTGTTTGATAGTGATCAACAGTTCATAAATTTCCTTGAGATGAAACATTAATTTGAAAACAATCAAGTGGATCACTAGAACATGTTTTCTGAAACTAAAACCAATCTGGAGGTCCTTGAGCTGAAGAATAATTGCATTCCCAAAGTCTTAATTCCCCTTGAGAATTTGTTTGATCAAAATTATGCTTTTAAGTTTCCAAAGATGAAGGTTGATGATGAAGGGGTGGAAAGTTGCAACCTTGGCACCGCAGAAATTCCCAAGATGATCAAGTTGTCTAAATTTATTTCTTCAGAAGTGAGAAAAAGGTATGTGGATATGATGAAAAGGTATACTAATGTTTTTCGATGGAGTTATGCATAATTTAAGAGGTATAATTCCAACATTATTAAACATACCCTAGCAATAAAAAAGAATGAAAATCCTTTAAACAAAAATTAAGGAGAATTAATCCTTTTCTCATGCCACTGATTGAAAAGGAAATTAAGAAGTTGTTTGAAGAAAAAATCATTGTTCCTTTGAGGTTTTATAAGTGTTTTTCTAGTTTGATACCTGTGAGGAAGAAGAATGGCGATATTAGGATATGCATTGATTTTAGAAATTTGAATAAAGCATCTCTCAAAGACAATTATCCTCTTCCAAAGATGGATCAAATTTTGCAAAACATTGTTGATCTTAAAGGATTTCTATGCTTGATGGTTTCTCATGTTATAATCATATATTAGTGCATCCGGATGACCAAGAGAAAACTACTTCACCATGCCATGGGGGACATTTATGTATGCCAAAATGACTTTTGGTCTCATGAATGCAGGGGCGAAATTCCAAAGGGCGATGAGCATTACATTTGATGAAGATAAGGGCATATTAGTGGTGGTTTACTTAGATGACATCACTATGTTTTCAAAGAGGGAGGAAGAACACCTTAGGCACTTGGAGAATTTTTTTCAAAAGTGCATAAAATTTGGTATTTCTCCGAATCCTACTAAGAGTGTTTTTGCTTTGACCACTGAAGATTTATTGGGACACATTATATCAAAGGAAGGAATAAGGATTGATCCAAGTAGGTTTGTTTCCATACAAAATATATACTTGTCAAGAAATAGAAAAGAGATTCAATCCTTTCTAGGTAAGGTCAATTTTGTTAGGAGATTCATTCCTAATTTTGATTAAATTTTCAAGCAAATTACTAAGATGCTTAGGAAGGATTTTGATATTAAATGGACGGAAGAGGCAAAGAAATATTTTTAAGAGATCAAGAAGGCCCTCACCCAAGCCTCGGTTCTTATAATTCCATATTTTTCTAAGGATTTTCTGGTTATTACTTTCACTTTTGAACATACAATTGCTGGAGTGTTATTGGAGAAAAGGCAACAAGGTAGTGAGCATACTATTTCTTTCTTCAGTAGAACACTTGAAAACTATGAATTGAAGTATAATATCATGGAGAAACGAGCATATTATTTAGCAAAGACACTTAAATATTTCAGAATTTATATTCTGCATTCTCATATCGTAGCATTTGTGCCCAATACTGTGGTGAAAGACATACTGACTCAAGCTAATCCTTATGGCAAGAGAGGCAAGTGGATTGCCACTTTATTGGAATATGATATAGATATTAAGCCTACGAATTTGGTAAAGGGTCAAGGGCTGGAAAAACTGATGGTATAATCAAATTTTGATTGCCTAGACATGAATTTCATTGCAAAAATTTCAAAAGTGGTTGAAGAAGAGGAATTGATCCCTATTGAGGAAAAATTCACTATGTATGAGTGATATAGGGATGTAATTTTTGTCTTGTAGCATCAAAAAGCTCCTCCTCCATTAACCAAATCCAAATCTAGGTTTGTAAAATTAAAGCATTTGTAGTACTGTATCTTGAACAAGAACTTATATTGGAGAGATATTGGTGGGATTCTCTTAAACTGATTGTTAGAAGAAGAGGATGAGAAGGTAATTGATGAATTTAATAAGGGTGATTATGGAGGACACCATTATTGGAAGGCCAAAACAAATAATATACTCATAGAATGATATTATTGCCCTTCTATGTTCAAAGACATCTACAAAAAATTGTTGCTTGTCATGAATGCCAAATTTTTGATGGGAATAAGAAGCTTATTACTTTACCTCAGAAACCAATATATGTTGAAGCTACTTTCCAGAAATGGGGATTAGATTTCATTGGTGAAATACACCCTTGATCCTCAGGCCAACATCGTTGGATTTTGACAGCCACTGATTACTTCACCAAGTGGATTGAAGCGGTCCCAACAAGGCAAGATACAGACTCAGTCATCATCCAATTTCTGAAGAGAAATATTTTGTCAAGGTTTGGCTGTCCCATGAAGATTATTACTGACAATGCTCAAGATTTCAAGTCTAAAAAATTGATTATTTTTTGTCATTAATATCATATCACTCTTGGTAATTCCACAACATATTACCCTCAAGGTAATGGCTTAGTTGAATCATCAAATAAAAGCATAGTCAAAATCCTTAAGAAGGTTTTACAAGAAAACAAAAGGTCCTGGAATTTGAAGTTGAAGTTTTCTTTGTGTGCTAACATAATTTTTACTAAGAGGTGTATAGGTACATCTCCTTATGATCTTGTATGTGGAGCTAAAGCAATTTTAGCAACTTCTCTTGGAGTTCTAGTAATGAAGGTGCTACAAGGGTTGGTAGATGATCCTAATGCCATTGAAAGGAGGATAAATAAGCTCATTGCTATGCAGGAAAAAAGAGAGGAAGTGTACACTAATCATCAGAAATCACAAAATAGAGTCAAAAAGACCTTTTACAGGAAGAAAAAAGAGGAAAACTTCAAGGTTCAAAATGTGGTTCAGAAATGGGAAGCCATAATTGAAGATAAAGGGAAGCATGGGAAGTTTGAGAATATTTGGAAGGGGCCTTTTGTGATAGCAACATATCATGGTAAAAACACATTTTTACTCCAAGAAATGAATGGGCAACTGTGTGGAGGAGGACCTGTCAATGGCAGGCTTCTAAAGAACTACTCTTCTTAATTTATCTTGCTAAAATACATTTCAATGTACATATTCCATTCTTTGTTATGTTATTTGAAAATAAAGGTGTTTTTATCATCAATATTGAGCCTGAGGAGAAGGCCATAAGAGTTTGAGGAATATTTCATCAAATTCAGAATTTTTAGTTTTTCTAAGAAAGAAAATGGAGCTGTTGGTTCTTTGCTACACTAGAGGGGAAAAACATCCCCAGTGGAGCCACTATTATATTTAATAACAATTAGGTTGTTTAGGAGTGTCATTTTGAGTTAGGTCAAGTTGTTTTGGTCAAATAAATTCATGAAATTGATCATATTTCATATCTGGTATATAGTCCTAATGGGTTGAAGTGGTTATCAATCATGTGATTAAGGTATTTTCATGGGTAAAATTCAAAAATTTGAATGCATGAGGTTAATTAAGTCATTTTTTACACTTGGCACATTTTACCTGAGTCCACAACACTTTCTACGCAAAATAGGTTGTTTTTCTACGGACTCACCTGGTTTGTAGCGAATATGTCATCCCACTAACTCAATTCACTACGAACTCATGTTTTTCCACAAGCGGTAAGGGGATCGATGAGCTGTCATCTTTTCAGAGGCTATAGGTCAATTTTTCATCATGCACATATATGATATGAGTCATTATTCGATGTATTGCATGCTTGGAATTCATCACACCACCATCATTTTTTTTCCCTCCCACTTTCATTTTCTAATTTAGCCTTCACCCATTAGAGCAACATCACTCACATTTCGATCCTTGTGAGTTGCTTGATCCATTGCTAGCATTTTTCTCTTTTAGATTTTATCTAGTTGTTGTCTTAGGTTAGTTTCCACCTTTGTAAACAAGAAGCTTGTTGTCATATAAATTTTTCCAGGCGTGAAGAGTTCAAGCAGGGAATCATTGTTTGGGAGGACATGGATTCACATAAGAAGACCAAAAAAAGAGGTTTATTAGTTATATATGAGCCTATGGACCTGGAAATGGTTATGGACGATTCAGATTTTCCAGAAGCCTTCACCAATGCTAGCTGTATGAGATTCTGTCAAAATCTCTAGGGGTACCATGCTCAAGTATCCAATGATTTTTTTGTCAAATTTGTTGGCACAAATTCAAAGGTTGGCATACTGAGTTTTACAGTTTCCCCTGAGACTATTGCTCAAGCAACAAAAATTCGGAGGTCAGGAGAAGAATGATTCAAGGCCACCAAGTTCAAACTGTAGAATTGTGATGAATTTCGGAAGGAGGAGTATTTGGGAGCTAATATGACCTCAGGTATACCTAGGAGTTGCCTTAAGGAAATTTACTCAAAGTTTTTGATGGTCATCCAAAAGTATTTTACATGTGAGGGTAGATTTCACATGATCTACCAGTACCATTTCAGGCTCTTACTCCACTTCACAGGTAAACAACTCCTACATCTTCCATTTTTCCTTTTCAAAAGCTTAGGTAAGATGTCTGATAAAGTCCAAGCCAAACTTGAGAGTAGTGAGACATCCATATTTCATCATAGCTTAATTAAGTTTTTGGTGATGGAATAATTGAAGAAATTGAATAGGGACTCGACTACCTTTTTGTTTTTTAGTGGTTATGGTGTGGATGTGCTTACTCCAAAGAAGGCACCCAAGTCAAAGACAATCACTCCCAAGAAGGATAAAGAGCTAATAGCTGAAGCAAATGTTGGAACTGAAGAAGAAGTGCGGTCTACAGCAAAACCCATGGAGGTAGAAGTTGAACATTTACAGGAAACAGTGGCACCTCAACCAACATATACAAGAAGCAAACTCAAATATGACACAAGGGCTCATAAGATAATTACCAGGAGTCAGACAAAAGGAAAGGATAAACTTGAAGAAATTCTGCAGACTATTGACATTGAAGAAACCCTTGTGGTTAAACTTGTAGAGATTAAAGGAACCAAAATGAAGAAGAAGGGTCTCACTGCAAAAAATATTGATTTCTCCAGTGAGGATTCAGGTTTTGTCTTCAAGCCTAGGAAACCTTTCACTAGGTTACAAATCACAAAGGGAGGTAAGTCTGATAAAAGGCATAAGGAGACAAAAAAGAGGAAGCAACCCATGGTGGAAGAGATTATTGAGTTATCCCTAGTTGAAGCAGAAATCACCAAGTCACAAAAAGGAAAAGAGAAAGTCCAAGAGAAATATGAAGTAGAACTTCTTAAAGAGAAACTTAAATAAGAAAGAGATAAGGTCTTAGAAACCATGCTAGAGTTTTAATATTTTGAATAAGAAACGAAGGAGCTGTCAGATTTCAAGAAGGAAGTCAATAAGAAAATCATTTTTTATTATGAAGTGGCAGAAAGGTTTAAGAAAATGATAAAAATAACATTACCCCTGCACAGGATGATGAAGCACACCATGAGGAGAAATAGGTGGCCCCAGGGAGAGAGGAGAAAGCTTCAAAATCAAGTCAAATAGCTAGAAATTCAAATGGAATGGTACATACAGAGTTAAAGAAAAAAGGATTGAAAATTATAGTGGTAGATGAACCTGCTAGCCCTTGAGGAGTTTAAGACATGTTTTGAAACAATTTTGTTTTAAAATTTCTCCCTCTCATCATTTCATATAGCCTTGAACATTTTTGAGAGGTAAGAAGTGGCAATTTCAAAATCTAGAAAATATATGGAAGTTTGTAGTGTACTCCAGGCTTAAAGCCAAGTTTTCGCTATGAACACGCTGAATATTACTTTATGTTATAATTTCCAAATTTTGTCATAAGAGGAATGGGTGAAGGAATGTATTTAAGTCATTTGGCCTAATGAAGACCCTCCAATGAGAAGAGAAGTGAAAATGGTTGCAGAAATTTCCAAGTGGAGAACGCTACATACTCTTCTCTACGAACTTGCTTAAAGTGCTCTGTTTTTGCAGCGAGGGGAAATTTTGACGATTTTGAAACATTAAATGTTTTTGGGGAGCACATCAGTCATCAGGATATGTTAAAGTGTATTAGTGGAGACTCCAGTGGGAAATAAACTCAACAAGGAAGGTGATTGGGTTGCTAGCTCATCATTCTTGACACATCATCAAGCACAACAACACATCCTAAAAATCTGAGAAGAAGACCCTAGATTATAGTATGGCTCTTCATTACTTAGTCATGGTCATTTCCACCTCTGGAAAAGTTGTCCTGTTTGATAAGCATTATCATGTATGGGTTATTTAAAGGTTGTGTTAGAGTCGGTATCTTCATCCCTCCGTCAGAGATCAAATTTCTCTTGTTGCATTTCATTTTAGGTGTCTCATTCAGTTCAGTCAGCTGCATTCCATTAGGAGCATGGATCATCTGACAGAAATGTCTTGTCACTCATATCCCTCATGTCTTGTACCTGTTGGCCTATTTCTGTTCATTAAAATCATGTACAGTCATGTTTGGTCTCATAATTGGCAAAGAGTCATTTTAGGGTTTCTAGTCTCATTAGGTATAGGGTTTTATTAATCTGGTCTCAAAATGTCTAATAATGGCTAGCAGGCACATGAGGAAGCTTCAAATAAGGTATCAGTGCAAAAAATTTCATCATCATAATGCTTGATAATGATTTCTCTTCAAAACTCTGTTTTGAAGAAAAATTTTCTATTTCATCTTTATGTAATAGATACAATGTAATTTTCAAGTTTTTTAGTTGTAATAATCCTCCATTCACAGCCCTGGTCACCTTTGCCAAAGTTCCATGCCATTCATTCCATGAAAGATAGACAAAAGCTCATTATTCAGTTCAAAAGCACAAAGGAAACAATATAGAGTTTCTTGAAAAGTGTCAAATTTTGCAACATTACAAAGTTGGTTTTCAAATAGAAAATTAAAATCCTTGGTATATAAGTCATTTTATGTTTCAATATTTCCATTTTTATGCCAAGAGACAGCAGCGAGCAAAGGAGAAACCACGAGGAGCAAAACAAATAGATTGAAGGCGAAATTGTGCAAATTTTCAAGTGCGACGCGTTGGGTGACTGTCACAATGCATTGTGTAGGCGCAGCGCATTGGGCCAGCCTCCACAGTGTAAAAAATACACTGGCGTGACGCATCAGGGAGGCACGGTGCGTTGGGTTAGGCGCGCGACGCACATGGCAGAAAACAATTTTTTTTCTATTTCTTCCAACTCATCAAACTAATTCGGTCAATCTTTATCCAAGTAAGTCCATGCAATAATTCCATTGCCATGAATAGGTATTTGGTGTTGTTTGTGAGGAATTGAACACAAAAACCAAACCCTATTATCTTGTTTGAGAATTTTCTTCCTTTAGCGTTTTGAAACTTGTTTTGGACCGAATATTTCCATTTCTCCACCTTGTTTTTCCCCTCTTCACTATTTATATTCTCACCACAGTCCCCTTTTCCTATTCACCTTATATCCCTAGTTACTCATTCCTACCCATTTCCATTCCCTCCCCATCCCAATTGTGAAATTTCTCCAAACTTAAGTGGCTGTCCCTAAATCACAGATTTCAAATGGCAAGTTGCACTTGATAAAAGCTCATTATTCCTACTACCCTATTCCTCCATATTCCCTCCCATATTACCTCATATTTGGAAATAGATCAAAGACACAAAATTCTCATTTTCCTTCAAGACAATATAGACCTTGGACATCATGGATACGGATACTTCTTATGACCGAGACAGTGACTCTACAACTGAATTGCATGCACCATGAAGGCATTAAGGCGGCGTAAAAAGTATGAAAAACTTAAAAATTTTGGTCGAAGCTTATTTGGCTCAGCATAGCACTTGATGGTGGACATTCAGCCCAAATTTCAAGAAATTTGGGACACATTTTGTCAATTTTGAATTTTTGGGCCTTTACACAGATTTTCCTGCCCGACGCGTTGCGCCACTTGGCGCGCGCTTATAATTGGCAGCTCCTCTTGAGGAAAAATTGATATTTCTGGATTTTTTATCAAAATTTATGCATTCCTACCCATTACCTAAGGATTTTGACAAGTTTTGGGTTGCTTGAAGGGTCAAAAACACCTTAAAAATGGCCTTTCTGCCACTTTTTGGACACACAGGAAGAAGTGTTGGGAGATTTGATTTTTTGAGTGGAAACTGGCAACCAAATTCAGAAATTCCACTTGTTTTGGAAAGTATACAGGTAGGGCTTTCCAACTATCTATCCTGCACTCAATTTGGACTCTGGGAAGGCCATAAAAATCAGCCTCAAAGTGGCGCGACGCATAGATATTTCAGGCGCGGTGCATTGGGAATTTTGGCCTAATTTTCACTCAGCAGTTCAGATTTTCACCTAGTTTTGGCCAGTTTGACTTTTTATCTCCAAATGTGAAACTAATGATGTAACTTGAATTAATTTCATGAATTTGATGTAATTTTGGCACATTTTTACTCATCCAAGTAGATTCATTCACCAAAAAGTGAAATGTAACTGAATGAATCAGTTTCCTATCTTATAGAGGCAAGATGTTCCACTGCCTATTTTCCAGTTCTTAGTTTAGATTTTGTTGAAAAAACTCCTAAACTAGTGAGCTCGATCCCTAGAGGCATGGGAATGAGTTAGGCTTTTCTATATCTTGGATTTTCTCAGTCATTTTCAAGGGTGGGACACTTGGGATTGCTTGGCATTTCATTGTACATTTCATCTCTGCAATTTTGGCAAAGGAATAGACCAGGGTTTGCAACACTCTTTGGGATCCATGTGGCTCTATGTTTTGATGGTGTGTTTCTCTCAGTGATTTTAAGTTTACTGATGTTTCATGTGTATCATTTTCCTTCTCCTTTCTTCTCAAATTAAACAAACAAGTTATAAATGTGGAATTCATTAGATTGCTTTGATCTGCCTTGAGTTTTGTTTAATTTTCCATGTTTTCATCTGTTTGAAGAGGATTCTTGAAAGCATATTTCCCTCTTCAGGTCCTCACCGGTCTGAGCTATTCATTCATTCAATCCAAATCATCAAAACAATTGCCTTCCTTGCCCCATTTAGAACTCTGCAAAAACTAGGCCTCATCCCCGGACCCAAAACTTCCTTTCCCTTTGATTCCAACAAAACCCCCAAAATCAAAATCAAACTCTTTTACTTATATACCTAGCCTAAAATCAAACTTTATTTCAAGTCATCTCAAGCCTTATTGATTATCTTTGCTGAGATTGACCCGGAGAGAGCCCTCTCCTGATCTGGTAGGGCTAGCTACCAGATTAAGCGTGCTTTGATGTTACCCTAAACTCTGCCGTCCTTTAGCCTGAGGTAGATTTAGGCAATAACAGGTTGTTAGTGAATTAAATGGTGTTAGAGTCCTATTAGTTTTTAAATTATTTTTAAACAAAAAAATCTCTATATTCTCTCCTTGTAATCAATTCCTTTTTGGATAAGGTGTCTTCAACATTTTCGAGGGTCTCTAATTATATAAATAGGGAGATGAGATAATTAGAGAAGTTTGATCGATGTTATGCCATATGCTACTTTTGTAATATTTTTCAGTCAGTAACATATAGTTGGAGAAAGCTTCTCTCAGACCTGATATTCTTCATGTACTCTTATGTGTGTTTGTCTTATCTAACTTTTTAATGTCCATTCAGTTTACTTTATGTATAATCACTTGGAATTCATTGTTAAACATGGTCCAACTTCCTTTATGCATCTAGTTTACTGTTCAAGTTATGTTTTTGATGAGAGTACACATGCCTTAGCTTCCATGAAAGATGTTTTATATGTAATTGAGTTTCACTCTGACTCCATGCCCAATGGTAGCCATTAATTCACATCCTTCACCTGGTAAAAAATATTCATAACACACTCAAGGGTTAGCCATATTTTTTCTATGCATTTTTTATTGAAGATTATACATTTTCTTGAGATAGCTCTCTCAGGTTGGAAAGGCTAAGTTCCAACCATAATTGGTTTGAAAAAAGTTACATTGAATTGAATGTTAGGCAACCCATCAACCTCAGTTTGGTGATAACATGTTGTATGATGTATCTTACTGGAGGAATACCTTTTCCAGATTTTTCCTAACATTACTCAATGCTTTGTATCTTGTTGTAGGAAGATATATTTGCAATTAATATCAATTTCACTGTGGAAGTATTTGGGGTTCCATGATTCATAACTTTGTGAGAGAGGATGTGGTCAGGATTCTATGATTTTATTTTGAGCCATTTCAAACCTCATTCAAATCCATTAATTTAGATGAGAAGATAATTTTTGGTATGGTCAAGGATGTTCGAATCAAGTTGGGGTAATGGATCAGAATGACACGTCTCACCATAGTTCTATTGGATGGCTATTAGGTGGTGTTTGCACAAGAGTTCATGCAAAAAAAGAAGGAAATTCACATTCTGAACTTAAATAGAACATGGATGCAAAGTTTAAATCTCAACCATGGCACATGGCAGCCTTAGTTTAGATGTGGACACAAAATATTGTTATGGTTTAAGAAATTTCATATTCATGGTATACTATGAAGTGTAAGGGTAGGTTGTGCCATTCTATATTCTAAAAATGAAGTGTATTGTTGTGTTGATGTATCATTTTTTGTTAATGGGTTAGTAATATTTTTCCCACATCATCTGCCATGTTTACTTCCCAAAATTGTTGAGTACTCCTAAGCTACTAATACCATAAGTGAAAACTGAGAGGATGTAATAGGATCTTAATTCATTTATAACAGAGTTCATAAGAATTTTAGTATAGCAATACAATTAGAAACATACAAGAGCAATTTAGTTTTCAAACAACTGTCCCAACTCATAATTCTAGAAGAAAAAAACATTGCCACTTATTTCTACTATCAAAATGAAGGAGAATAACTTCACTAAATAGAATTTTAGTAATGGAATATTAGAGTGTGTCTCAACTTTTCATAGATATCCCAACTCATAATTCTATAGAAAAAAAAAATCACCTATTTCTAGTATTGAAATGAAGGAGAATCATAGTGACTTCAATAACTTGAATGTTAGATAATAGCATATTGGCCTACAGACTTCATAGTATATAGGTGAGGATGTTGATAATGAATGTTGGTGGTATTTCAATATGTCCATGCATCAAGAGTCAAATTTATTAAGAATTATAATTATTCTAAATATTAATCTGAATATACCTGAAAAATTCAAGTGAAAACCTTCAGTTACAGAGGAAATATGAGCATCCAAAGACAATGGATGACTTATAGATATCGTAGAGCCTTTTTCACTTTAAACATTGAAGCTAGACATGGAAGATTGTAAGGTACCCATGGTATATCTGAATGTACCCATGGGATTTTGAGCTGACAACCTTCACACAAGGAGTGCCTTAATAGAAAACATTTTTTCCAATTTCTATACATATTGTAGTGGTATGGAGGTATTCTACTGTATTATAATGAATTCTTATTATTATGGCCATCTCATAGATAATAACCACAAGCCAAAGAGGGCCCACACGACATGAAACCAAACCGCATGTATTTTAGCACCAGAAACAAAAACCACAGGTATGAATATATGAAATGTGCATATTTTGA
Organism: Pinus albicaulis; assembly: GCA_034641835.2. Classification (NCBI taxonomy): domain Eukaryota; kingdom Viridiplantae; phylum Streptophyta; class Pinopsida; order Pinales; family Pinaceae; genus Pinus; species Pinus albicaulis. The sequence goes on from CM076578.1 coordinate 776,103,908, forward strand.
GTCAATGTATGGTGGGGATACATGAATTAAATATATATTTATTCTTGAGTATGCATAAGTTTGTTTATAAAGAAATCAACCTTAAAAACTATATAGTGGAAAACAATAGGTGCAAGAAACACCTATTCTAATTAATCTTTGATCTTGGAGAACATTCTCACCATAAATATAATATTTGGATGGAAATGTGTTTTGCAAAGGATGCTTAAAATTATTGTAATAATTTTTCGTTTTTTTTAAAGCTTTCGAGTGTTCATCAGGTGATTTGGAGATATGAATTAATTTAATGGAATTTTTTATATATTTTATAATTGAATGATATTTGTTTTATAGATGATGAATCATGATGTTATTATTTTGCGTATAATGATTTATTTTTTCTTTTGGAATTGGCATACCATTTTAATAAAAAAATTGTTAATGTTTTTTGTGAACATTACACCTATTTTACCTTGAAATCTACTTACAAATATATTAGTTTTCAACTCTTGGAAACTATTGATGTAGGTTTTTAGATATATTTGAAATTTTACTTATGGAATATTCAGTGATATGTCAAAATCTAATCATGGTATTAAACGATCAAGACAAATGGATGTATTATTATACTTTCAAAATCCTCCATCCAAGAATACACATGTTTCTAGATTGATTTTAAATTTTTCTTGTGGAATATTCAGTGAGATGTAAAAATATAATCATGGGAAAAAACCATAAATAAATATGGATGTATTATCATACTTTCAAAAGCCTCCATCCAAGAATACACATTCTCTTCATGCTTCAAGCTCCTTTGAACAATCTATTACTAAGAGAGATGTTAGCTCTTGTGAAAATGAATTTGATATCCATATGATGGATGAAATAATAGGTTCCTCAAGAGATCAAGGTGAGATAAATGTAGTTTCAATAGAAATTTGTGATTAAAATGTTGATGATTTTTCCTTGGAAGACGACACAATCCATTAATGAAAAAGGAAAAGAGGCCAGTGGACCGAAGGGAGACAATTCAAAGAAGACTGGTTCTCACGTTTTCAATGTATTGAAGCAATACCTCCTACAAATGAGAACAAGGTTTCCATATAATTTTGATGTAATGCATGTAGTTGGAAAAATTGCAAGGTAGTGAAATTTCCGATGAAGCTAGATGCAATATATAAGCATGCAGGAAAGGTGCATGAAAATAAACTTTTAAATGGTGAAAAGAAAAATATTCTCAGATGGAAATCTTCTAAGGAATGTTGACATATACAATATACAAAAGAATACAATAAATATTTAATAAGTAAAAGAAAACTTGAGGAAAGTGGAGGAACCATCATATCTATATTCGAAAATACAATGGAAAGCAATTTGTTATCCAAGACGATAAAGGTGAGCACTGTATTACACATCTTATCTAAGGCTTATCCTATGATAGATTATCTAGATCACATGAAATATCTATATTTTCTTTAAGTTTCAAACTATCCATCTTCTCATTGGTTTGTAACCAGTGGTTGGGAATGGTAAAGATATCTAGCACAAATAGAAAAGGCTAATTTGAAAGAGAAGATTGCAAATGCTAGGCTTTTAGCATTTTCTTTGGATGAGGTTACAACTATAGATAATACTTCATGGATTTGCATGAGCATTTATATGGTTAATGAACATATTAGGAAATCCTATATACTTGGATTAAAAATATGAGAGAGACTTCTACAGCTAAAAATATCTATGAGCTCATTCTTAATTGCAAAATTGAATAGAAATCACCTATCAACATTTTGCAATTGAATTCTCTATAATTCAATTAATAACAACATTTAGAATTGAACAACAAACCATACGTTCACACTTGCAATGGGAAAAACTCAAGAAATAACAATGTGTAGAATTGAACAAAAACTACTTAAACACGCTGAAATCAATATAATAAATGGAAAAACTTCACTCAACAGTAAAGGAATATTAATGATAAATTCAACCTAATTGAAAATGAAATCGTAACACCACACTTGCATTTACTGAATTTAATTGTAATTCTACAATGCATAAGACTAACTAATTGGCGAGAATCAATAAATAAACATATAACACAAAATAGCAGTAGAACTCCCAGGGATCGGGCCCAAAGCCTCCAGAAGTCTTCTGCCAAGAAATACTTAGAATATTCTTATAACGAAAATGATAACTCTTTCATTAGTTAATAGAATAGGTACATCATCACGAGTTCAAAGACTCTGTCTGAATAAATTTTTATTACAGAAAATTACAATATACAGAAAAAGGTATTTTTCCTGTTCTCTTTCACCTACAACTTTTTATAACTTTAAGGAGAAACAAAACAGAGAATAGCAAATCCTCAAGACCAGGAGATCCTGAGGCTTCGTATCTATCAGCTGAATGCATCAAGAATAGACGTGTTTTTCCATCTCTTGCTGATTCGTGGGAACCAGACACGATTTCATTTGCTTTTCTTGACTGTTGTTGTTTGGTCATTTGGTCAACAGTTGGTTTGTTCAGATTCCCTATCAATAAAGACAACAAAAGTTATTTTTTATACTATTAAACACACTATTTATTAATAATTCGTTTTACCCTACTTTTACACTATTTTTCTTTGATTTATTTCTAAAATGAAGGAAAACATATAAAATTTAACAATAAATCAAGCTAAAGATGGGGGTAAAACGTACCTTTTCCATGGCCCAACACCTATCAGGGAATGTAGAAGATGGATAGGGAGGATTTTTCTTGGGCAATGGAGTGTTTGTAGCCGTAAATAACTCAAGTTTTTTGGCTCCGCTAGTAAAATCCAATTTCTGGTATAATTCTTTCAGGGTTTCATAGGAAAAAGGTGTCCTTTCTTCAACAACAGGAGCTTGCATCATTTGGATGATGGACGGTCACTAATAGTAAAAAGAACTTCTCCTTTAGTGGCAACAAGTGCTCTTTCATTTATATCATAACAAGCATGACATTTTCTAATAAACTGAGGAAAATTGTGGCTTTTTGGGAATATATAATAAGGTAGTTTAGTGTCCCACAAACCTATATCATCAACCTACCCACGTGGTGTAGAGAAGTCGGTGATGGGATGCACTCTTAAGGCACTCTGTCTGCAAGGTCACTGGTTCGAAACCTATGGGTGGGATGGGAGGAGAAAAAATGGAAAGATTAGGATTATTCTAAACGTACCAAAAAAAAAAAACCTATATCATCAACCTCATCAATGAGCTTGTCTTCCTACCAACAATATACATCAAAAAGATCAAACTCTGAAAGAGTTTCATGTATCTTAAAATCTCTGTCAACCAGGGCCACATGATCTAGGTCCACATGAGGGTGAACCATTGGGTTAAATGTTTCTTGTTCCTTCTTCTTTGGAGGCGTTACTACTCTCTGAAAATAAATTGACAGTATTTTTGCACATGAAAAAAAGGGGATTAGAAGAAGAGGGGAAGATAGAAAGGGAGGTTTGCTGATCAGAATGGGAATTGGGAGAAAAAAGGGGTTTGAATAAGGGGGATTTTCGCTAATCTGTAGACAATTGAAAGCCTTCGTGCGCTCTCTTGAGATCTATAAAACCTCAAATTTGATTACCTGTTACAAAATAAACAATGAAGCAATGTAAAATTTGAAACAAGTGGGGAAAGACAGTCTTGTAGGATGACAAAGTTTCCATTGACAAGGCACGGGCCCTTTGGGTAACGGCTTTAACAATTAATTATTTAACGAGACTTTAGGCGGGAGCGAAGGTGATTGGGCGAACCTGACAGGAGTGGTCATCGTGGCGCAATGGATATGGTGGGGAATTAACGATCAATGGCATGTTTTTATTACGGTGGAAACCACTTTTCTTACTAGGTGTAGGAAAATAAGCGGAATGGAGTGTGGGGGTGCAAAAAGATGAGGGTTCGACACGTAGCAGATGGGACGATTTTAGAAACCGCCCATTTCGAACACCCCCACCCCCCCCCCCCACCACGTTAACTTTCAGAGGATGTGGGGGGGGCCGGAAAAGGTTATGAGCCTTCAAATGCGATGGAAGGGGCGGAGATGAGACGAAAGGTGATGGGTGATTAACGCTGATGGGATGGATGAGGGGAGAATAGGAATATGAAGAGATGCTGGGATAGTGTAAATTCAAAATAAGGAGAATAGGAATATGAAGAGATGCCGGGAGATGAAAACCAAGAGTCCCTCCCTCCATGTATATATTCATGATCAGTCTCAATGAAAAATGAAATACATTTTTAGGAGTTACCTCCTAGCCTGACACCTATAAATGGGGATGCACTTCCTCTCATTTTCTCATGGTTGGGTCGGGGGAAAAATTCCTTAGCAAGTCTAAAATTTCTGTAATTTTACTTTTCTCTTAAATTTGGCTATTGATGGATGAGTTAAGCGACCTCTTGGGGAGGACTTGTTGATGTGGATTGAATTTTGTTTGGATTGATATTGGAAAAGCTTACTTGAATGCATGATAATATAAGTATGGACTTTCATATTCTTAGTTATGTTTATGGATGATGATAATTAACTATTGAACAAGTGGGTACAATATTTATTTTAATTATCCCTTTTAAACAAACCCTCCATCCAAGTATTTGAGGAAGGAGCAAGTGTGTTCCTTACCTTATCCTTATTGAGAAGCCTTGAATCAAATGTCTAGGGTTAGTGAGAAGGCTTACCATAGTCTTTTGAACCTATTTTTACCCAATCCTCTTCGATTGTGTTGATCCTTACTGCAAAGAATGAAATTTTCTGACTACACCACAAAACTTGCATTACTAATAGGATATTGTAGAGACAGAACAATTTAATGTGCATGACATGGGATAAAATATGTAAATAGCTCGTGTAAATAAAGAGAATAAAATTTATTTACTCCTTGAGATCCCTCATTGAGATGGTATACTCACAAAATTAATATGCCTGAAAAGGGAAAATCTATGTAAATAGCTCATGTAAATACCCAAATTGGTAAGCATGACATGCGAAAAACTATATAAAAAGATAATTTATATATCCAAGTTAATATGCATGTGGAAAAACTATGTAAATAGCTTTTGTAGAAAAATAAAGAAAAATTTATTTACTCCTGGCAAACCCTTATTCCTAATCGAATACCCACAAAATTTAGCAGACTAAAAGTTCTATATGCTCGCATTCAAGTGTTGCATACCAGAAACTATAAAGAATGAATTTGCATGACTAAAATACGAAACCTCCATTACAAATAAGATTATGTATTGGATAACATAAAGATCATGGAACCTTGATGGCAGCCCCAGTGTTTGCATTATAGGGCTCAAAAAGCGAAAATGAAATTTTTTCCATGATTGTGGAATAAACCTATGGATGCATGAGACAAGAAATATACAAATAAACAAAAGAATGAAGAGAAAAAATGTACATGTTACTGCATCTAGTTTAAGCCATCCAAATATATCTTATGTCAGGAATAGGCTAGTGTTAGCTTCTCAAACTCTCATCAGTTGACAAAGATTATGTGATGCAGAAGCATTAGGCTGAGAAATTTGTTTGTATTTTAATAGACTTAGGGGTCTTGTGTTTTCAAAGGAATTGGTTTCCTATGTATTAATTTTAATATCTTGAGTGAATTTAGAATAGGAATTAATTAATTCTTGAGATGAATTTGGTAAATGTTCTCGAATGTCGGAGAACATGAGAAAATTAGGACAGTTGAGAACTCATAGGGATTGAGAGATTTGGAAATTAATTGTATATTTTAAAATTAGGAATTAGTTCATGATTTATGGGATTAAAGAGGATTCTTAGGGGTTAGTTGAAATTATTAAGGATCTAAACCAGAATTGGTTCATAGAATCATTTGTATAAATTGTAAAGCCTCATATGCAGAGGGGGAGTAGTTTTTTTTTAGACAGACAGGGGTTTGTTGTTGCCTACGGGAAAATTGGACAAAAAGGCCACTATTAGAAAATCAGGCCTAGAGAGAAGATAGAACACGAGATGTTCTGAGATTATGTAATATTGGTTATGAACGTAAGGAGGGTTTTCATTATGTCTAGAATTATTTTTTGTGTACGACCATAATTTAACAGATGTGTGAATAAAACTCTGCAATAAATATTTGATATGGTGATTCTGCATACAATTAGGAAGTTCGATGCAAGTGCCGAGAAGTTGTTAATATGAATTCTGTCATTATATACCTGAGCTGTAGACTTTATGAAATTGAGTAACTGGGTGTTTCAAGGAATTCGGACATTTATTTTATAGTAATTTGAATTTGGTATGAATTTGCAGATTTCAAAGATCAACTATCGATCATTGAATGGATCAATGGTGATTATTTGAAGAAACATGACATTTAATTTAATTCCAGCATATACAGCATAGTGGAATGAGGAAAATGATCTGCAAAAAGCGTTTAGAGCCTTCAATTCAGAAATGTGTATTTGAGCATTCAAATTTATGTCAGATATGCATTTCGTAGAATGGAGTGAATTGAGCACCTGGATTAAATATGTACAAACGAGAATTAATGATGGGATAACAAAGGAGGGATCTTTGTTTGATAATATCACATTTGTGTGTTCACTTTGAAATCCATATTTCAAGTTGAAAATGTGAGAAAAGGCCCAGCAGAAGGATAAACTTGAAGCTTGGAAATCATGGAGGGTCAGCATACACATTTAAGAAGAAATCACAGTCGTAATTTCACCAAGGAATTTATAACACAATCTACTTAGAAAACGAAAGCTCAGATTCGATTCAAGGATTTCGTCTAGATTAAGTTTCTGAAATTGAAAGGTATTTCATTTTATAATGAGTGGACTGTGTTATTCATAGGGCGGAGTTTTTATATATAAGATACCGAGAAATCCATGGATGTAAATGCGGAGAACAAAAGTATCGAATCTGTGTGGAATTATAAGAGGATTTTATAACCTTGAATATGAATGTCTGAAGCAAAAATCGATGGCGTAGATAAATGGAGAAGTGGTTTAAAAATAACAGTAAGTGGTTTTATCGCACTTCTTTATCTCTATAGATGGTAATTTTTGTGAGAGTGCGATAGTGGCTAGGCAGTGACGCATGGCAATTAAAAACCACCTGTTTCGCATAGGTTTAAAAACGTTAAATTTCATGCTAGTTGATATGTGATTTCCCTCGGATGCATTAGCGTTATGATCGATGGGTTAAAAGGTATGTTTGAAATAGTATGGCCCAATTTATATATATATATGGTGGCACTTGAGTTTAAACCTAAGTGTGAAATGTTAAGTGTGGACCAGATATATTTATGATAGGAAATTTGGGTTTTTATCCAAAGTAAATTTTGTAGATTCGAAATTTTAAAAAATGGGTATTTTATATGGTTGGTAATCATAATTATAAAGAAATATTCCGCATAAGAAGTAACCTTTATTTGGGTTGATATGCATGTGGATGTGCATAATTAAATTGAAGATGCATTTGTGGGTTTTCGTAGCTTTGGCTGCGTCATTTTTGGTATCAGAGCTAGAAAATCTCTTTTGAAGGATAATTTTTTTTTTAATTGTAAAGAATGCATGCATGATGAAGGAAATAAGGAAAGCTCAGACTTTAAATCTGATTGGCAGCAGTTGAAGATTGGAAAAGGTATGCAATGGAAGAATGATAGTCTAAGACTATGAGAAATTCAGATTTGCAAAATCTGAGTTAAAAAGAAAATATGTTTTGGAGATTAACAGAATTATATTTTGAAAGGTGTGTATACAGGTACAATGGTGATGATAGAAAGGAGATCAGATTTTGAATCTGATAGATTGCAGCACATAGAGATACAATGTAGACGAATTGTGAAATAAGATCACACAGAGATCTTTAAGGTGAAATGGTAATTGCTATTTTAACTCTGGTTTGAAGATTATGTTTGTAGAATTCAGGTTGCAGACAGTTAAAAAAAATCTCAGCAAAAGAAGATCACGGTCTTAAGAGCAATGATAAAGGAAACTGGTAAGATTTTCTGAGTAAAGTGTGGCAGAACCTTGAAGAATTCCAACAGAGGTTGGATAAAAAGAAAAATTGTGTTCTTAAAAGATGCAGATGAGTTGAAGCCTAGAAGGAGCAGAGAGGAATGCTCAAGAGGTTCCAGAATATAGAGAACCAGTGCTTGCCAAAAGACCAAATCCAGAGAAAGGATTGGTGAGGTAAGTTGTAACAAGGAGGACTTGTTATTGCAGAGGCTTTAGTACAGCTCATGGTGAATGAGTGAGGAACTCATGAAGATAGAGATGGAGAAGAAGATGACTACTGATAGTCATAGAAGAAATAGCATAGGTTCTGAGAGAGACCACGACAGAAGAAAAGTGAAGAAAGAAGATGCCAAGGAAAATGGCATACAGAGACAGTTAAGTGATGAATAATATGAAAGGGAGAAGGTTGAGATTGCAGTTCATCTTGAGTTATTGATGGAATTGCTGCAAAGAAATAAGAAATACCAGAGACATGGTTGAACCATGAAGAATAAATTAAAGTGGCAGAGGCTACAATAGAAGAGAGAACAACAAGTGAATATACAGTTAGCAGAAGAGCTTAGAAAGCTTGAACATATGATGAATTTGCAATTGAGATGTGAAGAACTCAGAGAATCTAAGTTGAAAATGGAAGTTTCCATTTGTAAACCAGAACAGGGTGAAATTCTAGGTGAATATGAAGATTGGAGATCTGTAAAAGATCTTATAAATTATTGTGAGAATTTAAGACGGCAAGAAGTTTACCTTGCTGAAAAGGGAACTATTGATGATTTCCTGAACTGTTGGGCAAGTTCAGATCAACCGGATGTTGTAAAGCCTTGTATTTTTTAATCTAATAATTTTGATGTGATTATAGGTTTTACAGAGCATGGGAAATATTTTGAAACTTTCAAAATTATGAAAGAGTATCTTTCAATAGATAAATACTATGAATTAAAGAATGATGAAGAACATATCTTGAATGAGGAAAGCAGTGATGCATTTATATTTGAAGTTGTTACAACACAGGAAGAATTTCTTGTGAAATAAGGAGATGATATTTAGACTGAAGAGATGATATGTGAAGCAACAGTTGAGACTGTTGAACCTTGTAATTTGAAAACTCACAATGTGCAATAAATGCAGAAATTGTAAGAGATGATGAAATACTTATGAAATTTCAAAAAAAAAATTCTATTGTTGGAGTATTTGCTAGAAAAATCAGAGTATGGCAGAGAGATTGCAGAAGAAAGAGTTCACTACAATGAACAAGAACAGAAAGACATCATTGAAATAGATGGTGTGGAAGAGAGAATTGTTGACAATCTCGAGAGTCCTTTAGAGAATTCTTTAGGGAGAATGAATTAGCATACTAATGTGTTGATAAAGGAGGAAATTTCAGAGCATCATACTGAAATATTGCCAAAGGAAAAAGAGGCACTGAGGCCTTATTTTTTTCATTTTAATAAGTGTTTTGTGAATGCAGGTTTTGTTGCAGATACTGGAGAAACTTTGGCACAGATGAGAAGCCAAGTAAATAAATAGGAAGAAAATTTTGTGGAAATATTTAATCCATGGAACAGAGATATTAGAATGCTGGAAAATATGCTAAAGAATCAGGATTCAATACAGGAAGAGAAAGAGCTTGAATAAGTGCAGAATGTAAATATGCAAGAGTCAAAGGACAGTAGCAACAAACTAGAGCAAAGAGAAGAAGATGGCAGTAAATGGCAGACTATGTATCAGTCCAAATAATTGCTGAAGAAAAAAGACAAAGAAATTGTCATAAGTGACAATTAGGAAGAATTTATCAGTTGCAGAAAACATGAGGGTAAGGATGACAGGGCGGAAATAAGAATGAAAATTCAGCAATCAAGAAGTAAATGTAATCAGCAGACAGAAGATTTATTGGACAGATAAATTGAACTGATAAGAAGGATAATGATTAAAGTGTCTCAGAGAAAGACAACAACAGAAAAGAAAAGAAGCAGTAGCAAGAGAAAACAAAAGCCTGTGAAAGTATAGCCAGTGGAGAAAAGTAGTATAAAGTATGGAGACCTAGAGAAAAGCAACAAAAAACATCAGCAATAGATGACAAGTTACAGAACAAGGTATGGGATCCAGGAAGAAAAATATTAAAAGCACATGATCAGGAGATCATGATTATTTTTAACCTTGGGAGTTTGATGCAGGAGCATTAGGCTTAGAAATTTCTTTGTATTTTAATAGACTTAGGGGTCTTGTGTTTTCAAAGGAATTGGTTTCCTATGTATTAATTTTAATATCTTGAGTGAATTTAGAATAGGAATTAATTAATTCTTGAGAGGAATTTTGTAAATGTTCTCGAATGCTGGAGGACATGAGAAAATTAGGACAGTTGAGAGCTCATAGGGATTGAGAGATTTGGAAATTAATTGTAGATTTTTAAATTAGGAATTAGTTCATGATTTATGGCATTAAAGAGGATTCTTAGGGGTTATTTGAAATTATTAAGGATCTGAACCAGAATTGGTTCATAGAATCATTTGTATAAATGGTAAAGCCTCATAGGCAGAGGGGGAGTATTTTTTTTTTAGACAGACAGGGGTTTTTTGTTGCCTACCGGAAAATTAGACAGAAAGGCCACTAATTAGAAAATTAGGCCTAAAGGAGAGAAGATAGAACACGAGATGTTATGAGAATATGTAATATTGGTTATGAATATAAGGAGGGTTTTCATTATGTCTAGAATTATTTTTTGTGTATGACCATAATTGAACAGATGTGTGAATAAAAATCTGCAATAAAGATTTGATATGGCGATTCTGTATACAATTGGGAAGTTCGATGCAAGTGCTGAGAAGTTGTTAATATGAATTCTTTCATTATATACCTGAGCTATAGAATTTATGAAATTGAGTAACTGGGTGTTTCAAGGAATTCGAACATTTATTTTATATTAATTTGAATTTGGTATGAATTTGTAGATTTCAAAGATCAACCATCGATCACTGAATGGATCGATGGTGATCATTTTAAGAAACATGACATTTAATTTAATTCCAACATATACTGCATAGTGGAATGAGATAATGATCTGCAAAAAGCATTAAGAGCCTTCAATTCAGAACTGTGTATTTGAGCATTCAAATTTATGTCAGATATGCATTTCATAGAACATAGTGTACTAAGCACCTGCATTAAATATGTATAAAGGATAATTAATGATGGGATAACAAAGGAGGGAACTTTGTTTGACAAGATCACATTTGTGTGTTCACTTTGAAATCCATATTTCAGGTTGAAAATGTGAGAAAAGGCCCAACAGAAGGATAAACTTGAAGCTTGACAATCGTGGAGGGTCAGCATAAACATCTGAGAAGAAATCACAGCCATAAGTTCACCAACGAATTTATAACACAATCTACTTAGAAAACGAAAGCTCGGATTCGATTCAAAGATTTCGTCTAGCTTAAGTTTCTGAAATTGAAAGATATTTCATTTTATAATGAGTGGAATACGTTATTCATAGGGCGGAGTTTTTATATATAAGAATCCGAGAAATCCGTGGATGTAAATGTGGAGAACTAAAGTATGGAATCTGTGTGGAATGGCAAGCGGATTGTATAACCCTAAATATGAATGGTGGAAGCATAAAACGATGGCATAGATAAATGGAGAAGCAGTGTAAAAAAAAACAGTAAGTGGTTTTATCGCACAAATTTATCTCTATAGAAAGTAATTTTTGTGAGAGTGCGACAGTGGCCAGGAAGTGACGTGTAGCAATTAAAAACCACCTATTTCGCATAGGTTTAAAAACGTTATATTTCATGCTAGTTGATATGCGATTTCTGTCGGATGAATGAGCATTATGATCGACGGGTTAAAAGGTATGTTTGAAATAGTATGGCCCAATTTATATATATATGGTGTCACTTGAGTTTAAACCTAAGTTTGAAATTTTAAGCGTTGACCAGATATATTTATGATTGGCAATCTGCGTTTTTATCCAAAGTAAATTTCATAGATTCGAAATTTTAAAAAATGGGTATTTTATATGGTTGGTAACCATAATTATAAAAAAAGTTTCCGCATAAGAAGTAACCATTGTTTGGGTTGATATGCATGTGGATGTGCATAATTAAATTGAATATGCATTTGTGGGTTTTTGCATCTTTGGCTGCGTCATTATGTAGCTTCCAGTAGAGCCACGCCCAATGTCCACATTATTCTCCCAGATCCAACAGTTATTTTCTCATATTTTAAATGAAACCCATCTGTAAGGAGTGCTACTACATATGATGCAAAAAAATAGTACACTTCTACAAATGGTTGTGGAACTACACTTCTTTGAGCATATTTCCATGTTTTTGAATAGAAATTCTCACCTTTCTATAATATCTCATGATAGGTGGCAACATAAAACATAATATAAAATTTGTAGACAAAAAAAATTCCAGAAAATGCATAAAAACTCCCATCTGGTGGTGGATTATGCTTTTTAAGGGCATAAGGGTATTTATCACAATTTTTAGATACATTTGAATGTGACCATAAAGAGGCATTAACATTTGATTTAGCTAGTGCTTGCCATTCTTCCCAGTCAGAGTCACCAACCAACTCAATCTCTATTCCAGAAATTTATTTCCTTGTAATCCTCCTACCATTTTGAAGACTTCTAGCTTGATGTGGATAACATTTAGAACAATGATATGATTTTTTGTAGCCATCTTGAAAACAAAAATTTCTTATATGCCAATTCATTTGATTTTTGGAATAGTGAAGTTCTTCATGGCTCCTCTTTGAAAGCTTCTTGTGTAGGAGTATGGCTGACTTCTCAAAGGAATCATTCAAACCACAAGCTGGAAGTGAATATCCATAAAGTTGGCACTCCACTAACCCAATGTTTAACTTCACAACATATTCACCTTTTGTCTCTTCCCCATGTTCAAAAGTAACTTCCATTGAGGAACCACCTAAGTGAAGTGCACCAAACGTTTTGTGCCCATGTGTATTACCTATCTTATCCATAACGTAATTAAGATCCATCCATCCATAATAGGCCTCGTTTGCCCCAATAATATCCCTCACCCAACTCCTATGACACATAAATGTATATGACACCAATATTTCCCATGCCTTTTCCAAAATCCACTTTGCATCAAAAATCGACACTTTGCGGACGCTGGTTGTAGCCAGAAGAAGAAAAATAGGAATATTTATATGTGCATAAGAAGGAGTATGTTTCTATACCCAATATAAAAGAGGTTCTATGGAAACCCTAGATCCAGATTCATTGTACAAAAATTTATCAAGTTCAGGTTCAGTTTGTACCCTGAGATATGCAAGGTCATTCTCATGACCATAAATTTTATCAGATTCTCCAGATACTAAGTGCACCACTACTGAGATATTTTACTGAACCTTCCTACTATCATGTGACCACTCATACACATGACCCTGAGTACCCGTGCTTCCATAATCCAAAATTATTATGAAGTGTGATGGCTCTAGAACTTAGAAAGAGATTTCCCACCCATATCCTAAAAATCAACACTTAAAAATGAAAAAATAAATAAAAACCCTACAACTATTTTTATCCACCTTCCATTCAGAGATAATATGGAGAAAAGAAAATTTTCCTTTGAAATTTTATGCTTTTGTAGATTCAAATATGAATATGTTGTCTGAACCAATCATGAATGAATTCCTGGTTCTAAATCAATTTTACTTGTGATGCTTGACAACTCTGGAAGAGAGGATTAATGATTCAAGATACATGTTCTTCCATAGTTGATATATTTCAAATAAAAAGAGGTACTGGAGAGTGGTAATGGACTAGGTGAGTGTCAAAATCCTAAATTTTGTGTGGATGTTGAGAAATGTTGGGAAATCACCGCATATTCTATGGCCAAACTATTGAGCCTCATATATTATTTATGTCCACCTTTTGACATGTATTTCCAAGAGAAATAACAACTCTACAAATTTTGAATATAGAACACTATACCCAATATAACAAACATGTAAGTGTTACAGAAATAAGCCCTGATCCTTTAGTAGAGTAGTTGAATCCAAAATAGTTTCCTTCCATAAGCTAACAAGTAAAATATTTAAACTTGCACCCTTGTCATCGCAATTAGTCATTTGAACAATGATGTTACAACCTATTATTTTTCTCTAGGCCTACCTTCCACTGATAATGTTGGATGTTATGTTGATTTATATTCTCATCACATGGTTCCTATTACCACGTGAACCGAGTTGAAACCATTGAGCACCGAGATTAAAATACTTTGTGTAAATTAAGTAAAGTACAATAAAAATTAGTCAATTTGTCTTTAGTTGGTTTTCAGGTTTCTCCAACCGTGTAACCTTTTTAACTGGTTGAATTTTAATTAACTATTGACAATAATTTCCAATAAATTAAAAAATCCTAATGATCTCAATGAAATAAATAAGATTAAATATGAGTTCAATGAAATAAATTATCCTGCCAATAGGAAATGCAAGATAGAAAAGACAATGCTAGGCTTGTAAAGATGGAAATTACCATACATCTAATATTCAGTAGTCCCAAGATTATGTTTGAAGTGGCATACAATTGCAATGCAGACCTTGAAGAAGACATTATGATTGCATATGATGGTTTTGAGAAATTTAAGGCATCCTGTATTTTAAAAGGAAAAAAAAAAGGTTGTACCTTTTGTTTGATATGCATAGAAAGGACCAGACTAAGATTAAAGAATCCAAAATTTTCTAGTTTTCGAGGCCACCAATCGAGGAGCCTCCTCCTGTAACTATGTGTTGGTGATTTGGATGGATCCGTTTTGGTGCTTTTCCCCTGCACCCCCCCCCCCCCCCCTCCCCAAGAATCCCATCACTAAATCATCTACAATTCATCGAAAACACCATATAAACCCCAAATCATTTCATTGTTATATGATCATTGGTAAATCTCAAAATTATCTTTCAGAACCAGTGCCAAAGGAGGGTATTAAAAAAGAATTATAAATAGATTCATTACCTTACATAAAACAACTTTAAGAGGTTTATTATTTTTAAGTTACAAAAAGTTGGAAATATATTAACTTAAAAATTTCACCCTGGATGCTGCCACTTTTTTCCTTTCATGGTATTAGCATTATGTAAGAGCAAACACATGAGATCTCTCAACCAAAAGAAACAGGTTGATTCTAGAAACCAATAAAAATACTTCTTACAAATAAGCATTCGTAAATAAAATGAAAGTGCATAAATAACCTCAAACATACAAGGAGATATGTAGTAGATGGCCAAGGTAGTCACTCTTACATTTTGGAAAACAAAATTTTTGGCTTCCTCAAAAGGATTTGGTTTTGCAATGGAATTAGAATAAAATTTCTATAACAACAACAACATCATGCAAAGTATGGGAGAAAATCAGGCCATACTCTTTCAAAAGTATCCAAAGCAACAACAACTCTTGCTGCCTCCTCATCTCCTCATCATACAAGTCATGTAGTAACATCATGATGATAGACTTGTAGAATTCCCCATACAACAAAATACTCTACTACCATAACATATGGGTGCCATGCAAAGCCTAAAACCATAACATACCCTTTGAAATATGATGTGTCATATGATGGCCAAACTCTTTTAAGAGTAGCCAGTGCAGCCATGCCTCTTGCTGCCCCATGTCATAGATCTGCAAGTGGCTCACCAACCTCTTTCTCACCATCCTCACCCATCCATCCAAATGTGGGTGTCTCCTTCCATCCTCAAAGTTGGTATCCCTCCAATGGAGAATACCATCCTCCCAAATCACATTA
This sequence comes from Pinus albicaulis, assembly GCA_034641835.2. Classification (NCBI taxonomy): domain Eukaryota; kingdom Viridiplantae; phylum Streptophyta; class Pinopsida; order Pinales; family Pinaceae; genus Pinus; species Pinus albicaulis. Next base: position 776,119,671 of record CM076578.1, read on the forward strand.
CTACCTTTGCACTTCATGGGATGTTGAATTAAAACCTCCTAGAGATATCCAAATGAAGACCACCCATCAATGACCAAGTTGAGCCCATAAGAATATAAATACACTATAGGAAAAAATTTCTCATTCAGCTGTGAAGTGGTCATCAAGAAGGATCTATCATAATAATGAGAGATATCATCCAGCATAAGATGTCTTGCATCAATCGTCTGCCTATCCAATTTCACACAAGTATGATGGTCATCAGAATGTCCCAATAATAGTTGGGCCCCCAACTCATCACTGCTGCTCAATGGCAGCGTTGTTGATCTCCATGATGGTGTATCTGTTGTCTCATGATCATGCACAATGCTGAACACATAGTTCTGCATTGTATTGAATAGGATAATGCTCATCCTATCCTCCAAAAATCTACACTCCAACCTAAAGTGTTGTGTGCAACTCATCAATGAGATACCAGGATGAATATATATCTCCTCCTTGAACCAGTCAAGGGTCCTCTGAGCAGTGATAGTCTGATGCTCCAAATAAACAATGTGCTTGGACCCTAGGTCATGTATTTGCCCTGATGGCATGTTCCCACAATCCTCCATGTGACATTCTAAAATACTAGGAAGTGAAAATATTTGCATACCTTGGTAAAGCTTGGGAACATATTGTACTGCTACAAGGGTTCCTTCCTCCGGTGTGATGGCTTCCCCATCTGCTAGTGATGATGGATTCTCCTCTATTGATGCACCAGCACTGGTATAAGTCTCCTCCACCTCCTGCATCTTCTGAATAATGCATGGGGTTCTAAATTTCAAGAGATCAAGACCACTTTCCAATGATGAAACTGTTCCTTCTCTTGATGCAAGTACTCCTGCAATAAGTGGTGGTGGAAGTTTCTCTTCCTCCGGAATAATAATATGGACATACTCCCTTGGCTTCTCTGGTTTCTTCTTATCAAACTTCTTGTCAACCTTTGAGTAAAATCTGCGTATGCAGTCACTATTGCAAGACTCAAATGGCTGAACCACCAAATGTTTTCTTCACCCTCCAGGTGCAGCGTTGCAATCTCAACAACTTCTCTTTATACTACTGAATGTAGCAGGAAGAATGCATCCAACTCCCTTCTCCAAGCCCTTGTTATGCATGTGGATGACCCATCAAATATAGAAAATAGAAATCTATTGTGCTTTCTCCTTCTATAGCTACAAGGTCTCCTCTCTTCTTTGATCTAAATAAACTGTGGGAAAGTTAGATTCTCCTTGAAAGCCCTTGATTGAGACTTGTACTTTGCAAGATAATCCCTTAGAATCTCATGATATAAGTTCCCTCCATCTCCATTCCTTTCATATTCTTCTTCAAAATAAAAGGGCATAGTGTGTTTCTTTTAAGCTCTAGGCAATATCGGTTCTTTCTTCCGCTGATAGGAAGTGCATGGACCTTCCTCATCTTGAAACCCTCTAGAGGTCTCATTGATTCTCTCCTCTCTCATCTGCTTGACCTCCTTGGAGAGGTTCTTCATAGATCTAAAAATATATGAGGCAAAGCTCATTACTTACATCATTTTAGATATTTTCTTCTTCTTATAGCATATTGGTTGAAACTCACAGGCTGAGCCAAAATTATGCTCTGATACCACTGTAATATTCCCAAATAGGAAAAGCAGCAATATAGCACATAAACATGGAAAATAGCAGTGAATACATCAATAAACCATTACATGAGACAAACTTACAACCATATTATTAATCATATCAACCATAATGGGCACAAAATCTTGAGGATCGAGTCACTCAAGAAATACAATATAAGCCTCTACTAATCAAATATGTCAATACATGAGAAATAGTTGCTATACAAATGCCATGAGCTAAGACAATGCAGATTTAGGGCATAAAATGCTACAGGAAAGATATAAAAATATAGATATACTATTATATAGCTCAAATAGTGCCAGGAGTGAAGGTCTAGGCTCCCAAACACTTTTCCTAGACAACCCAAAAAGGGTTTCCGGAAATATCCAAAAATGAAAAATGTCGCAATGTAGCCCTAGGGCTGAATTGCAGCTACAACTGAATAACTGGAAGGAGGTGGCTGAAACTGATATCTAAATGAATAGATCTCCTTGAATAAATCCTTCCAATGAAAAGTTGATCCCTTCACTGAAAAGAAAACACCCCAATTGAGGCACTAAAACCCCCACTGCAAAATCTCAATAAAATAACGCAATCCTTGAGGGAAACTGCACTGTAGGAGGTGGAAATGGGTTGGCCTGGTGCCAAAATATGCAAGACAAATCCCGCACCTTCCTTGCTGGCTTCCCAATGTAAAGGATGCCTCCTCCACTGAAACCTAGCTCAGAAATTGGCCCTATAAATCCTCCACTACAACACCCTGCAACACAACACAAATCTGAACAGAAAATGCACTATAGCTAAAGACTGAAGCTTTGCCTGATGCCTAGATGTGGAATATACAACTCAATAATCTCTCTTGAGTAGGCACTCGAAGTCCCCCAAGGATGAGTGTGGTATTTCGACTCGGGAACACCCTTGTACTAAACAATATAGCATACCCTACTATACAACAAAAGCATGCATAGAGATGTCAACTGAAAAATCCAAATCTAAAAAGATCAAAATAAATAATCATGTAACATGCCCTCTATGGTTTCCTTGCCCTTCCTTATATGCATTGTGAGCCTTCTCACCTTGGGTCCCACACATTAAAGACTCTACTCTCATGGAGACTATCTCCCATTAACACTGCATTGTCTCCCATTAATGAACCACTCTCTCCATACCAGGGTTGTTGATTTGGTCAACATTGACCTTGTCCACATGATTTTTCCCCTGCTCACACATGGAAGTGCTTTATCCAGCTATTAATATGATCCCTTTTCACATTAAGAGGGATTTTATTCCTACTAAAGAGATTTATGGATCTCCCTACCCATTTATTCATCTATCTAAATGACAAAAGAAAAAATTAATATTCTAATTAGTTGCATGCTAATTTAGGAATATTATACAATCCTTGCTGATAGAAATCCCTGAATAAATGCAATATTTCCTGCCTTCACTGCACAATCCTCATGGGCACATCCAATGTGTGTGTGGTTGCATGTGTGAAACCAAATAATGTCACAATTTATAGTTTACTTCCCTTTCACCTAGAGCTCAACTGGGTCTCCACTAGATCTGACATGCATGCACTTAATAATAATAAATCTTCAGTTGCATGTGAGACCACTGATTTTGAATTAATTAATAATTAATTAACTTGATCTCTCACTAGTGTATCTTCAGTTAAAACTAACACAACTGAGTTTAACTCACTTAACTGAGTTAAACTACTTCACAACTTGCATAACTGTAGTTCCAACTTTGTTACAACTTCGAATCACTCAGTTACAACTAAGTCAACCTGCATGTCCCACCAAGAAACCTCTTAACTCGAAATTCATTTAGCTAACTGATTTTCCACTTCAGTTAACTATTTCCAAGTGCTAACTGAGAATATATTATATTTTATTGTCCAACTAATATTAAGGGATAATAATAGTCGACATGCATCTATAAATAGACATGCAATCTATAAATAGAATTTGCACATACATCTATAAATATACATGCATCTATAAATAGAAATTTCTTATCCATCTATAAATAGTCACACACCCAAAAATATCTTGAGGCTTCATCCTAGTGTAGGTGCTTAATTTTCACTAGGATCTTCTTGTTGAACCTTAACATGTCACTCGGTTACAGCTCAGTCGGTGGATCAACATGCATGATCTTAGACTAGGTATTTATCGGGTTGATTTCGTCTTATCATGAGTGAATTGCAGATGCAGGCACTCTACCACAGTATGAATGGATGATGACGAAGGAGATAGATAAGGAGACCATGCTATAAGATATCCTTATCACTGCAAAGACAATTTTATCTAGCAAGAGAGGAAAAAGGGACATTGGTTTCAAACAACATATAAGTACTAATACCACATTGGAGACTCCTTATCTTCAAGTCATGACGAGGAGGAAGAAGGAGAGCATGTTCCATATTTCAAGAAGACAAAAAGGAAGCAACAGTAAAAAATGACTTGAAATTTCCATGTCATCATGCAATCCATGTCATTAGTGTCATGTCATGTCATGTCATGATCTATCATGTGCCACATCATTTTTGGATTATGTAAATTCTATATTTCAAAATGTAGTATAAAGTGGAAGTACAAGAGTCATTCATGTAATGTGAAAAGTCATTTGGGAGTCGAAAGGTCATAGAGAAGTCAAAGAGTTATGACGGTAGATCAAGAGTCACATGGGAGTCACATTAGAGAGGAAGATAGTTGTTTTGGAGGAGAAAGTGTTTGATCTAATGCTATAATATTAGGGCTAGTGGTGTTCGATGTTTTGATGTATCTTGGAACTTTTACTTAATTTAGAAGCTCGTTGAGCTAACATACTTTCATGCATATGTCGTAAATATTGTAAGATTGTTCTTTGAATGTTTGTGATGTATGCTATTTTCATCTGTACTAAGGAAATTGAACTATTTTAGTGTCTTTGGTACTTGTCTTGTTGAAGGTGTGTTGTAATTTCTTTAACAATCCTTGCCCCCTTGTGAACTATTTCAGTGGTTGTTCAACGATTCATTCTTATGTATGTTCTCGTGTGCATTTTCTAGAATAGTACTATTACTTGTCTTTAAAGGGCACACTTTTCTCCCTCCTTTCGGTAGAAGGACCTTGATACTTTCCGTAGTTCGACATTTCACAAGGCATACTCACTTGTTGATCTGAAGATACATGTGTATTACTCTCTTGATTTGAACTTTATAGCCAAGGAAAATCCATAAGGATACATGGTAATCGGGTCAATACATTGGATGGGGTCCTACTCCAAATGATGTGAATTATAATTTGGAATTCACATCGGGGATACCCCTTTGGTTGACAGATTTCTAGCACCATCAACAAGAATCTAAGGAAGTATCTTAAAAATATACCCCTATACAAATTGTGGTAGAAATGAGAAAATTTAAGAAGCCATGTGGTGGAGAGAATCCCAAGAAGAAAGTGTAGGTAATTGTTACACCATCAACAACTCCAATATCTGAGGAATGTGCTAATACAACAGAACTAGAGGAATAATAGAATGAAGAGAAAGAAAAATAATTTGTAAGAGAACATACCCCATGTTGGGCAGGGCCCAACTTTGTCTAATTTTAAGAAACAGACTCCAAATTTTGAGGAAGTGGAGTGCGTGATTGAGAGGAAAGAAGTAAATAGCGCGGAGTTAAAATATTCTCACATAGTTTTAGGAGTCTTAGGGGATTTGGGATGGATCAAAGCCCCTCTTTTTGTAAAGGTATTGGGTTTTTTTTTTAGTATTTTCAGCTCCACCCATGGCTTTCAGACCATGGTGTTGTAAGAAATAATGTTATATAAGGATATGTCTTAGTGAGTCAAGTGATGGAGACAGAGATAGATTATAATGATTATATGAGCGCAAACTGAACTATCTGGGTTTTAGTCTATTTTGGGTCTTCGAAGAAGGCTCCATAGTTGTGTGCATGGAGGCCTTGGTTTGCAGCTATGTGCATAGACCACCCACAACTAAGTGCACGAGTCGAAGAAATATTGTACTAGAATGACACATTATCAATAAAGAGCGGGAAGATTATGAAGTAATTCTGTGTATTTGAACAATCTGCGTATGGTTTATCTTTAAAGTTGTGTTATATACTGCCAAGTCTTTTGTATGATTATTTATACATAGCAAGGTATTTTATGTTGTTTATATATGTTGTATTGGGTTTATTAATGCATAAGACTGATAAAGGTGCAATGCGTAGTAGTAGGAATTGATGAATAAGGCATAAGTTGTAAAAGTAGATAATTGCATCTGCGTAGTTCAGGAAAGCATAAGTAAGAAGCATAGTCTTAAATAAATGTCCTAATATCCCCCTGGATACAGAAACCTAATTCTAGCATTCCCCAATATTGCCTTGGGTGAGACTCTGGTCTACACAGCAAATCGTTGCCAAAAGGGCAGGTAATAGAGGGTTTTGTTCGTAGTGCAGCTACTCTGAATCTGGGTCTATACCCCCTCAAGCCAAAAAATGGTTCCATTTCCAGGTCCAGGATCTGATTGAGGGATATGTGGATGTGGAATCCAACAAGAAGAGAGATTCACAATTGTGTAGATCTAAAAGAACAAGAGTTCGTAGTTCAAGAAAATAGAAATCTGCGACTGTCAACTGAAGCTTGGTTGCAAAGATATATTTTTATACATCAACATGAGATTTTATTCTCATCGTTTTTGAACAAGTTGCACGAGTGGTTGTCAAGGTTGGTTGAGAATAAGACCTATTTTAAGGACGACGAACCTATGACGTGGAGCCCTAAATTATTGCAGCGACTCAACAAGACTGGTAACAAGATCTCCAGGGCTGTTGATTTTTGGATTGATAGTATTTTAGGAGGATTTATGGCTGAGTTCAAAATAGATACATATGTATCCTACAATGAAGCTGAGAAAATATTTTTCAAGGGTCCACAAGGTAAGTACTTTAATTTGTTAAAGTTGTGGAGTAATATTCTTTTATGTGAAAAGGGTGTATTGCACATGCAATCATATTGATGTTTGGAAGAAGTAATTCTAGGTCTATGCGAAGCGGTAAAATATTTAGGGTAGATCGCGAAAACTTTATTGAGACTGAGTATAGTCCAATGTTGAGTGGATCTGAAAGCAAAGAAGGATAAAGTAACCCCAAAACCCTTAGAGGTGTGCCACAGTTAGAATTCAGAGATCATCATGGAGCCTTTGGGATTCTCCATCCCATCACTCCCCTCACCCTGCGTCCCCATCCCCATAAATTTCCTTCACCTCCACCTCCACCTCCCCCTCCACCTCCCCTAGAAAACATGGCATATGAGGTCAGAATTCCTATTTTTCGAGGTCAGGGATCAGAGGGTCTTGATAAATTCTGGTTTTTCATTGAAGTAGTATGGAAAGTGTGATAGGCCACAAATGATGACATAAAGAAGGCACAACTTGTTATAGCATTGGAGGAAAGATCATCTGGTATATGAATTACTCTACGATGCACCAGGCTTCCATGTTGGATGAGACAAATACTACGCTAAATGTTAAATTTAAGAAGAAAAAATCGTAGTCACAATTTATTACGAAGATAAAAGAGATCAAACAAGGAGTAACTAATTTTTTTTTGGAATTAGATCAGAGGTTTAGGATCTTACTAGGACAAGTGAACTTCGATATTCTTGACAAGTAGCATATGGAGTGGTTTATAGTTGCGTTATTGCCACATATTAGGCTACCTTTGGCACAGAAGAAGATAGCAATACAGGTCGAAGCTATGGAAATTCCTATGAAGCTCGAAGCTTCGCCCGTCACAGATACCCAAGTAGGCATAAACAAAATTTAGATCCAATTAGTAGCGATGCATTTGGAGTGGCAAGATTTGAAGAAGGGTAAGGAAATCCGATTAGAAATTCGCTCAGATGTATGGTGTATCAAATGTAAAGCATAATTCCATTATAAATATCAATGCCCTGTGTTTATAGATTACATCAATGGAGGGAGACCCAATCCGTTGCACCCAAGACCAAGTGTATGGTGTGACATGTGTAAAGTTTCAAGACGAAATCGCATGGAAGAATGCTATTTGATGCAGAAGTATGTGTAGGCCCTGAAGCAACTATTTTTTAACTTTTGTAGCTCTTTAGGGCATGATGAGAAGAATTTTCGCAGTTATGAGTTAATTCAGAGTGAAGATACATACAAAATGTAAGTTGAAGGACGCGTGCATGAATATCATGGTCCACCAAGAGGGCATGGAGGCTTCAATGGCTGAGGACAATGACAATGAGGAGGTGTTGGTCGAGGATGTGGGAAAATCATATGTTACAACTGTGGTGAAGCGAGACACTTAGTGAGGGTTTGTCAGAATCCTAGTGGCCCCTCTTATAGGTATAGTATATCTTTTGAGCATGGAATAGAAGATTGTCCTATTCTAATAACGAAGATGCAAGAGAAAAGAAATCAGTAGCCTACACAAAAATTACAGGTGATGACTGTGGAGCCATCTGAAGAAGAAGCTAGTGTTAGCATGGTAACACAAAGTGGTGCAACTATGGGGGGAAGATAATGCATAAGGAAAAAAGCCTATGGAGGACACGTGCGTAAGAAAGGTTGGAGATAAGAATACTACGTTCAATATGTGTTGAGCCAGAATTGTGAATTACGGATAAATCACGCTTCCCTAGATAGGTGCTAGTATATAAAAACAGGTGACAGACTATACAAATATTTTTCCTAACTCAGAATAAACACATAGAGAGGATTGGAGGCTTACTTGATTAGTCGCTTCCAAATTGTTCCTTCTGTCGCTTCTGTTGTAGCTTCAAATTCAAGCGATTTATGTGAAATTCTTCCTACAAGAAAGAACACTGAAACAATAGAAGATGCAATAATATAGATGTCTATTCAAGTTAGCTAGCTAAATCAGTAAAACATAAACCATATACATCAACCAAGATCTTGCAATATGGAAAATAAAAGCCAATACAGATGCATATAGGGAAAATTAAGCAGTACTATTTATTGATGATAGAAGGAGATGTTACAACCAAATGATTGATTTGAAGTGAGCCTTCCAGCAACGTCCCCAAGCTTCATCACAGTATAAATCTCTCCAGCAACAGCTATACAAATCTAGCTCTCAATTGAAAATTCTCCAGCATTTCTCTACTCCAATTCTTCCTTTCAAGCAGTTAGATCTGTGCTCAATTTATAGATGAACTGTAGGTTGTTTTGCAATCAATGACTTTCCAATAATAGGCAAGACATGTTTCCAGTCATGTAGATGTCAAATGGACACTTGGATCCGAAGCTTGACACATGTGAACTCTTCTAGAAGGCACTGGCCAAGTGGAGATTCCGGAACAATGAGAATTTCGCTCCCAATGTGACCAACGCACCTATGAATGTAGGGAAGTGCTTTGCAGATCAGCCTTGCATGGGGCTACTTGCATATGCAACACACTTAGGCCCCTTAGAGCCTGCGTTGGTGAGCTCTCATATGCTATATAATAAGCTTCAAACCTTGGAAACCTTTGCTTGATGAAAGTCTTGCTTGATTTGTTTTGTTCTTTGTCTTAGGGCATGTAGCAACTGAAATGATAGGGAATGATAGACCCTTGATCATTGAACCTGGAGATGATTCCCAGTTAACCAGGTCATTGGGAATGGTGCCCAAATTGACCTATAACAATTGCCCCCTAAAGTATGAGATCCAAATAATAAAAACATTTGATTGAGATTCTTTACACTGTGATGAGCCTGAAAACAAAGTGGAGTGGTCACCTGCATCAATATTACAATACATTACATCATGACATATCCTCTTTGATCATAATTTCTGAGGGTAGGCATTCCCATGTTTAGCACATAAAAGAATCTAATAACATGTACATAATTCAAAAGGTCATCTTCATTGGAATGTTGCCTAGATGCAGACATGCCTACAGATATAGGCCCATGTTTGGATGAAAATCAGTATGTAAGGTCACCGTACAGATGATGTGTACAAAAATCCTGAAATCATAGCCCGGATGGATGAAACTAGATCCGGGGTCTTCTTATCTTAGTCACTCGATCATTATGATACAAGTCTAGCCATGTGAATATATGATTTATAGTCGAACATGGAAATACATCATTTGATTACCAGCCAATGATGTGGGCTGTTAACAAACACGAGAGAACCACCATTAATGAAAATGGCCCTCAAGGTACTGCAATACATTTTATAAGGCGTGAATAGATGATTTGATGTCGAATGCAAAACTAACTCTTTCAGTCAAAGGTCCGGAAGCGAGGATCTTGACGATGTTGTAACAAGCCTCATGGTACTGGAATCTGATGTTTCTAAGTGAACTTCATGGATACTGATTTTTTGTCAACAGGAAGTCACCTTATTTCAAAACATGAGTTACTGATTTCGGGGACAAGGGTATGACTTGATATAGTAATTTCCAGGGATGACGGTCATGAGAATGAAGATTTATGAGTATTGCATAAGGATGAGTTTTAAATCACTGGATGAATTCTCTTGAACATATTGGCGACACTGTGATGATTTGGCAACATTGACCCAGAACGAAAGTGAAGGTATGATGAACCATAGGTGTGAATGAACCGTCAAGATGATTACCCGATTACCCAACCCAAATAGTCACGGACATGGAGTGAAAGAAGTGTCATTTTCAAGAGCGACTTGCTACCAAAAAGAAAATTTTCTCACTTTTCCCGGATTTTCCCCAGTCATTTGTCGACCAGTACCTCTTTATTTTTTAACAAGCTTGATGAGGATAACATTTTCTTGATCTATAATTCAACCCTTCGGGCGAATAAAGTATCGCTATTTAATAATTTAACCAGTCTAGCAATGAATGAAACTAGATTCTTGCCATGATCAACAAGCTCGTCACTATTTTATGTTTTAGTGAGCTTAACGAGAGTGATAGCCCTATCCTTTTTCATATTTAGAGAGTTTGAAAAATAGGACAAAAGAAAACTCCATAAGTACTTTTTCGTAAATTTGTCTCTCAGACCCGAAAAAGTGTAAAATAATATCTGAGAAAGCCTCTTCGGTCATGTTTAACCAAGGTATTCCTTTTTTGTAAATAATCTATCTCAGTCTGGAAAAGGGTTAAAATTATACTGAGTAGATATCAATTCATTTACTTTAACGAGCTCAAAAATACAAGTGCTCGGCAATATTTTCACATTATCAAAATCTGAAAAGAGTTGAAAGAAGACTCCAGGGGTTCCTTTTTCGCTGTTATCGAAGCTCGAAAAAGAGATAAAAGTGCTCTTCAAATCATTTTTTGTTTTTATCAAAGCTCGAAAAAAAAGGAGGAAAAGTATGCTTTGTGGTCAAGTCATTCTTTGAATAAATCTGCACAACTAATCTGTTCATCAGTTGTATGTCATATTTCAGAGCAACATCAAATGGATTAAAAATACCTGTTTCATGATAAAAACATAATAAAACCATATTCATAGAAATAAATTTAACTTGCGAACAATTAAATGACTATAAAAAGTAGTTCCACTATTCATTGTTACCATTCCATAGTTACCATTTGCATTTTGGAGCTCTTAACCTGATTTTTCCCGCGAACTTCAGTCGTCGATTGTAGTCGTTTCTGTGGACAGATTTCATCGGCGTTTGATCCAGGTTAGTACCATGAACCTCCTCTTCCCTTTCATATTCATTTCATCTCCAATTTCTGCAAATTTTTAGTGTTTTAAGGCCCCTAGGGTAAATTCTACCCAAAATGAGGGCAACACATCCCTGAATGTTGAAACCTGTGTTGCATAACAGGTACAGTAAGGGGTACCTGCATATGCAACACACTGTCTCAGCCCAGGGAGTGCGTTGGGCACAATTCAAGTTTTTTGTTTTCATGTTGTGCCCACAATTTGCCTAGTTTTTTTTGTAATGAATGGAATCTAATGGATCTCATGGTTGTATTTCAGGTTTCCATTGGATTAAAATGATGATTACATGGAGGGAAAGAGAGCATGAAGAACAAAATATGATTTCCTTGAATGATACGGGTACTGTAAGAGCCTTAAGAGATTGTGGACTACTTAAGTACTTCAAATTATCAGGAATGAGGTAACAAATAGAACTCTTGGATTTTTTAGTTCGAGCATGGGATCCGTCAATAGAGGCATTTCACATTAAAAATCAAGTTGTTCCCATAACATTTGAGGACGTATATTTTCTCACAGGTTTGTCGAGGAGAGGTTTGCCCATTTCTCTCATAGGGTCTACCGTTGGAGGAGAGATAGTGAGGGATTATGTTATGCAGTATTTCTATCCAGGGGCAAAACCTAGCAAGGATGGAAAAATAAATATCCGGGATGTCAGGGATTTGCCTTTGAGAACCATCCTTTTCACGATCGCTAAACTTGCTGGCACCGTTACACTACATGTAGCTAACAGATCGTATATGCAGTATGCGCTAGAGTGTTTAGAGCCAATAGTATTCAACTGGTCTGAAGTTGTTCTATCTCAGATAAAGGAACAACTGAACAAGGAAAAGGGAGTAAGGAAGAAGAATTTCAGTTATGGTTCAATCCTTATCTCCTTCGCTTTGGAACAGATTCCACTGATGCAGCCGCGACATGTAACACTAGATATATCTAGTCCTAGAGATCCTCGAATGCAGAGATGGGTAGAACTCATGGGTCGGCATGCAAGCCAATCGAATATTGTGTTCTGTACTGCATTCTTCTCCTGGTTTCGATGGCAAATCGTCACCATCGATGAGTATGCATATGCAAGCGTTGACTTCCGAGGAGATCCAGATTTAGTATTACCAGAAGGCGCTCTGTGGGGTGCAATGGGTAAGAATGTTTTGACCATGTTTTTTGATTTTTCTAAGGTTTATACAATGTTTTTGTGCTTTGATTTATTTCCAAGACTAAACTAAATGTTTGATGTAATGTAGATATCGTTCATGTTCAACAAGTAGAGGAACTAGAGCACGAAGTAGATGTGCCAGTAGAGAGGGCTGTCGGGAGAGCAGTCCTTTAAGACCTTGATATGGCTGAGACTCTGGCTAAGCTTCAGCAGCACATAGAGGGTTTAACCTTCAGAATTCCAGATTTATGGATCTAAGAGTTACCCATGCGATTGCAATGACACACTATTGGGGTTCCTAACTGTTGGATGCGATTGCTCCGTAGGATTGCTAGATCTATAACATGTTACCATGAGCACCACTAGTTTACTTATGACATTTTGCATACATTTTGAGGTCAGATGACCAATGTGTCTTGGGAAATTTTTTTGTAAAAACCTATAAATATATATCTATATGATTTCAGAGTTTTTCCTATGTTTATTGTGCAATCCTATTCAATGATGTGAATGTTTTCTTTACATATGTTGCAAATGTCTGTCTAAAACTTGAATAGCTAATGAATCAGTCAATGCGTGATCCGAATTTATGCAGGAACGCAACAGAATAAACATATAACCATTAATATAGAGATGCTACGGAAATAAAACTTCATTTCATTAATATCAAAGAACTGAAATTTGCTTACAAACAGAATGGAAATAAAACTAGCTAGGGCACTGGTAGCTATCTTTGAGAAGAGATGTGGCGGCTACAGGCCTCTGAACTGAGTTAAAATGAGGCTCGAGGGCCTATTTATTATTTAGAAATAATGGATAACTCTAAACATCCAAAAACCTAACCCTAGGAGATGAAGCGCCAAAACTATGGGCCCCGTTTGGGTAAATTGGTGTTTCAACTTCCTAGGGACGTAACTTTGGCATACTATCTCCGTTTGATGCACATGGTAAATCATTAGAAAGATCTATCCGAGGAATAAAAATTTCGCCACGAATATCCATTCTAGAATGGAAATATATTTTCTAGAGGCGTGATGCCCAAAAAATGTCGTTTAGGGCCTCAAAACGGCTCAAGAAGTTCAGGACCTGAAAAACTGCTAAAAATAGTAAGTTGTGCCAAAACTGAAAAATTGAAAGAGGAAATGGTGGGGCCCCAAGTGGAATAGGTGGGTGGCCACCAATATCCACCTGGATCAATGTGTTCAAATTTCTGGAAATATGTTGATATTGAATGAAATCAAAATGTCTTTCCAAAATTCGAACTCATAGGAACAATCCAAGAAGTGTTGGATTTCTAACAGTATAAACACTAGTAAGTTGTAATACCACAAGTTGTGAGTCTAACCTTATGATTATGCGGTTAATACCAAATAGAATGGCATCAGAGAGAAGTTAGATCAACACACTATACTCAGCGATATTGTTTGTCGATCTACCAATACAAATCCCTTGAAAACTCACTAACTCGCCGTTTGGAGAAAAAATGGCCCACGCTGCAGAGGATAGATTCTATGTACTACGACTAACACCATCAGCGTATCCAAAAAATGGTTCCAAAGATTCATACATCTATGATGAAATTGTAAAGTGGATTACTAACATCAAGAAAACTCTAAAAACAAATTAAGATAGTGAATGTAAATCAACAGCATATATACAATATAATACCAAAAATTACTACGCTCATGATTAAGCATAGTAACATTTCAAATACAACCCATTTCTAGGTTGTGCCAATGGAATTCTATCATAATAAACTAACTCATACGCACCCTTAGCAAGAACTCTTTTGAAAATATAGGGGCCATGCCACAATGGCTCGAATTTCCCTGTACCTGTTACATCATCTTCTTGATCGTAAAGAAGGACCAAGTCGCCCTCTGAGTAGATGCGAGGCTGGAAATTTTTTTCGTATTGCACCTTTATACGTCTCTTATGTGCTTTGTTGGCCAATTGGGCTTCACGATGCATTTCATCAAGATGGATGAGGTTAAGGAGACGCGCTTCTTCTTCTGAGGTGTTAGGTAACAAGTCTATCACGAGTTTTAGTGATGATATTTAGCATTGGATTGGTAAGATAGCTTCTAGACCATACACCAATTTAAAAGGAGTAAATCCAGTTGCGTTTCTTACTGAGGTTAGAAACGCCCACAAGGTGGAGTATAGGATCAAATGCCAGTTCCCTTTATGGAATCCTATCATTCGTTGAAGCATTCGTTTAAGAATTTTGTTAATAGCCTCAACTTGTCCATTTGATTGTGGATAATAAGGAGTAGAATTATCATGTGACAATCCTAACTTAGCAGTCAATTTAGACATCATGTGGTTGCAAAAATGCTTCCCATGATCTGTAACTATGTCCTGTGGGACCCCAAATTGTGCAATAACATGGTTAAAGGAAAACGATGCAGCTGTTTGTCCTGTGTTGTTGAATGTAGGCATCGCTTCGGCCCATTTGGTAAAATAGTCGAATGCGACAATAATATAACCATGACCCCCGGACGAAGGAGGGTTACAGGTCGTGAAGTCAATACCCCATTTTGTAAATGGTCCAGTAGAGACAACATGATGCATTGGCTCTGGCGGTTTGCGGATTTTATGATCAAAAGTCTGGCATGCATGAAAATTTTTAACCACGAGGATGCAATCTCGAAAAATAGTAGGCCAAAAGCAACCAACACGAAGTATCTTCGGCGTGGTAGCATATCCAGATAAGTGTCCACCACAAGCCCCATCATGACAATCATTTAACACTTTTTCGGCCTCCTCATGAGTGAGGCAGCTCCTTAAAATGGTATCGACACCACGACAATAAATTGTATCGCTGACGATCAGATAATATTTGGTTTGGTATCGAATACGTCGTTGTTCAGAGTGAGAGGTATTAGGTCGAAAATTTTGGGTTTAGAGATAAATGATGAAATCCCCATACCAAGGATCAAATGATCCGATCAGAAACAGAGACTCGTATGGAATTGATGGTTCCGACGTAGTTTCAGTACTATTAGAGGGAAGGTAATAGAGAAGCTCAGCCAAAACTAAAGACTTCTTTGACTTGGATTTGATAAATTCCAAATCAAATTCCTACAAAATGACAATCCAATTTGAATATTTTCCTCCCAGAAATTGACGTGATAAAATGTAAGTCATGGGGTTGCAATCTGAAACTATTGTTGTTTTTTAGAGCAGGATATAATGAAAAAATCTTTGGACAGCTTGAACAGCTACCAAGGCAAGCTTTTCCACGTACGAGTACTTAACTTCCGTATAATTGAGATTATGACTCAAATAATAGATTGGATGTTCAATTCCATCTTCTACTTGGACCAATACCATAGCGATGGTTGTTTCAGCCACGACGATATATAGGAAATAATAATTTTGATAATTAGGAGGATACATTAATGACGCTCGGACAAGAGTGTCCTTGACAACATCCAAAGAAGCTTGCGCAACTTGGTCCCAATGGAAGGGAACCCCCTTTTTCAATAATTGAGTAAATCCTTTAGCCATTTTGGTGTAGTTTGGAATGAACCTTCTCAGGAAGTTAGCCTTTCCTTGAAGTTTCTATATCTGAAGTAAATTTGATGGTGCAAGAAAATCAAGAATGGCCTATACCTTCAGTGGATCTATTCTAATTCCTTCTTTTGAGAATACGAATCCGAGCAATCGACCAAAACCAACACAAAACACACATTTATGTGGATTGAGGCGTATTTTGTAGTGTTGGCAGCGTAAGAAAATGGCTCTTAAATGCATCGGGTGATCAGTCTGATTTCGTGAATGCGCTGGTAAATCATCTATATATGGTTGAACAATGTGCTTGATGTCATTGAAAGCATAATCCATTGCTTTCTGAAAATTTTCCCCAACATTCATTAAACCAAACGGAAGTTTCCTATATGCGAATGTGCCCTAGGGATAAATGAATGTTGTCTTTTGTTGATCATCTGGGCAGATATTGATTTGACTGTAGATGGAAAATCCATCCATGAATGAAAATATTTCGCATCCAGCACAATTGTCAATAATATAGTCGATAAAGGGAGTAGGATAGTTGTCTTTTGGACAAGCCATATTGACATCCCAATAATCGACACACACTCTAATGGTTCCTTGTTTTTTCATAATAGGAACGAGATTGGAAACCCATTCAGTTAGCGGAACAGGGTAAATGAAACTAGCACGTAAACGTTTTTCAACTTCTGCTTTAATGGCAGCAGCTTTCTTCGGATGAACAGGACGAAGCCGTTGGCGCACCGATTTTACATCAGGATACATATTAATACTTTGTTCAACTATACTAGTATATATGCCTGGCTTTTCCTTGTAATACCAAGCGAATACGTCACGAAATTCATGAAATAAAGAGCGATATGAATCAAGTTCTAATGGGGAACAAGATACACCAGCATGAATATTTTCTACGACACCCGGTTTGGTTGAAATATCGATAGAAATCGTTTCTTCGATATTTGATAAATTTCGCTCGGAATCGATTGCATTAATCGGTAAATAATTCGAAAAGAAATTTTTGATGGATGGGTGATATGTTTCACTAAGATTGTTTTCTTCATAATTAGGAAAATGGGAATGATTATGATAATCTTCCCATGGTTCTCCTTCTGACATCATAGCTTCCAAAATATTTTCATCTGTCAAAAACTTTGAGGAAAATGGATCAGATGGAGTAACAAAATCTAAGGAATGATCAACCCAAACAATCGGCCACGCTGATTTCTAATTTTCCACCCAAGAAAAATAGATTGATTGTTATGCTGGTAAAAATTCATCCAACGTAGAAATATTAGAATCACCCGTACTCTCCCTTAAGCCAGATAGAGTGGAAGAGATCACATAGCAAGTCTTTATACTTGCAATTTATGCCGACGTCACAGGCGGCGGTAATGCAAAGGTTCCCATAAGAGTGGAATCCTTTAAGAGTCCTACACCAATGTTCTAAATTTCTAGTTGGGGTAAGTGAACAAACGGAATGCTTCCAGTTACCTGCGAAGCGGAGGAAAAAAGGGATAATTGATTAATGACTGTGATTGTACCTTTATGTGGGAAGGAAATCATTCTAAAGTATGTAGAAATAATGGCATTCATTGCATATACCCATGGTCTTCCAAGTAAAATATTATAGTCAAGGGGTCCGTCAACAACCTCAACATCAATATTCACTGTTTTTCCCCCTATTTCAACATGCAGGTTATTGATAATACCACAAGGTTTATATGTTCTTCCATCAAAAGCCTTCAACATCGTTGATGATTGTGATAATCGCAGAGAGCCAAGTGAATTCCAACAGTTTAGAGACATAATGCACGTAGATGCTCCCTCATCAATAATAGTGCAATGAACAAGGTGATTGAGAACATTTACTTGTATGGAGAATGTTAATTCTACTGGTAGCTACGGTACATAGCCCATATGATTAAAGACGACAAGATTAGAATCAGTCGGATCAATTCCACCAATGGCCGACGATAAAGCTTGATTATGGGAGGGACAATTTTTTAATACCTCAAGAGCAGACATAGCTGAAGGGGATTGAGCCAAATCTTCAACTATATTATAATTTTGTGCAGCTCTTGCTCGAGGATTATATGTCGATTTATGAATTACTCCCTTTGGTGGCTTAATTGTAAATTCAGGAATAATAGTAGGTGGTACTGATTCAGTAGATGGATTCGTTGTCGAGGTAGTAGGTTGATTAGTGGCACCAAAATATCTTGGTGAGGGTTTTATGGTGGATAACATTAACACTTGGGAACTAGGAGCTGGATTTGTAGCAACCAAATTAGTGTCTAGGTTTGGAAATGGGTTTGTTAACACAAATGATGCATGGGAGGTCTTGATGATTTTTGAGACTTTAGCACAGTGAGGACAATCCATAACAAAGTGTTCCTCATTATAGATTATGCATGGATAACGAGGTTTCCTTGGTTCGTACAGTTGATCAAATGATCTTTCCTGAGGGTTAGAAGTTTGATTTTTCTTTGATTTCCCATTTTTCTTACTTGCTGGTTTCTTGTCACTTTTTCCTTTGTCAAATGACACATCATTAATTTCGGAAGTAAGAGCACGATTAGATGAAGTAGAGTGGTGTGTGTTTGCGGTGCCTATCAAGCTGTCTTTGGCATGAGAGTCCTTTATTTGAGGAGGAACATTGAAATTAGATCGCGGCGCGTTAGGAATTTTTTCATAAAGCATGTTGGACTGAGTGTAAATCAAGTCTAAATATTGGGCACGAGAAATAACTTTCTCTTTTGTGATGATGCCACCCTTAGCCACATGCTCAGTTATAGATGGTAATAGGGACTTAATGAACCATTCAACAAGGAGCTGATCTGGAAAAGATGTCTTAACAATTCGTCGACGGCGATGCCACTCATGAATATGATAAAAAATGTGAGTAGCATTAGTCTGTTTGAAGTTGGTCAAGATTTTCGTTCCAGTTTCATATCTGATCAGTAACTGGAAATGGATAAAAAATATAGTAGCTAGGGAAGTGAAATTGTCAAAGGAAGCTCTAGGTAACTCAACGTACCATTTAGCAGCCGTAGCTGTAAGCGTACGCTAGAAAAGACATAGTCGAACATAAACATCATTCAGGGAATTTGATGAAAACCATAAATGATAAGTCATGACATGAGTCGACGGATCTTCTCCAGGGTTTCCATTGAATTTAGGAATATCAGAGGGTAATTTATGAGGTATCACCGGCGACCAAGGAGCATAATTTATACGATCATTAGTTAACCAGTTTAAATCTGGTAATTCTAAGGTTGCAACAAAAGGTAGATATCGATTAAGGTCAGCTGAGCATAGCCAGGGTAAGATGGAATTGCTTGAGAAACATGCCTTTGAGCACTAGCATACGAAATCTGCTGCTGATAACCCAAATAGGGGTTGTTTTGCATAACAAACGCTTGAGGATTCTATTGACCAAAACCTAGATATCATACTTGTCGAAATGAAGTTTGAGGCATTTGTGCCTGAGGTTGCCAAGGGGTCTATCCACCAATGTTATAACCCAAATTAGTATAAGTTGGATTCGTTTGATATGTATAACCAGGTTTTGTTTGTGACATCCCATAAAATGGTACACCAACTTGTGAATAAATGATTCCTGATACAGGTTGTTGTAAATTAACCAAAGTATTTGGATTCTGTCGACCCAAAATTTGATGATATTGAGACAAAGAACCCACCTGATAAGGTTGATGTAAAATATTTTGATTCTGTAACAGGGGTAGATATGTATTAACAAGTGGTAATGAAGTGGGTGTAACAGGTTGAACCGGTTGATACGAATGTACAACCATTTGTGGTTGGATAGGTAGAGTGGGCTGCCATTGACAAACATTCATATCAACATTAGTTTGACCAAAAAGTGATGGAGTACTGTCATATTGGGTGACCAAATGTTGCCCCCCAGCATAAGGAGGATAACACAATGGAAAATATTGTTCCCCGAATGCTGGGAGTCGAGTTGATATGGTATTTAAAGGAATTGACCCAAAATGACCGACTTGATATTGCCCTAATGATGTATATAATGAATCAATTCGTTTAGTACTAATGATAGGACTACTAGTTAAAATATCGGATGGTGACATCGGTAAAGACCATGGTCTTGAAGATGCACCAGAGAAAGTGCCAGATAATGATTTGTAACCTGTTGGGACTGAAGGGCCTCCATGAAAATATGACTCAGGTGAAGTTGTGAACGTCAATGGAGTAGCAAGGGTAAGAGCTGACGTAATTGGAACAACAGACCCAACCGAAGATGTTGTTTCATACATGGTTATTTGACCAAATGTATACCCTCGAAAATAAACTGGAGATTGAATGGGAACAGGATCAACAAAAGCAGATGGAAACGATTGAGGAAAAAACTTGTACAGGTAAAGGTCCTCCCCAAAATGGGTTGGAGTTAAAGGTGTATCGTCTTCCGGGATTTATTCAATCACAATTAAACTAGGTGGAAGAACTTCACCGTCAAGCCAAAAATATATTTCATACGGTTGACTGTGTGATATAGGAGTTTCAATGGCTACAGAAGTTTGTGGGATCACCAAGGTAGGAACAACTTCTAGTTGTTTGACTTCAGGATTCAGATGTTCTGGCAAAGAAGAGACAAGATCTAGATCAATTTGTGATTGAACAACGTCGGGTCCAGGAGGTATGGTCTCACCGATTGGATGGATCGTGACCATGGGTAGTTGTGAAGACTCTGTTTCGACAACAATAAATGAACCGATATGTGTGGAAACAAATTGAGCTAATTCTGGATTATTGGAAAATGATGTTTCACTAGAGGTATGAATTGTATTTGATTCGGCAGATCGTGATCACCTTTGCCTACCAGAAGTAACTTCTAGTGGTAAAGGTGGTTTTAAAGCTAATCTACATGACCAACGGGGGATAGGATTTTTTTTCTTCCATGATTAATGAATTATTTTAACCAAAAAACAATAAACAAAAAGAGGGAAATGATAGGCAAAAGGGTTTACCAAGAAACTGTGAACTGCAAAATACCTACTGACGAACCAAGAAGTACGAGCAAGAAATTTACTCGAATGTTTTGTTTGGAGTATCAAAATTTCAAGGTGGTAGACTCAGTTCAATATGGATGGATAGCACCTAAAATTTTTCCTCCCAAATATACTCGAAGGTACGTGGAGGCCCAAGTCTATATTAGCGTTGTCTGATGCAAAAATGCACAGTGAGAGCACCCCTTTATACTTATCGTACTGTAACACCACCTGATATACCCGAAATTATGTGGAACAGCTACGATATACTTACATACGTGGAGTGAGGTATCACACTCAGAATGTATCGCAGACAAGTTAACGATTGCTGCTATGTTTTACGACGTCGGAACACGTCTGTAGCCTAGACCTTGTAAATGTTATCGTTATGGTTCCAATGCTTTGTTAGGTAAATTGAGATTAATTTTATGTTGATCTTGCTTACAATTTTCCTTTCAATGGTTCAACGCGATGATGTATATGAAATTCCTAAAATGCAAGCTAAGAATGATAAACAATCTTTCACTTTCAATTTCTTCAATGAAAAACCTAGCTACTAAGGGAAGAGAGAAAATAATATGTGCACAAATAAATCAATGAACACAAAAAATCAATGAGCAAAAAATAAATGCAAATCTCCTAATGTTCCTTTTGAAAAACACACATTATTCTACATGCAAATGCAATTTTTTATTTCTGGTTTCTTTAATGTTATGAATGCAGAAAAGAAACTAGGTGCACTAAATCAACAATTCAAATGCTTTTTACTTTCGAGAAAAAAAGAATACAAACAACAATTTCTCTTTTGAAGGAAAAACGAGGACTTCAACAACAATTTCTCCTATCAAGGAAATGAAGATTTTACGACAATTTCCTATTTCGAACGCAAATGATTCTTAATGCGACCATAAAAAGTACTTTGAAATCAACTTGTCAATGATAAAGAATTTTTTTTTAAACAAACATTGAACAAATTTTCAGTCAAAGGAGGAAGAAGTATATAGAGTCACTGGTCAATATGAGAAGCAAACTTTTCAAAACACAACAAAAAACAAACTAAAGCAAATTGCAAAGGCAAATTCAATGGAATTTGGGTGCTTTCAGGAGTCAACGCAGTCTCCAAAGGGAGACAGTGCTCTGCAACACAGGCTAGGAAGGGAGACAGTGCTATGCAAAGCACTGTGTCTTGTCTAAGGGTGCATTGGGTGCAGTATACAAGAAAAATAATATTGTTTAACTCACTGCCTTTGCTAATTTGGCTTTGAAAAAGTTTAATCTTGATGAGTAACAACTATTGGGTGGATAAACAAAGCAAATCAGAGGCTTAAAAACCTAGAACTAAGAGAAATTCTCCCCAGCAGAGTCGCCAGTTTGTTGGACTAGAATTGTGAATTACGGATAAATCATGCTTCCCTAGACAGGTGCTAGTCTAGAACAACAAGTGGAAGACTATACGACTATTTTTCCTAACTCAGAATAAACACACATAGATGATTGGAGGCTTACTTGATCAGTTGCTTCCAAATGGCTCCTTTTGTCGCTTCTGTTGCAGCTTCAAATTCAAGTGGTTTATGTGAAATGCTTCCTGCAAGAAGGAACACTTAAACAAAAGAAGATGCAATAATATAGATGTCTATTCAAGTTAGTTAGCTAAATCAGTAAAGCATAAACTATATACATCAACCAAGATCTTGCAATATGGAAAATCAGTGCTAATACATATGCATATAAGGAAAAATAAGTGGTACTCTTTATTGATGATAGAAGGAGAGGTTACAACCAAATGATTGATTTGAAGTGACCCTTCCAGAAACGTCCCCAAGCCTCATCACAGTATAAATCTCTCCAAAAGAAGCTATACAAATCTAGCTCTCAATTGAAAATTGTCCAACATTTCTCAACTCAAATTCTTCCTTTTAAGCACTTAGATCTGTGCTCAATTTATAGATGAACTGTAGGTTGTTTTGCAATCAATGACTTTCCAATAATAGGCAAGACATGTTTCCAGTCATGTAGATGTCAAATGGACACTTGAATCTGAAGCTTGACACATGTGAACTCTTCTAGAAGGCACTGGCCAAGTGGAGATTCTGAAACAATGAGAATTTCACTCCCAATGTGACCAATGCACCTATGAATGTTAGGAAGTGATTTGCAGAGCATCCTTGCATGGGGCTACCTGCATATGCAATGCACTTAGTCCCCTTAGAGCCTATGTTGGTGAGCTTTCATATGCTATATAATAAGCTTCAAACCTTGGAAACCTTTGCATAATGAAATGCTTTCTTGATTTGTTTTTCTCTTTGTCTTAGGGCATGTAGCAACTGAAATGATAGGGAATGATAGACCCTTGATCATTGGTCCTGGAGATGTTGCCCAGTTAACCAGGTCATTAGGAATGGTGTCCAAATTGACCTATAACAATATGAAAATAGAAAAGGAGACATTTTTGGAGGCGAACAAGGGTTTCATGGACCCTGGAGCTTCGACATCTATGACACGGCCACAGACCCAACAAAATTTGATGCCTTAGAAGAACAACAATCAGTTAATTATTGCGAGAAAGGAGTTTTATCCATCTATGTATAAATAATCCTTGTAGACCTGCATGAATTTTTTGTGATATCAGAGGGTTGTAGAGAATATTAGAGAGTTGATAGAATCCTATGCTAGAAGAGAAGAGTCAATTAGCGATCCGCATGCTATAAATAAGTTGCACATCATAAAAAGAGAACTGGCAGAGAAATGAGGTTAACCACACAGATCGATGAATATGAGATGGATCAGATAATTCTCAATATGGGATTAGATCTCAATGTCTTTCCTAAGCATACATGGGAGTTCATTGGAAAGACGAAACTACAATGGTCACCGATCCACTTAATAATGGCTAATCAATAGAAGATTATTCCTATGGGAAGATTTTTGTAAAGTCCTCAGTTTGTATGCTTTTATTAGACATTTGAGCAAGTCCAAAAGGGTACAACAGACCGCAATGGAAAACAATTGTGTTGATTTATTTTATTATTTCAAGTTAATAAAATAAAATGGAAATTGATGTGCAAAGACTAGATTAAGATTAGAGATCTGGAAACAAAATCCATGAGGATGGATAAGGTTTATAAGACTTTCCCAATTCCCCAAAAATCCTCGGAGGAAATAAATTAAATACTAAAATTAGATTGGAGATAAAAATCTAAAAATCTACCCCAGTAAAGAGGAAATTACTAGGAAGAGGTGGAATAAAGCTAGAAAGAGGAAAATCTAGCTTTAAAGTACTTTTGTGGAAGAAACAAAAGGAAAGCCTAGGCACACAGCAAAGCAGCATCCTGATTTAACTAGACGCAATTAAGGGAAACAGGCTGAACAGAAAACAAGCTTAAATAAGTAAATTCAAGATAGACAAGAGGTTGTATATTGCTAGAGAAATTGATCTCTGCTCGAGGGTGAGTTGTGCAAAAAGAGCTCAAAGGTTAGGCGGAACCTAGTCTACCTTAAGTGGTATGCACCAGTTAATTTCACTTTTAAATTATACTTTGGTTCTATTATGAGTTTGCTGAAGAAGTAGAATCAGATATATATATATATATATATATATATATATATATATATATATATATATATATATATATATATATATATATATATATATATATATATATATATATATATATATATATATATAGTGAACCTAAATATGAGTCTATGCTATATAATTAAGGTAAATTAGAAATAAATTTGGAAGGCCTGTACATTGAAAAAAATTGACTATAATAAAAATAGTTGTTCTGTATTGTTGTACAGACACAACTCTATAGAGAACCAAATCTCATAATTTCTAAACCCGGTGTAAGGCTTAGATCTGAGGTTAGGTAACTATCAGGAAATTGATATTTCATCTGTTCTAGTATTATGTTATTAAGTTGCACTTTATATTTATGAAATACTTTCTAAGTAGAAATAAGCATGCATGAAAGATTAATGAATATACAGTGTAGTAAAACAGATCCTATGCTGTAAGTATAATTGAGAAGGATAAACTATGAACCAAGAAATACTAGATAGAAATTAAGATATGTATATATTTCAAGATGTATTCTTACAATTAAACTATAAGTGAAAACATAACTGGAAATGAAAGTACCATATATGGGATAACCACAATCCTTTAAAATGAAATGAAAATGGTTTAACTCATATAAAAATTATTCATACAAGTATGAATGTTAAAACCATATAGCCATATCATTTAAACGTTTCAATCCTTAGGATTTAACAGTTTAAATAAGATATGATTTTAACAAAATATTACATCGAGGGAACATTGTTCCTCTATAGAATATTGCTAAGTCTTTTGGAAAATCTATGTAGAATTGCATATGAGAAAACCAATGGTTACTTTGACCAACCTGTATAAAATTAATAGACCACTCATTACTATTTGAATGGTAAAGAACAGTGGACATATATCAATCCTAACAGTAGATGGCATATATAAGTACCTGCAGGAGATCGAATAGAAAGTTAAATTTAGGTTGAGTATAGTGAATACCATCGTAAATCAAAGAAGTAGAATTAAGTGTAAAAGCATTTAGCTAATTATCTTATGGACCTGCACTAAAACTTTACGCCTGTAGTCAGAAAAGAGAAAGAGTTAGTGTTGGAGGAGTTCGTGTTGCATATGAAAATTTTAATTACAATAAAGGAAGTCATTGCGAAATAATCACAGAGTATGAATAATACTTATTTATGTACATTTGGTACAGAAGAGATTTCAAGCAAGTCCATGCATTGAAATCTGAACGAGAACCATCGTTCAAAAACCCCAATTTGAAAATAGAACTAATAAAATAGTTGGGGTAGCTAGAAATAGAAAACCCCTCGAAGAGTGTAAGTCGAAAAGTGACCAACAACTCTGAGTATGAAGTTTAATTGATCAAAATCCATCAAGAGTACCTTTCTGGGTAACTAGCAAGCAAGCTAACAATATGGGTAGAAAATGATAACTGTAAAATTAAAAAGACGTTTTTAACTAGAAGAACGAGAACCAGAAAATTACCTGTAATGGTACAAAGTCATCAGATGATCAACAAAGGATGTGTTGGAGACATTCCGACT
Source organism: Pinus albicaulis (assembly GCA_034641835.2). Classification (NCBI taxonomy): domain Eukaryota; kingdom Viridiplantae; phylum Streptophyta; class Pinopsida; order Pinales; family Pinaceae; genus Pinus; species Pinus albicaulis. The sequence goes on from CM076578.1 coordinate 776,145,788, forward strand.
TGAATATCTGCATTTTATTTTTCACACAGTGAGACTATATTAGCACAAGGAGGAGGGTTTATGAATAAACTGGAAAATTAAATATACTCCATTGCAAAAGATAACCAGTGCTTTTCACCCTTAGGAATTCAGAGTAAACAATATTAGAAGAAGTCTATGGGAGACTTCCACACCCTACAAATTCATAGAATTTTTTCACAAGTGAAGTATAAGATCCAATGAGTTGATAAACGCAATAATAAAATATGGAAGTAAAAGACACAAGAACCCATAAAGAAAAAGAAGAAGGAGGTGAATAATTTTAAGAGGTACAAAGTGAACTCCTCACAGTTAGTTATCAACAACTATTAGAGAGATAAATTGGATAAACGAGGAAACCTTGTTAAGTTCTAGTAGCTGGAACTTAAACGAGATTTCTGGTCGAGATTACCTGAAGTTTCCGAAGGTTGAAGATTACTGTCATCAACTTGTCCAATAAAGAGAGTGATCACAATGTTGCCACTCTGGTCCTGCATCAGAAAACTACCAACATCAATTCGAGTGGCCAATAGAGTATTCCCCTTAATAAAAACACGAAACGGAAACACTGGAAGGAATTTTATTGCAAATCTCTTACCTACAATAAACGTGAAGTAAATCTTGCCATACACCATGCATTTGGCTCATGGGTTGGGCAAAATTGTTTTCAACGCCATTGAGCAAATGAAGAGTATGGAGATGAGTTCTGTTAGCTCACAATGAACTGATAAATGAACACTCGCAACAAAAACCAAAATCTTTTATTCTGATTCGAAACCCTAATCCATAACAGATCGAAACCATCCAGGCATCATCCATCCATATGGTTACCATACAATCTCGAGGATGAAAGGGTGGACTCCAAGAACCACGTGAACTAGTACTCCAAATTTAATACTAGAAAATCCCGAAAAATATGTGAAGTGTTGTGTTGGTTGAAATTGGTATACGATTCATTTAAAACATATCTGCTCAAATTAATTACTGAAGGGTTGGGGTTGACGTGGAGTATCCCAGTACAAAGTAATAAATCTACGTTCAGACACGTAGGGTTCATCATCAAAATAGTAAAACTGACATGGAGATATTTCATAGTAATTATGTCCCTTTTTGTATATCGAATTGACATAGATATATTCAGTAATAACAGATAGGGTTAAAAGGACAAGCACCTTAATTAAACTCTGGAATATGTGTCCAAAAAATTAACCATTGGTTGGGTCAAGTCATATCATGAATGGACAAACATGTTGAACGATTCGTTTTAAGGGTAGTAACAATTAAAACCCATATGATATATATATATATATATATATATATATATATATATATATTCACGTATAAATATATTTTAGCATGTTCCATGTAAAGGTGAACACATATACATTTAAAGGTTTTATACGATAGATGTGTGAATTCTAAGGTTAATAATATAGAGATATATTATTATAAAATTCAATATCCTTAGAATTGTACATGGGAAAATGAATTTTAATGTAATGGATTTTCATAAAGGCTAAATGAATAATAGAAGGTTGAAGGGAATTAAACTAAGAAGAGTTTTAATTATTATGATTAAATAGTAACATTATATTAAGAGTAGGAAGGGCAAGTGATTATTAATATACCAGATTCCATGTTAAATAAGAAAGGGGAGTCTTTCTAAAGTAAAAATATCAATTTACAACTGTAGTATTGTCATAAAAAGCACGTAAGTAAACAACGACATAATACAACTAAGTCAATTGTGAATTATGGAATTTCGTCAGGATGTGACGAATGATATTCTAACCATAAGAGTAAGTTAGTGAAAGCACTATAATTAAACGATTTTTTTTTTTGTCGAAAGTGGAGGTGTTTCAAATGGTATCAGAGCCCAAGTTAAAACATTGGGCCATAATGTGTGCTCATACCAGAAAAAATATGTCGTTGTAAATTGTTTATTAATTTTATTTTTCACTAATATATAATTTTATGTACAGTGAAATAGTGCTGAACCACACAATTTCAAACCATTAGTGAAGGGGATGAGTTGTATGTGGATCTAGGTTGTGAAGAGAATCCAGTAGATCCAAATTCTCCATTGATGGTTATGATGCATCGAATGCAAAGAGAAATGTTGCAACTAAAAAACCACAATGAAAGGCTATCTTTACCGAGTGAAGAGCAAGATAGGTTTGTTAGAAAATTAAATATTACAGAGCAATGAAACACATAAAATATGTAGAAAATACAAGCACACAAAACACATAAAACCAGAGAGACACAGATATACGTGGTTCACCCAGTTTGGGCTACATCCACCCCGAACAGCCAGTCCTTCCTTTCTATTATCCATCAAAAATGAAGAGACAAAACCTACAGCCGATCCGCTGTAATATCCTCTGTTCTCTCTCATAGTCTCCCTCTTTTTTTCTCACTCCGAGAATACACACATGATGCACAGCCGCAATACAATGCCCTCATAAAAGTGAGGGGTTGTCTTCTAGGGCAAAAAAACCTAATCTAAACATAACTTCTACCGTCAGATCATTTGCCTAATGAACGGCCCAGATTGACTAGAAATTACTATACTTTTACAAGGAAATTTTACATCTGTTTTTAGCTTCGGGGGGGCGGCCCCCCCCCGGACCCCCCACGCAAATATTAATTCTCGGCGTTGCCGCCTTTAAGGTACAAAGGTCCAAAGCTGGTATACAAAGTAAACAAGATAATTCAAACTCACACCCAACAATCTCCCACTTGAGACTCACCAGCAACTCCATCAGCCGTCGATTTGCTGGACAACGACTTCTCTTTGGACCTGATGGTCAGTTCCTCATCTTCATCGTCATCCTTGAAGATCCACTGAAACCGAGGATGTTCTCGCTCCTCGGTTACAACTTTTGTTAGCATATCCGGCAGGATTCGCTAGTGTGTATCTTTTCCAAGCCTTCAACTGTCCATCTTCCAATACCGACCGTGTGAAATGGTACTTGAGCTGTATTTTTTTAGTCCTGGAATGAAATGTTGAGTTCTTTGCAAGATGAATGGCACTTTGGCTATCACTGTATAACGTGCCCATATCATGCTTCTTACCCAATTCATCCATAAACCTTTGTAACCAAATCATTTCTTTACTAGCCTCTGTAGCAGCAACATACTCTCTCGCTGCTGTTGAAAGTGCAACAACACTTTGGATTTTTGAAACCCAACTGACAAATGCTCCACCTACGCAACACATCCGCAGTGCTCTCTATTATCTCTCACACTGCCATATCCTGTCCTTGTTGATCAGAAGGATATCCCCTCAAAGAGCAATGTTTGAACCACCAAAGCATAATGCTTGATTGCAGGCCTCAAATATCTGAGAATCCATTTCATCGCCATCCATACTTTTCCGGATTGTTCATATATCTAAGCATAAATTCCACTTGATGTGAATACTGTGCCTGTAGGAGATCATTTGATACATTAAGCTTCCAACTACTGATGCATATGGAACTTTAGACATATAGTCCATTTCTTCTTGGGTCTTGGGGCACATCTCCTTACTAAGTTTGAAATGGCAAGCAAAAGGTGTACTAACCGGTTTTGCATTCTGCATATTAAATCTTTTCAACACCTTTTCTATGTACTCATTATGAGACAGTGTTAATTTGCGATTTTTCCTGTCTCTAGTTATCCTCATACCAAGGATTTGTTTTGCAGCTCCCCAATCCTTCATTGCAAATGAATTTGTCAATATTATTTTGAGCACATTTATTTCCTGCATGTTAGACCTTGCAACAAGTATGTCATCTACATACAATAACAATATAATATAGCTGCCATCATTTTGCCTTTTTAGATAAACACAATGATCAGAGTGACATCTAGTATAACCTTGTTCAGACATAAACTTGTCAAATTTTAGATACCACTGCCTTGGAGCCTGTTTTAAGCCATACAAGCTCTTCTTTAACCTGGGAGACTGATTGTAGCAACTCCACCGCTGCTTCATTTGCTGGACAATGACTCCTCTTTGGACCTGGTTGTTCCTCATCTTCATCGTCATCCTTGAAGACCAATTGAAACTGAGCACATTCTTAGTTTCTCCCTGGTTACAACCTTTGTTAACATATCTGTAGGATTCTGGCTAGTGTGTATCTTTTCTAGCTTCAACTCTCCATCTTCCAATACCGACCGTATGAAATGGTACTGGAGATGTATGTGTTTAGTCCTGGAATGAAACGATGAGTTCTTCGTAAGATGAATAGCACTTTGGCTATCACTGTATAATGTCCCCATATCATGCTTCTTACACAATTCATCCATAAACCTTTGTAACCAAATCATTTCTTTACTAGCCTCCGTAGCAGCAACATACTCTGCTTCTGTTGTTGAAAGTGCAACAACACTTTGGATTTTTGAAACCCAACTGACAGCTGTTCCACCTACAGTAAATACATATCCTGTAGTGCTCCTCTTGTTATCTCTGTCACCTGCCATATCTGCATCAACATATCCTCGTAGAGCAATGTTTGAACCACCAAAGCATAATGCTTGATTTGTGGTACCTCTCAAATATCCGAATCCATTTTACCGCCATCCAATGTTCTTTTCCGGATTGTTCATATACCTCGCTACAACTCCCACCCGATGCACATCGTGCCTTGTGCAAACCATCGTACATTAAACTTCCAACCGCCGACGATATGGAACTTTAGACATATAACCGTCTTCGGGTCTTTGGGCACATCTCCTTACTAAGTTTGAAATGGCTAGCAAAAAGGTGTAATTAACTGGTTTTTCATTCTGCATATTAAATCTTTTCAACACCTTTTCTATGTACTCATTCTGAGACAGTGTTAATTTGCGATTTTTCTTGTCTCTAGTTATCCTCATACCAAGGATTTTTTTTGCAGCTCCCAAATCCTTCATTGAAAATGAATTTGCCAATTTTATTTTGAGCACATTTATTTTCTACATGTTAGACCCTGCAACAAGCATGTCATCTACATACAATAACAATATAATATAGCTGCCATAATTTTTCCTTTTTAGATAAACACAGTGATCAGAGTGACATCTAGTATAACCTTGTTCAGGCATAAACTTGTCAAATTTTAGATACCACTACCTTGGAGCCTTTTTTAAGCCATACAAGCTCTTCTTTAACCTGCACACCAATTTTTCTTTCCCTTTTACCTCATATCCTTCTAGTTGCTGCATGTATATCTCTTCCTCCAAATCTCCATGGAGAAATGTTGTCTTTACATCTAACTATTCAAGATGTAAATCTTCCATGTTACAAGACTTAAAACAGCTTCCGATTGAATTCATCTTAACAACAGAGAAAATATTTCATCAAAATCAATACCTTCTTTTGTGCAAACCCCTTCACCACAAGTCTAGCTTTGTACCTTTGTTTTCCCCTCCGGCTTCTTCCTTTAGCCCTAGAGACCATTTATTCTCGCAATGTAGTTTTACCTTGGGCAACTTGACTAAATCCTAACTGACTAAGTCCTGGTTATGCATTAAGGGAGTTACTCTCTTCTTCCATGGCTTGCCCCACTCCTTCCCCGCTTTTCAACCTCGCACGGTTTTTCATAACATTCGGGTTCACCAGAATCAGTCAACAATAAATAATATAATGAAGGAGAGTATCGTTTAGGGGGTCTACTTATCCTGGTAGATCTTCTAACACCACTTTCAGGTGTTTGAGGTGCCTGTTGTTGTTGTGGTGCTTGTTGCTGCTGTGGTTGTTGATTATTATTATTTTCAAGCACCTTTACTTTTTCAATTTTCTCATCAAGAACTGTGTATTCCTTGCTTTCTTTTTCCTGTTTCTTTACTTGCAACTAATTCTTATACAAGACCTTTCCATTGAATATTACATCTCCGCTCCTAATGATTTTGTGATTTTCATAATCATATAAGCGATATCCAAAATCATTAACACCATATCCAATAAAGGTACATTTCTTTGATTTTGCCTCAATCTTTGTTCTATTTGCTTTATTAATACGGACAAAGGCCTCACAACCAAAAGGCTTTTAAAAAAGAGTAGTTTACCTTTTGACCTGTCCATGCTTCCTCTGGAATACCACCATCCAAGGAACTTGAAGGCCCTCTGTTTATTAGATAAAGAATAATATCAATAGCATCTACTCAAAATTGTAAAGGAAATCCTACATGCAATCTCATGCACCTTGCATGCTCCATGATTGTTCTCTTCATCCTTTTTGACACACCATTCTCTTGTGGTGTTCTTGGAACTGCCTTCTCTCTATGAATTCCATGATCTAAATAGTACCTATCAAACTCTTTGCTGTAATATTCGCCTTTATTGTCTTATCTAAGACACTTCAAATTCTTTCCTGACTCAATCTCAACCAAGGCTTTCAATTTCTTGAAAGTATGAAATACATCATATTTATTCTGAATACAATAAATCCAATTTTATCTAGTTGCATCATCAATAAAAGTAACATAATAATGAGAGCCACCAAGAGATGATACTTGAGCAGGTCCCCATACATTTGTATGCACAAGCTCTAATTTTTCGCTCTTCTTTTCTTTCCCAACTCTGAGAAATCTGACTCTCTTCTTTTTTCCATAATGAAATTCTCA